>CALZFC010000328.1:2282500-2367500 GCA_945643635.1 Allodiplogaster sudhausi | reverse complement strand
ATGAACGAGATCAACGATGAACTTTCCTAACTGCCAACCTATTTTACTTTCTCCCGAAAATTGTGGAATAGAAATAAGATGACCCACCGCATCAAGCTTGCTCTTCGGAACTCGGCAGATGCAATTCGTGCCGAAGTTGGTGTCGCGCGTTTGGACGCATCTTAAAACAACTAATTACTACTCTTCTTTTACATTTTAATAGAGAGATTGCTACTAATAGTTTATGCACCATTCATATACAGAGCCGTCTAATCCTGGTTGAGGAATCAACTAGCATAGGTCACCGTAAACATTATCAACTAGCATACCAAAAGACCTGGTAAATGATTAGAAACATCCAAAACCATTTGTTCTCGATTCAGTGAGTTGCCTCCCATTTATAAAAGAAAAGAGTTCTAAAAGGATTCTCGATAACTCGTAGAAATAAAGGTCGCAATGATTTATTCCCCGTGTCTATAACTCACGATTATATGACCATGTTGAATTACTCGATGCAAAACTCAGAGCGGGGTAGCTAAATTGTCAGCTTCCATAAACCAATCACATTTCAGCTTTTTTCACTTTCTTCAGCTACGAATTATGTTAATACAGTAGTCCTCTTCCAAGAAGCTGCTCAAAAGTACCGTATACCTCAAGCAGCAGAGGTTCTCGTATCCTTGCTTCTTCCACTTTCCGATCAATTGTGCATCCGCTAACTTGGCGTCCAAACAGAACTGGTAGAGCTCCTTAAAGAGAGAGTAATATTCGACATCTCATAGCATCATTACTCTTGTATGCTAAAAACCATCACAGATATAAAGGCATGATCCATTTCCAAAGTATTACAGAAAATGAAGTAGTGACTGCCAATTACAACTGAAGAAAAGCAACTGTTGTTATTCCGGAACTTGATGAACCTTTGAAATAGCCTCTCGCTTGTAGTAGAGGTCGAAAACGTAACGAGAGCGTTGGTGATGAATCTGAAATATTTCAGAAATTAAACAACCTCATTAACTTCTCTAGGAGAGGGGGCAACCAAGTTTACACATGATTATTTAGATGAAGAATGAGAAGATTGGGAGCACAGCAGGTCCGCAAGGCAATTAGAGCTAGCGAGGTGGAATCGACAGACATGCTGGAAATCCCGGATCCAATAGCAATTCGAGCGCCAAAAACAATTACTTTTTTTGCTATTTCATATCCTTTAGAAGCAGGTTGAGGAGGATGCCGTCATGTGGTACAATATTGCGAAATATACTTCAATATCTCGGCAACCTCGTTCATAAATCAATGGATTTTCGCAGGATTTTAGCTATCAGACGAACATTCAACAGATGCGGGCCATACTTCGCGGATATGTTCACATCAACAACGAGGAGAATAATAAAAAGAATGTCAGCCAAACCTTGAAGATTGGCCAGAGCGTCTCTGTCCGCCGCTTGCCCTCGTGAGGATCTGTCTCCGCCTGAAAAGAAATGCTTTTAAAATGTATAATGTCCGGGCATGATAAAAGCTGGATGAAGTAAGGAGGAACATAAGGAAAGAGCAAGAAAAATAACGGAAAAGGGGTATGAAAGATAGAAACCTCTCGCATCTTTGCCTCGAACTCCTCGAGGGTCGGTTCGATGAGTTCCCAGCCTTCTGGCGGCGTCTTTCGCAGGCGACGAAGCTTCGTGGCGATCGACATCTCTTCTGAGATTAGTTGGAGATTACTTGTTCGTCGTTTAGTTTCATAGCATTTAGCGGAAGAACAGCGAATTACATACTATACACTCGATTACTTCAACAGCACGAAAGAAGAAACAGAGCTAAATAACTATCACTCAATCAAAATACAGCATCGACAAAAAGAAAGAGCAGCATCAAAGGAATAATAAAGAAAAAAATGAGGAACTTTCATCGGACAGCCCTCTCGCATTTCGAATCGAGTGGTGAAATTACAGAACAAGAAAAGTTGTTAAACACTAAACACAAATAGTCCTGCACTATTGGAGAACAATATGCTGACGCAAATTATCTAATATTCTTATATATCATGGTATTGAATATTTTGTAAACATTTATAATAATTTAAGGTTCAATATGGGTTCTTCACTCCTAAGAATAGTGTGATATTGTAATCAAATGCCGGTTAATTTTACGTTTTCGACTGTTACTGTACGATAAAATTCCGTTTGAGACTCATTTTGGTTAAAGTACAACATTTGGCCTGCTGCGTGGCAAGTGCAAAGAGAATGATGGGTTGGCGGCGGCGCTCCTCTTCCCCTCTCGCCCCTTTCAGCCACGTAACCGAGCCCTCTTCTTCCTTTCTCCCGTTGTTCCGGGAGACATTCTGGCCTCATTTCTGCTCTCTTTTTCGCCGTCATAGACAGGTACCTTCATTTATACTATAAGCTTTATGCCAAAGATTCTCGCCCTAATGGTATAAAGTAGACTCCGAGTGGTGGCTCCACCACTTATATTCGGTCCAATTTGAACCTGGTGTTAGTTTTATATCAAGTTGTTCAGCTTTCAGAGATGGCTGATAACCAAGGCACCCTCCGTGAGCGATACATTCGAATCCTCGCCGCCGTCAGCAGCTACTGGTCTGTTTTTATTCATATTTCTTTCTTTGGTTGTTACAATCGCCTTTTTGTTGTCTAAGTTATTCCTAGTAGTCCGTATTCGATGTATAAGAACGAAGGAGAAAAATAACTCTTTCGAGTCTTAGATCCGTGCACTTCTTTATTGTATGTGCCCCGGTGCTTAGTGCGCTCTTTATCTCGTAGAGCAATCTAGTTTTGAGATTTAGACAGTTCTTTTATGTCTGCGCAGACTTGCATTTTTGCTTTACTTCCTGACCATTCAGACTTCCAATTACTACTTTGTCCGCCAAATTACAACGCTAATCTGCTCCATTTCGAGGGTTTTCTCGATCGGACTTGTCTTCCTGAACAAGTACCTGCTCAGTGGAGATGCACTCCAGGTTTGTTTTTTTTTTTAATTATTTTCCTTAGATTAAATACCACAACGAAATGCAATTTGTTTTCTTGCGTGCAGATAACTCAACATGTTTATTTGATTCGCATAACTGGTATTGAATATTTAAAAAAAAATTTATGATAAACTTGAGTTGGATGCGCCCCTCTTCGTCACGTGGTACCAGTGCGTGGTCACCGTGGCGCTCTGCCTCTTCTGCGCTGCTCTCGGCAAGCGATTCCCTAACGTCGTCAGCTTTCCAAGCATGGAGATTGACCAGAAGATCTCTCGCGAGGTATGACACCTTTTGAGTATTCGTCATTTTGTTGTAAAGGCGATATTATCATTGCATTCTATATACTTTTCGAACGATAAGCTTGCTGGGAATAGCCATTATTGATTGATTGATTGATTTGGTCTGAATTGAATATTTTGGCGCCAAAGGTAGGAATTCTGTGTTAATAGAGGCAAAAGAATAAGCGAATTCAGGTGCTGCCACTGTCGATCGTTTTCGTCGCTATGATCACCTTCAACAACCTCTGCCTCAAATACGTCGGAGTCTCCTTCTACTACGTCGGCCGGTCATTGACTACCGTATTCAATGTGGTTAGTAAGGAAAAGAACATCCATTTGTGATACTGTAACTTGGCTACCTCGTTTAGACATGTAAGGATGAAAAGATTCCTTCCAGGTCTGTTCCTATCTCATCCTTGGCAAGACGACGTCATGCAAGGCAATGGCCTGCTGTTTGTTAATCATTGGAGGATTCATGCTAGGAGTCGATCAGGAGGATGCGTCTGGTTTGTGCCTCTTTTTTGGACGTTTCCTGGTAGTTTTCAAGAATTGCCTAAGTTCTATTTATTCATGATTCCGTTGTGATCATGACGCAATATTCAATATTCAAGGCGACTTTAGAAGCCTACCATTTCCAGGCTCTCTTTCGGTGTCTGGAGTAGTTTACGGTGTACTCGCTTCGCTTTGCGTTGCACTCAACGCCATTTATACGCAGGTGAGCAAACTAGAGACAGAATTGATTGGTCTACTTTGACTTTCTTTGCCTTTGCAATCTATTTACCATTAGTTAAATGGAAGAGATATTTCGTGTATCGCTTGTAAGGACTTCGATGGATGCTATTAAGAAACTTTGTTTAGTATCTTTTGTAACTTGTCGTTGAATTTCTTTTCCAAGATAGCGAGTCATTCTTTGTATCCACAGCGTTCCCTCGCACTGGTCGGAGATTCGATCTGGCGCCTCACCATGTACAACAACCTCAACGCATGCGTCCTCTTCCTCCCGCTCATGCTCTTCAGGTATAAGCCGAGAGAAAGAGAGAGAGCGAGGGAGAGAGAAAGAAAGAGAGATAGAGCGAGAGAGAGAGAGAGAGCGAGAGAAAGGGAGAGAGAGAGAGAAGAAAAATCCATAACTTCCTAACTGCCATAAAGATTGCAATTTCGGTTTTACGACCATGGTTCTATGTCATAGTCTACTTTTTTTTAGCCTTGTTAATAACAATGAATCTTTTTTACATTTTACTCTTCGCCATAAATAAATATATAGATAGATATAACGGAACATATATATGTTAACTTTGTCTGCCTTTTTCTATTAAAAATGTGTTGAGCGGCGAGTTCGGCGAGGTGATCTACTTCTCGCAGCTCTTCTCTCCCATCTTCTGGACCCTCATGACCATCTCGGGAGTCTTCGGCTTCATGATGGGATACGTCACGGGGTGGCAGATTCAGGTCTGCGATCTGACTTTAAAGGAGCTACAGCCTTGGCTATGCCCCAAGACTGAAAGAGTATTTTGACAGTTCAGTAGATACTATTAAAACAAACACATATTCGCTAAAGAATGGTCCACTGATTCGTAATTACTGAACGTTATGAAGTGTTGTTTGCAAAGTTGTAAAGGAAACGCGGACAAATTTTGTAGAATAAAAAAAGAATTATTAGAGATATAAGTTATAAATATTCTAGGCGACCTCCGCCCTGACGCACAACATTTCCGGAACGGCAAAAGCTGCTGCGCAGACTGTCATGGCGGTGGCGTGGTGGCACGAAATTAAGGTTTTATTTTCGTAATTATACATTTTCTTTTATATCTCTTTTATCTTGAAAGAGCCCATTGAAATTTTCCCTCTCAGCTTTTGGTTAGATATCCAACTTTCATTTGCATCTTCAACGAGATGTTTTTTGGTGCATTTTCAAATTTTGTATAAGCAGAAAAGAATGCATATTAATTCAGCCTCTACTGTGGTGGCTGAGCAACAGCGTCGTTCTCTTCGGCTCTGCTCTCTACACCTATGTCAAACAACAGGCTAGTACTACTTTTTACTTTTTTTTTCACTCATCATGGTACCGTAATTAAAGTTAATTATACAATAAAGAGTTTTATTTTGAGTTTAAAAAAACATCTTGTTGCTTCAGGAAATGAAGAATTCATCGGGCCCTTCAATCTCTTCTCTGCCCACTTCCTCAGACAGAAAACCACTCATGACCACCAAAACATCCGAAGCAGAAGATGAAGAGTCTAATGTATGAAAACCCATTTTCGTAAGTTCCTTAGGTCGATCGGTAAATAAATAATTGATGGATAGTGACTTTCATAATAGTATTATATATTTATATAAGAAGAGCTTTTGTATACTTACTGTGATTCACCAACAGAGTGCAACACCATACATATATTCTATGCGTAGATGTTTTAGAGAAGGGTGATCTTGTAAGTTTTAATGGATTTACGAAGCGTGTAATAATGAAGCTATGTGATCGAGTTCTAAGCATTGCCGAACTTTCCTAGTTGTTTGTTACAAGTTAAGGCTAAATGTGGTTTAAATTAAGTGATGATTTCCCGGTTGCTTCGATAAATGTTTTCGGAATTAAAGGGTTTTTAATAAGACAATAATGTCACATGGCCGATCAAACTTTTCTATAAACCTGCGTGTTAAACAAAATCTGGGCTCAACAAAGACAACTGAGAGGACTTACCAGAGTTGGCACTTATATTCTCGATCGGTTGGAAAGTATAGGAAGATACGTTATCATTAGTACTCATCTATATTTTAGACATGGAAGATGGTTTTTGGGATTAAGGAGTCTATTAGCTTATTGACCTTTCTTTCGTTTCTCATTTCAGTTTATATCGTAAAAGAGTCTAGCTTTTTTTACTTAGGCAGGCGTGCTGAATTCGGTCTACAGAATTCAACGACGTTCTAAAAAAGAAGAAGAAATAAAACAAGAGGAGGCGACCTCAAGGGACCATCCTGTCTTAGTGTTCCTTGGGGCCCACAATCACCCCGACGGCCCTCTTTGCTCCCTGACGTTTACCGCGCTTTCTCTCTCGCACTTTCTTTTAGTCCCTCCCCTTCTCTCTCACACACACACTTTCTCTCTCTCTCTCTCTTCCTGCCTGGCCTTCTTTAGCTCTCTATTACTCGTCCTCTCTCTCTCTCCGTCTCTCTCTCTCTCTCTCTGTTTCCCCTCTCCAAACTGGCTTTCTTGACTAAGTCCTGAATCGACTGCACAGCCAATGGCAAAACGGTTGTCGGTCTTTTTGTTTTCTGAACAGACCATTGTACATGCAGTTTCGTCTGCTTCTTTTTTTTAAGAGATCGCTCACTCTGTCTCTTTCATTCTTTTCCTCTGCCTAGCTGATCTCGCGCTCATCCTCGCAACATTTCTCAATTGTTCCGTACAGTTTCAGAACGCAAACCTTTTTCTAATAAAATAAATCCAACAATAAATCGGAAAAGAAATAAACTTAAAAACATTCAAATGAAGTGAATGGATGTTGAAATAGTGCAATAGTTCTGTTCAGGACATAACATACTCCTCGGCCTTCTCCGTTCCTACTTCATACGCCCGAGCATAATCCGGTTTGTGTAGCTGCTTTGGTTTGAGCTTCCCGAGGATGTCGAGGACTCCCTGGAGTTTGACTGAAGCTGTAGGGTGGTATTGCGGAGAGAGCATGATGTCGAAGGAGAGTGAGGAGAGACGAGAGAAGCGACCGATACTCGCGGCTACAGTGTCTTGGGCAAGTTCGGAAAGATTGTCATCGATCCTCCGGCGGCCATTTTCTTCCTTCTTGAGAGCACCGCAGTAGTAGTCGTGATATTAAGCGAGAAGCTCTTCGTAATCAGTAGCGATTCATTCTTGACTAAAATTGACAAATCTACGATCTTCCCATCTTCTCTCTCTCTCTCTCTCTCTCTCTCTCTCTGTTTCTATTCTTCTCTCTCTCTCTCTCTGTTTCTATCCTTCTCTATCTCTCTATCTCTCTCTTTTAATATCCTTCTCTTTCTCAACTTTTTATACCCTAAATCTTGAGCTTCAACTACTTTTTCAGCCAAATCATGATCCAATGAGGGAAAACAGCAAATACAAATTACAATCTTAAAATGTTTGATAACTTTCGACCAAACATTGGCTTCTGCCGTTTCTCTCAATCTCGCTCACCCTCTTTCTTCCAGTCTCTCTCGCTTCCTCCCCCTCGAGTTCTAAGCATTGCCGAACTTTCCTAGTTGTTTGTTACAAGTTAAGGCTAAATGTGGTTTAAATTAAGTGATGATTTCCCGGTTGCTTCGATAAATGTTTTCGGAATTAAAGGGTTTTTAATAAGACAATAATGTCACATGGCCGATCAAACTTTTCTATAAACCTGCGTGTTAAACAAAATCTGGGCTCAACAAAGACAACTGAGAGGACTTACCAGAGTTGGCACTTATATTCTCGATCGGTTGGAAAGTATAGGAAGATACGTTATCATTAGTACTCATCTATATTTTAGACATGGAAGATGGTTTTTGGGATTAAGGAGTCTATTAGCTTATTGACCTTTCTTTCGTTTCTCATTTCAGTTTATATCGTAAAAGAGTCTAGCTTTTTTTACTTAGGCAGGCGTGCTGAATTCGGTCTACAGAATTCAACGACGTTCTAAAAAAGAAGAAGAAATAAAACAAGAGGAGGCGACCTCAAGGGACCATCCTGTCTTAGTGTTCCTTGGGGCCCACAATCACCCCGACGGCCCTCTTTGCTCCCTGACGTTTACCGCGCTTTCTCTCTCGCACTTTCTTTTAGTCCCTCCCCTTCTCTCTCACACACACACTTTCTCTCTCTCTCTCTCTTCCTGCCTGGCCTTCTTTAGCTCTCTATTACTCGTCCTCTCTCTCTCTCCGTCTCTCTCTCTCTCTCTGTTTCCCCTCTCCAAACTGGCTTTCTTGACTAAGTCCTGAATCGACTGCACAGCCAATGGCAAAACGGTTGTCGGTCTTTTTGTTTTCTGAACAGACCATTGTACATGCAGTTTCGTCTGCTTCTTTTTTTTAAGAGATCGCTCACTCTGTCTCTTTCATTCTTTTCCTCTGCCTAGCTGATCTCGCGCTCATCCTCGCAACATTTCTCAATTGTTCCGTACAGTTTCAGAACGCAAACCTTTTTCTAATAAAATAAATCCAACAATAAATCGGAAAAGAAATAAACTTAAAAACATTCAAATGAAGTGAATGGATGTTGAAATAGTGCAATAGTTCTGTTCAGGACATAACATACTCCTCGGCCTTCTCCGTTCCTACTTCATACGCCCGAGCATAATCCGGTTTGTGTAGCTGCTTTGGTTTGAGCTTCCCGAGGATGTCGAGGACTCCCTGGAGTTTGACTGAAGCTGTAGGGTGGTATTGCGGAGAGAGCATGATGTCGAAGGAGAGTGAGGAGAGACGAGAGAAGCGACCGATACTCGCGGCTACAGTGTCTTGGGCAAGTTCGGAAAGATTGTCATCGATCCTCCGGCGGCCATTTTCTTCCTTCTTGAGAGCACCGCAGTAGTAGTCGTGATATTAAGCGAGAAGCTCTTCGTAATCAGTAGCGATTCATTCTTGACTAAAATTGACAAATCTACGATCTTCCCATCTTCTCTCTCTCTCTCTCTCTCTCTCTCTGTTTCTATTCTTCTCTCTCTCTCTCTCTGTTTCTATCCTTCTCTATCTCTCTATCTCTCTCTTTTAATATCCTTCTCTTTCTCAACTTTTTATACCCTAAATCTTGAGCTTCAACTACTTTTTCAGCCAAATCATGATCCAATGAGGGAAAACAGCAAATACAAATTACAATCTTAAAATGTTTGATAACTTTCGACCAAACATTGGCTTCTGCCGTTTCTCTCAATCTCGCTCACCCTCTTTCTTCCAGTCTCTCTCGCTTCCTCCCCCTCGAGTTCTAAGCATTGCCGAACTTTCCTAGTTGTTTGTTACAAGTTAAGGCTAAATGTGGTTTAAATTAAGTGATGATTTCCCGGTTGCTTCGATAAATGTTTTCGGAATTAAAGGGTTTTTAATAAGACAATAATGTCACATGGCCGATCAAACTTTTCTATAAACCTGCGTGTTAAACAAAATCTGGGCTCAACAAAGACAACTGAGAGGACTTACCAGAGTTGGCACTTATATTCTCGATCGGTTGGAAAGTATAGGAAGATACGTTATCATTAGTACTCATCTATATTTTAGACATGGAAGATGGTTTTTGGGATTAAGGAGTCTATTAGCTTATTGACCTTTCTTTCGTTTCTCATTTCAGTTTATATCGTAAAAGAGTCTAGCTTTTTTTACTTAGGCAGGCGTGCTGAATTCGGTCTACAGAATTCAACGACGTTCTAAAAAAGAAGAAGAAATAAAACAAGAGGAGGCGACCTCAAGGGACCATCCTGTCTTAGTGTTCCTTGGGGCCCACAATCACCCCGACGGCCCTCTTTGCTCCCTGACGTTTACCGCGCTTTCTCTCTCGCACTTTCTTTTAGTCCCTCCCCTTCTCTCTCACACACACACACTTTCTCTCTCTCTCTCTCTTCCTGCCTGGCCTTCTTTAGCTCTCTATTACTCGTCCTCTCTCTCTCTCCGTCTCTCTCTCTCTCTCTCTGTTTCCCCTCTCCAAACTGGCTTTCTTGACTAAGTCCTGAATCGACTGCACAGCCAATGGCAAAACGGTTGTCGGTCTTTTTGTTTTCTGAACAGACCATTGTACATGCAGTTTCGTCTGCTTCTTTTTTTTAAGAGATCGCTCACTCTGTCTCTTTCATTCTTTTCCTCTGCCTAGCTGATCTCGCGCTCATCCTCGCAACATTTCTCAATTGTTCCGTACAGTTTCAGAACGCAAACCTTTTTCTAATAAAATAAATCCAACAATAAATCGGAAAAGAAATAAACTTAAAAACATTCAAATGAAGTGAATGGATGTTGAAATAGTGCAATAGTTCTGTTCAGGACATAACATACTCCTCGGCCTTCTCCGTTCCTACTTCATACGCCCGAGCATAATCCGGTTTGTGTAGCTGCTTTGGTTTGAGCTTCCCGAGGATGTCGAGGACTCCCTGGAGTTTGACTGAAGCTGTAGGGTGGTATTGCGGAGAGAGCATGATGTCGAAGGAGAGTGAGGAGAGACGAGAGAAGCGACCGATACTCGCGGCTACAGTGTCTTGGGCAAGTTCGGAAAGATTGTCATCGATCCTCCGGCGGCCATTTTCTTCCTTCTTGAGAGCACCGCAGTAGTAGTCGTGATATTAAGCGAGAAGCTCTTCGTAATCAGTAGCGATTCATTCTTGACTAAAATTGACAAATCTACGATCTTCCCATCTTCTCTCTCTCTCTCTCTCTCTCTCTCTGTTTCTATTCTTCTCTCTCTCTCTCTCTGTTTCTATCCTTCTCTATCTCTCTATCTCTCTCTTTTAATATCCTTCTCTTTCTCAACTTTTTATACCCTAAATCTTGAGCTTCAACTACTTTTTCAGCCAAATCATGATCCAATGAGGGAAAACAGCAAATACAAATTACAATCTTAAAATGTTTGATAACTTTCGACCAAACATTGGCTTCTGCCGTTTCTCTCAATCTCGCTCACCCTCTTTCTTCCAGTCTCTCTCGCTTCCTCCCCCTCTCTCTCTCTCTCTCTGAAATATCCGACCCTTGCCAACTCATCCCTCTGCACAGCTCATTTCCACCTGCTTACTGTGCAATTTAGAAGTTTATCAATAAGCTTCAGCCAAATTGCACAGGACAAAATCTAAAGCAAAACTGGTAGGAATAAGTCAAAAGATGTCTCGTTCATATCAATATGTGGAATTCTTTTTATATGAATAAATGAGTTACGAATAAAGTGAAGAATCTCAGCGAAAAGAAGAGCATTGTTGAACTACTGTTTAGAAAAGGAGCTATGAAAATATAAAATGAAGAACAAAATAAAAATGTAAATGTGGAATGACTAAGATGAGTTGCTTTGGTCGACTTCCTTGGTCATCTTGAGTGCGATGGTGCAGCTCGGTCTTCCTTCTTCTCAGAATCTGGTCATTCCTGAGGCTGTGCAGCGCGAGTTTGGTCACGTCTTACACGGAGAGGACGCGGTCGGGAAGACGCGCGCGAAACGGACGACCCTAGCGGAAAGCGCGTGCGTTCCGTGATTTCAGGAAGATGCGTCTCGACGAAGCACTTTAATAATAACAAGATAATAAGTATTATTACTATTATTGTATTTACTGGTTCTAATGATAATCATAATGATTATTACGAATATTAGCAGTATTAATGACAATAATTAAATGAATAATTCAGAATGCTAACAGGATATATAGCAATACCAAATAAATAAATAATAATGGATACAAAAGTACCTTCACAAAATCGCTCTCGTCCTGTAGGCCGCCATCATAGTAGTAGTTGAGATGAAGAGCTTTGCGTACTCGACTTGACTGCCTAGCGGCACTCAACTGCTGAACAAGGTACGGCGGATCACCAAGGTCTGAGATGTGGGGCTACGAATGACAAAAAGAAAATTGAGCAACAGTGTGGTGCACTATCAGGAAATTAAAAAAAAAAATTTGTTTGCAAGCCCATAACACCCAGCAGGGCCTTTAGGCTCTTCTGACCCCAGGACAGGCCGAGGGGGGGGGGGCTGGGGTCAATACCGCGCAATCAACGCTCTTGTACAAACATGAATGGCCAGGTTGACAATCGTAAAACTGCTTGAAATTAATTTATTTTGATGTAAAAGCAAGATAGGTCTCACCTTAATCCAAATACATTGGAAATACATCCAAAGTGTTGAAGGAGACTCCGTTTGGCGGGACGCCAGACCATGAAAGCAAAAAAAAAACAAAAAAATGCTTCTCCAATTAGCGGCTTTAAACATTGCTCAAAATTTATTAATCAGACAGGCAACAAACTAGCAGGAAAACAAGAAAAATAGCAAAAATGAAATCAGCCAACTGCGCATGGGTTGAATTTGACGTAATGCGAACGCCCGTGCGGGCTCCCAGAAAATCAGAAGCCTCTGGACAAATAGGTGTCTCCTGTAAGTAAACATTTTAATTGGATAATAAGAAGTTGAACAAAAAGGAGACATCCCACCTACCGAAAAAGAAATCTCGCTAAAATTTGGCCAGGAGCAAATATACAATAGACGATTGTATCCATTTGTGTTGCTTGAGCGACAAGAATTTCGGGGAATAAAATGATTGTAAGAATGGTCTTCTAGAACAGAGTGGGGTGGCGGAATTTCCTGAGGACATTTCACGGCAAACAGTTAAAGGTGCTAGAATATATTGCAACTGGCAAACCTTTGTAATCGTAGAAGAGCCTTCAATCGTAACAGATGACATTTACCAGAAGGCCTCGAGAAACTTGGGCATCTCAAAGAAACAGGAAGTGGATGAATTATTAGGTATCAGTCAACCATTCGGAAGACGAGCAATCAGAAGCTGCGGAAGCAAAGATATCAGGCTTTATTATACACGCTTCCATTGCATTAGGAAAGCTGACAAGCCCATGGAAGAAAAGCAACAAATAAGAAGACATTTGTCATTCAAACTGAGATGGCTCACAAGGAACTCATGCCTTGATCCTAAGCGAGCAGGGGATGCAAGCATCGCCAAGGTGCATACGAATGCAAACAGATTTGTTAACGAAACAAAAATTATATAAACAACGCTTGAAGTTATAAATAAAAGACTTTTCTTGGCAAGCGGGATCATGGAGTATGACGGCCGTGTCCTCAATTTAGATATACCTTTATTCTAAACTGTCGTCATTTGGTTGAAATATTTGAAATTAAAATGATGCGCAGGTTTTAAAATGACTATTTACTGTCATTCGCTCCTTCTGGTGATTTGTTCCAGAAAAAGTGATTCGTATCGAGCTTCTGAGTTTTTTTTTTGGGTTTGCTCCGGGCTCTGTTCCGGGCTTTGTTTGTTTACTTTTCCCAGTATCTGCTTGTTGTTACGCGTCATTTGTTTTCAGCTCAAATGATTAATGTGATCTATTTCAGCGAGCCACTAACGAAGCAGAATGGTTGGACGTGGAAAGGGAGGAAAGGGACTCGGCAAGGGAGGCGCTAAGCGCCACCGCAAAGTGCTGCGCGACAACATCCAGGTTTGCTGTTCTTTTTTCATTTCGGAAATTTAAGAAGTTTTCGGTAAGTTTTATCGTGCTTTCTTGGCTATTCTCGAGAATAACTGATGCTCGTGGTGATCGAATCCCAAATATGGCAATTTTAACCTGAATTTCTTCTGGTAATGTAACCACCTACTTCTTTATTGAAACCTGGATTTTCCAGGGCATCACGAAGCCGGCCATCCGCAGACTCGCGCGCCGCGGAGGAGTCAAGCGAATCTCGGGGCTCATCTACGAGGAGACACGCGGAGTTCTCAAGGTATCGAGTGTTTATTTTGGCATTTTTTTTTTAAAGAATGTCTATCAGAAGTTTTGCCTATGAATGGACGATGATGTGCTATACTTTTTTTATTCCATAACAAGCGTTTTCGGAACTGGTGCTGTACATATTCGATCGTGTTCCTCCTTTAGACATTCCTCGAGAACATCATCCGGGACGCGGTGACCTACACGGACCACGCCAAGCGCAAGACCGTCACAGCCATGGACATTGTCTACGCCCTCAAGAGGCAGGGAAGGACTCTCTACGGCTTTGGCCACTGAAGGTGCCCCTCGTTGTCGTTCCCTTCTTTTTCTGGTGTCATAATGCTTGGTTTGTTTATAACCTTCTTGTCTCCTCTGCAGTAACTGCCCTCTAGTTATCAATACTTTTATTAGCTCATTCTAATTCATTGAGCTCTAAGCCATAGGCTTTTTTTTCTCGCTAATATCATACCGTCCATTTGAAATGTCTCTTCTTTACAAACGCTCGTTCCATTTTAGAGCATTCTGTTCTTTTTCTTTCAGAAACTACAATGAAAAATGTTTGATTAGGATTTCTCGTCATTGTCCTTTCCGCTACAACCTTGTATCATGCATTCGAATACTGAATTGTTTTTTTTACGTTGTCGTTTTAATAAAACTGGCTATGGTAGCTTGTGGTTAAAATACATCGAGAGAGGGGAATGAAGCATCGAGGTTGTCCGTGTCGACCATATCCATATGGCGGAGCAAACTCAGGCCGACGGCTTAAAAAAAACAGAAGAAACTCTAACAACGAAGGAATATGGTCGCGCTTCTTACTGATAAGAAGGGAAAAAACGGCTTCTGTTTTAATGAGCCACAACTTTTACCTGAAAAGGCAGGATTATCGATTTGTGTGGCACGAATGGAGGGGCTGTTGAGAATGCTTTTCGTCGAGAAGAGCTACTGGAATGACTTCCATCAGCAATTCACTTTATCACTCTGGAATTTACAGACCAAGAGTATTACGATCAATAAATAAACACGGTTGACATTGATACAATTCGAGGAAAGATGTTTCAACGGATAAAAGAAGACAGATTACAACAAGAACCACCTGCTTAATAGAGACAGAAATGGGGGTTTAGCTCTAATGGCAACGCTTTAGTACAATAGTATTAAAGGTTAGGACAAAAGTTAAGAACTAGGGGCGCTTAGAGGGTGCTTGCGCCAATCTCGAAGAAGAGAAGCACCTCGTGGAGGGTGTAGACTCGCTCGTGGATACTGGAGACAGGGTGCATCGGGTCGTCATCGGGCACTTCGAACGTGTGCACCTGGTGAGAGAGAGAGAGAGAGAGAGAGAGAGAGAGAGAAAGAAAGAGAGGGAGAGAGGGAGAGAGAAAGACATAGAGAGAGAGGGAGGGAGGGAAGGAGAGAGAGATAGAGATAGAGAGAGCGAGAAAGAAGGGAGAGAATGAGAGAAACAGAGAGAACGGGAGAGAGAGGGAGAGAGTAGGGATGGAAGTGAAAGATGTAGAGATAGACAGACAGAGGGCGAGGGAAAGAGGGAACAAGGGGAGGGAGAGAGAGAGAGAGGAAGAGAGAGGGATAGGAGAGAAAAGAGAGCGAGAGAGAGAGAAAGAGAGAGAGGAGAGGACGATTGAGGGGAAGTGAGAGAGGAGAGCGCAAGAGAAGAGAGGGGTGGAAGAGAAGGGAGAAGGACGGGAGACAGTGAGAGCGAGAGAGAAAGAAAAAAGAGAGAGATACAGAGAAGTTGGCAACTTACATTGATGTCTCAGGAAGGGCCGCAATGCTTCCTGTCTGCGAATGAAACTTCGCACAGACGACAGGATGCGGACTCTCTGAAGGAAAAGGGGCTTTTATCATTTTATCGATTGGCTGAAACCCCCTCAAACAATCTTTTATAGAAATACGGAAGTTCTGGAATGGAAAAGCATCGCGACTATCATGACGTCTTTCTAAGGTAAGAAATTGAAAGCTCATGAATAAGCCCTTCGAAAGTGTAGATCCACTTTCTGATATCTCAAGGATACAGTGGATGATAAATGCCTTGAGGAGAGGGATGGCCATGAACCTGTCTGTCACCAAATTGCCCAGGAACGTGAAGGTGAAGACGAAGTTGTGACATGTGAATCTGCGTGCAGTCTGCGTACTCTTGGCTGAAGCGAAACATCATCTGGAAAGAAGAGGAAGGTGTATGTGGACAACTCTCTTCTTATTCTTCTCTCTCTCTCTCTCTCTCTCTCCTCGTTCACTTTCTATCCATAGTCTCTCGCCCAAGAGTACTCCTCATGGCATGACAGAAATACGTGGAAAACTTCTCTTTTTTTTTGCCAATCTAATTGCTTTCCCAAACATGTCTTTTTAAATTCCTCTTAAACAAGATATTTGAGAGATGATGACAAAAGAAAGATAGACAGATGCGCAATCTTTTAAGCACTGACAATCCATAATCTTTCGTCAATAATTTTGCATTAAAAAAGATTAGCCAACATGCCCAACATCTCACCTGAGACAGCTGGGAGAGGCTTTCCAGCTCGTTCACGAACTGCAGCCGCACCACCGCAGGATGGCGCACGGATTCCGGGCCAATGGCAGCCTAGAAAGAGAGAGAGAGAGAGAGTGCGGAGGGAGAGAGAGAGAGAGAGAGAGAAGAGAGAGAGAGAGAGAGAGAGAGAGAAAGAGAGAGAGAGCTAGCGTGAAGAGCTAATTTTAATGCCTGACCATGGTAAGTTGTAATGGCTTCACTCAGGAGAAAGGAGAGAAATTGAGGAAGAGGAGAGAGATGGTGCAAAGAAAACAGAGAGAGAGAGCACAGAGAGAAAGTGAGAAGTGTCGTAGAGGTATGGAGGGATAAGCCAAAGATATGAGATAGGGATGAAACGAGGAGATATTGAGAAAAAGAGATATGCTGAAACAGCATGCGAGTCAAGAAAAAGGATGATAAGAGAGATGAAACTTGGAGAAAGACGGTAGGGGAAGATCAGCAGAGATAGAGAGAGAGAGAGAGAGAGAGAGAGTAAGAGAGAGAGAGAGAGAGTAAGAGAGAGAGAGAGAGAGTAAGAGAGAGAGAGAGAGAGAGTAAGAGAGAGAGAGAGAAGGTGAGAAGTAAAAATATCGCAGAAGAATGAACTGATAACACAAAAAAGACAGGGATGGAAAGGGTAGAGGATATATCAAGGAAGGGAGAGAGATGGAGAGATGTACCTTCAGTGCGTCCTCGACTGCAGCCGAGATGGAGTTGGCTCGGGCGACGAGTCGGAAAGAGCAGAAAGTGACGAATGAACTCGGAGACGAGCTCGGCTGAAAGAAACGAGGAATCCATGGGTGCGTGCACACTAAAAACAATCGAGACGAGCACTAGAATCATCTGTGCGTTCTCGAAGAGAAATAATTTCGAAGATAAATAAGAGATAACAAAGGAAGGCCACACGTGCCTTCGGTGTTTTAGCTATTTAGCTACTTACATTTTTCTTACAATTGGCTTCAGTTAGCCAAAAACTGACGAGTAATGGATCTATCTCGGAAAAGTCCTTTAAAGTACAACTTTTCATTCTTCCGTTAGCTTGCTCAATAATCCCCTTATTCCATAATAACTGGTTGAATATTTACTGTCCTTGTCCTAAACTAAGGCAGCTTGCTAACCGTGCAACGCTGACTGCGTCCGCGAACCCGACGAATCTCGGTTGCTTGCCTTGCTTTCTGCTTCCTCTTTCGTTGCCTCCTTCGGGGTCTTCTGCCAGGACCACGGCGTCTCTGGTCGCGTCTTAGACGAGTTCGGAAGTGGCCTCCTCCACTACGCCTTCGGCTGAAACAGGCGATAGAGAATCGAATCTACTACAAAAGAAATTACAGGAGAACTAAAAGCTAATTATTAGGCAGTCCATTAAATATAGCTTGAAACGGAAAGTTCGAAATGATAATGTGGGTGAGCAAACGGCGCCTTTCTAGGACGCGGAGCGAATAACAATAGACATCATATCGGACAGAGAAGAGAGCGCTAGGAGTGAGCAGACTTCGTTCGTTCACTTCCCCAACAGTTCTTTAACCCACTCAAACCTTCCCACTCCACTAATCCACCAAGAAGTCCTAGCCGGCACCTTCCGGTATTCCACGGTCTCCAACTTCCCATGATCCACCACACCACTTTCATCAGCCAGTGCACGAGGAGGCCAGCCGATCAGCTTCCACGACCTCAGCGCGGGGCACCTCGTCGCCTTCCCCGTCTCCAGGAAGGTGCGTTGGACCACGGAGCGAGGTCGACACTCCTGTCAAGAAGAACAGGAAACATTCTTCGCATCTTTTTTTTTTAATCTTATATATTAATTGAAGAATATATTCGCTAACCCCAAGATGGAACTGAATTAAGCATGTGGCTAACAATAAGATATGTAGATTGTACTGGCAAAGATTTTAAGAGAAACTCCGATTCAACAGACCACTACCCTAATATTCTGGCTCAATATCCACTACCCACCCTGTTCGGCTGGATCCTCAACTTTTTTAAACTTGTCCAAGAATCAGCAATGGCCAAATTCAGCCACAATTAATGAGAAAGAAAGAAACCTTCTCATCTGTCCTCTCCTTGTTGAGAACGAGAGGTTGCGCAGCTGGTGTGGCCATCCGTGAAATTGTACTGCAACCAATTGTGAGAGGCGGCAATTTCATTTATGCAACATAAGTAATCTTGGAAGGGCAAGAGAAAGAAAAGATAACAAGATTAGGCAGCAAGTAATGTGAAGTCACCTTAGGGATGAACGGCAAGGGTTTTAAAAGAAACACAAATGATAAACGACAACCAGGAGCTATCCTCTTTAAGCTTGGGATGCTTTGTTTTCTGGAACAGCGCCGTTACCAAAATTGTGGTTTTAAACGGAATCGATGGAGTTGTTGAACCTGGGGGATCCAGCTCACCACTTTCATCAGCCAGCGCAGGAGGAGGCCAGACGGCCTCGCTGATCAGCTTCCACGACCTCAGCACGGGCATCTCCTCGCAGGCCTCCGTCTCCAGGAAACGTTGGACCACGGAGCGAGGTCGACACTCCGGGGGTCCTGTCAAGAAGAACAGGAAACATTCTTGGCACCTTTTTTTTAATCTTATTTAGACATATTAATTGAAGAATATATCCGCTAATAGGTCATAAAAGGCAATAGAAACCAATTCACTACTAGCACCAAGCCACTGACTAATACACAGCATGTCTGATGCAATATATGCACCAACACCCTCGGGAAGAAGAAAAAAAATGTAAACCTAATTTTTACTTTCTAAAACAGAGTCTTTACCAAAACTATGGATTTCCTGTATTTCACAAAGATGAAACTGGATCAGGCATGTAGCTAACAATAACGTAAGTAGACTGTGCTGGCTAAGATTTTAAGAGAAACTCCGATTTCAACCTACCACTACCCTAATATTCTGGTTCAATATCTACTACCCACCCTGTTCGGCTGGATCCTCAACTTTTTAATCCTTGTCCAAGCACCAGCATTGGCCAAACTCCTGCCCCAATTAATTAGAAAGAAAGAAACCTTGTCATCTGTCCTCAGCCTGTTGAGACCTCCAACGAAGAGCTTGCGCAGCTGAAGCGGCCTTCGCCATCCGTGAAATTGCACTGCAATAGATGGTGAGAGGCGTCAATTTCATTTAAGCAACATAAACAATCTTGGAAGGGTAATAGAAAGAAACACGATAGGCAACAAGTAATGAGAAGCCATCTTAGGGATGTACGGCAAGAGTTTTAAAACAAATACAAACGATTTTAAAACAAATACAAACGACAAACGACAACTAGGAGCTATCTTCTTTAAGATTGGCATGCTTTGTTTTCTGGAACAGCGCAGCTACCAAAATTGTGGTTTTCCACGGAATCGATGGAGTTGTTGAACCTGGAGGAGGACGAGAGCGCAAGAATCGAGCCTCGAAAAGCGATCGCTGTATTCGAGGGGTAGCCGAGAGAAGCTTCTTCTAGAAGCTCGAGCTGCTCGAGATTCCGAGCTGAACAAATCCGCCGGGCTCTCCGAGTCGTAGACAGGCTTCATGCCACTCGAAAGGAGGGACGCACCGAAAAACAAACACTTTTAATAGGTTTTAACACAAACACACATGACAAACGACAATTCGCGATGCTTTGGTGCTATCCTAGTTGAGAGGGGTTTAATTCTTGGCAGGGGCATGCTTTTTCTACTTGCTGGAACAGCGCCATTACCAAAAATATGGATTTGCTGCATTTCCCAAGGATTGAACTCGATCAAGAATGCGGCTAACAAAATGATTGAAGTAGATAGCATCGATGAACGCAAAGCAATAAATAACACGAGAAGTATCAAATGGATCAAATTTGCGGTTAAAAAAGGTAAAGCAGTTTTTTTCGGAACACGAAACATCAGGAGCTTGTAAACACGGAAAACACAGCGCATGCCAGAAGAGCATTCTGAAGGCATTTAATTTTAGTGGGTGACTAAAAAATACTGTATCATGAATGTTACTAACAAGAACAAATTACGAATTATCGAAAATTTTCAGCATAAAATCGGATACTTTCACTATTTATCGAAAAGCGCATAAAAAATGAGGAAAGTGGTAAAATAAAGGATAGTTAAAATCTGTAAACGCTAGGGAAATTAGGATAATTTCTTGAGTGTGTTGTAAAGATGTAGCCTTTCAGGTGCTGTATCAGAATTGCGTTTTACAGTATGATTGGTTTCCGTTCGAGGTGTATGATCAAATGAATATAAATGCAATTTATGTTAATAGATCTCTCGAACGGAAAGCAAACATACTGTAAAGCAATTCTGATACGCCACTGGAAAAGATAAACATTTACAACACAAACAGGAAATTGCCCTAATGTTCGCTAGCGTAGGCAGAAGATAACTCTCCTTTATTTTAACATTCTACTTATTTTTTATGAGGTTTTCGAAAAATAATGGAACTATCAGAATTTGTGCTGAAAAATTTCGATAATTTGTGATTTGTTCTAGCAATATATCATCTAATATACAGTATTCTCAATCGAACACTAAATTTAGTGCCTTCAGAATGCTATTTTGGCTTGCGCTGTATTTTCCCTGATTACAGGTCCCTCTTGTTATTTATTGTTATGTGTTAATCCATTAAACTGCTTTTACCTTGTTTGCCGCATGTTTGATACAGTTCCGAGTGCTCATGTTTATTATTGCTTCGTGTTCATCGAACAATCTTCATATCTTTTTGTCAGCCGCATGCTTGATCCGGATGGTACTGGATGTCCAGTACCATCTTTAATTTTGGTAACGGCGATATGCTAATGACTTGAGCAGGTCTCCACGGTCGCGCCTTCCTTCGGCCACTCCACATCTCGCTCTTCGCGTTCTCTGCTTCGATCTACTCTCGCAAGGCCTTCACATCGGAGTTCTTCCCTTTGGCAAGTCAACGAAAATATTATCTATTTTGTTCGTTTTTATATGCTGCCATACGAGTAAACCGTGACTATTCTATTGTGTTTGTGATTGTCTAATCATAGATAATCTAGGCCACCATTCCGTCGGGCTCTCCCCACAGCGGCCCCTCACTCGCGCCGTCAAAATGCAGGACTGCACACGTTAAATAATAAAAATGGAAATGAATAAGCGGTGGTAAATGGCCCATATAAATGAATGAGTGGATATGTGGCCCCCGCTTTTCAGCTCGCGTTGGTTGCGGACACTCTGGCGCTCGAAGACCCCTCGGTCGAGCCTCTCAATTCCATTCTCCACGCGCTTCCCAACGGAAAGCGAGTTGTCCTCGATGAGAGCCTCTTCGACTGTTCGCTCGCCGAGCTCGGATTTACGAGGGACCCGCGAGTTATTGTTCCGCTGCCCGCGGAGGTCCTCTCATCTTCTTTCTTTCTTTGTTGCTTTTGTTTTTGTTTACAAACGAGTAATGAAGTAAACAAATAGCATCGACATTTAAAGAAACTAGAGAACTAATGTTATTTTTTGGTGATAACAAAGGATTTTAATATGTATTTCTTTTTTAGCGAAGAGATGACTATGTCGCCGAGACTCGAGCTGCCGACGCGCACTTCAAGGAGGTCGCGAGACAGTAAGTTTGACTGCTATCGTTCAGTTCCAATTCCAAGCGAGACCATTGGCGATTCAAACTAGGATACGGTAGAAGGCAAGGTGTCGTGAAGTAGATCAAAGAGTACTGATAATGTTAGGAAGTATCCAAAACACATGGTACTCTAAGTTGAAGCTTCTTCAAACGGAATTGAGAAGGGAATTTTTGCTCATTGGGAAAGAATCTTTGTTATTCCTGTCAGAATGTTCGTATCTCCGCATTTCTTCCTTTTTCACAGATTCGCAAAAGATGCGCAGGCAGCAGCTGAGAGAGCAGCCGTGGAGGGAAGATGCCAAGAGTTCGTTATCAGCTTCGAAGAAGGAGAGGAGCTCAAGTTCAACTGTCTCGAAGACTACACTGTTAGTTTGGTTGTTGCTGTCAAAGTGAGCCTTCCCTGGCAATGTACAGGGCTCAAAGTGGAGGTGAGAAGGGTTGGAATGAGAAGGAGAGAGAGAAAGAGGGGGAAAGAATGAGAGAGAGAGAGAGAGAGGGAGAGAATGAGAGAGAGAGAAAGAGGGAGAGATAGAGAGAGAACGAGAGAGAGAAGAGAGAGAGAGAACCCCTTCCTCTTCGTCCACCTCGGCGACCTGCACGACCTGGCATGCGATGAGCTGACTGCTCGTGGCGTGAGTGGCGACTACGTCCGCCTCTTCCGCGAGCCCCTCCAGAAGGGAGAGTACTCGATAGAGGACATGGACAAGACACTCGGCCAGCTCAGACTGCCAGGCATGCTACATGCATGCATCGTCACGGAAGAAGAACAGTTAGTGCTCTTTCTCACTCCCTCTTCCTCTCTCTCTCGCTCTCTCTCTCTCTTACTCTCACTCTCTCTCTCTCTCTCTCCTCTCTCGTTTCCCACTGCCCTTTCTAGCACCCCTCTTCGTGCCTGCACACTCCCTTTCTAGTAGTTCTACAGGCCGAAAGCTGATTTAGCCTGCTATTTTTATTGCACAGTCTTCCTTGAGCTTCATTTACCACGGATTTTCAGGGACAACGAGGAAAATGAAGAACAGGCGGAAGAAGGAATGGATGAGGGATTCGAAGGCGAGGTAGAGGGAGAGAGCAAGGAGAGAGATCACGGGAATGGAGGAGAGGAGCGAGAGAAGGGAGAGGGAGCAGAAGAGGTCTCTTGCCTGGGGCTCGTGGAGATGCGCAACCCGGAGATGCAGCCGGAAGACAGTCCGACGTCCTCCATGACTGTCCACTTCGAGGATGGCACTAGCCTCACCTTCCAGTGCACTAGAGATGAAACAGTCAGTGAACTAGCGTGGTCCAGGGAATTAATGCCACTTTGACTGCTGGGAAAGCAGGCTGGGGTAAGGATACCGGAAAGTAGGTGAGAAGAGTAAAACAGTTTGTTTGTCAAAATCTGGGTGGGGTATGGCTGTCCGGGAAGGCCCACAAAACCAGGGTGGGTCTGGGTACGAAGAATGATCCAAGACGAAGTTGCTAATTACATCTTCTTCTCCTCCCCACAGCTCGCCTCGCTCTACGAATGGATCTGGGAGAGAGTGACGGAGCGTGAGAAGAGTGGCAACTTTGACAACCTCACCCTCTGGCGGACGTCCTTCCAATCGGATGGCCTCGCGGGCGACAGCTTCAGCCGGTCCATCCGTGAACTCGCACTGCATGGCGTTCTCTTTGCATGCTACGACCTCCACTACGCAGCTGCTCATGAGGAGGAAGCTCAGGATGGACAAGGCTACGAAAGGTTTGAGCATCCGTCCCAGGGCTCTAGCAAGCCACTCACAAACGAAGGATCAGATGGGCAACCATGAATAGTTTAAAGTGTAATGTTGAGTAGTTGACTAGTTTTCTGAGATTGGGAATGCTAGGAAAATCTATTCTTGGGTGATGAAGAAGACTTGTACATTATAAGTCTATACAATGTTTGAACAATGTCCGGGTTATTGAATTCAAAAAGAAGTAGCAAAAGGCCAACAATGAAATGAATATTTTAAATTGTAAAATGGAATAGTTGACTAGTTGACTAGTACCCTGATATTGGGATTGTTGGGAATTTAATTCATGGGTGATGAAGAGGATTGTACACAGTAAATCTATGAAGATTTGCAGAGCAGAGGAATGCAAGACCGAAGAGACGGAAGAGGATGTGGAGGAAGAGGAAGAGAATGAAGAAGAACGGGAAGGAGAAGAAGGCGAAGTTATCGTCACCTACGAACAAAGCCCGATTCCGATCAGCGTTCATTGCCGTGGCAATGAAACGGTTAGGAGACAGAAAGAATTTAGTCATTTATTTATGCGTAACTTTAATTAAATCTTTAAAAAAAATCAACATATTGTATGACAATTTGGAAAGAAAACAAGTTTCAATAGTGATAAACTAAGTTTCTCTCTTTCCCAGCTGTCTTCCCTCTCCGATCGAATCCTCGGCCTTCTCCGCGATCGACACGGAGTAGCGGCTGGGGCGCTACTCGAAATCTATCGTCCGGAGGAGGTGGAAGGAGAAGCGGAAGTCTTTGGAGAAGAGGACATGGCCAAGAGACTCGACGAGCTCGGACTCAATCTCGCTTACGGAACACTCTTTGTCTCCCTCAATCTCGGAGGAGCACAGACTCTCGCTCAGTCAGTTCAGATTGGGATTAAAGAGAGGAAAAGTTTAAAGTCTTTATTTTATTAATGCTCTCAAATATGATATACAATATTAAGAAAATTACTGGTAATCAAAATTAGATCTTTTTTTTGTTGTTCTCGTTGGTCTTACCTAGAACAGCTCTGGAAACGAATGAAAATAAATAATTTCTAGGAAATCGCCAGTGGAACAGGATCAGACAATGCAGAAGAAGGAGAAGGAAAGGGAAATGAAGATAGACGAGGCGGAGGAGCGCAAGGAGAGTTCTGTAGAGACAGTGGACAAAGGAGAGACTCAGGAAGATGAGGGAGAAGAAGAAGATGTGGTAGGAGAAGAGACGGAGGATGGAGAGGAAGAAGAGATCGTGGAAATTGGAGAGACGGAGGAGGAGAAGGGAAAAGAAGAAGATTACGACTTTCCAAGCATCCAAGTTACGTTCTTCAACTGTGAGCATTCTTCCCGCCACAACGAGTTCCACTACGATCCACGGGATACTGTAAGTGCAAGTGTCACATGCTTTGCAAGCGAGAGAAGTGAGAAAGAGAGAGAGAGAGAGCAACTCTGCTGACATGGCCAGAGATCTAGATAAAATGGCCACTTTTTCCAAACCTATCCTGGCAATTTTAGAGCTAGGATATTATAGTCATATATTAGTATTACTTTTTAGGGGAATTTGTATTTGCATTAAATGAATTATAATTTTTCAGCTCGGTTTCTTCTATCTCCGAATCCTCGCCCTCTTCCGTCTTGGGCAGCCTGAGGTCAGGGAGTTGGCCCTCTTCCTCGAGGCATACGATGACGAGCAGCTGGGGGAGGAGGACATGGAGAAGACCCTCGAAGAGCTCGGAATCGCCCACAGAGGAGTACTCTTCGCATTCTACAAAGGGTCAGGTTCTTTTCTTGCTTTTTAGCGCCTGGAAATGGAATTAAAGTTGATTAAAAACAAGCATTATTAAAGCATAGTTTAGCACTAAATAAAATGTAATTGTTTAGCGAGGAGCAGATGGAAGAAGCGGAAGAGACATTGGCAGAGGAGGAGGAAGGAGAGGGCGAGGAGGAAAGGACGAAGAAGAAGAGGAGTTGGACATTACGATCAAGTTCAACAACTCCATCGATCCCGTGGAGATGGGCTTCGGCAAAAACGAGACGGTGGGTTCATTTCAATGATTGGCAGCGAGTTTTGAACAGCGGACTCGACTTTAATCGATCGATAGGTATTGTTTAGGGGACCGAGTTTAGCATGAAAGGAAGAGAGAGAGAGAGAGAGAATGAGCAAGCGAGCGAAGGAGAGAGAGGGGTAGAGAGAGAGAGAGAAAGGTAGAGATAGGGAGAGGGAGAGAGAGAGAAAGGTAGAGATAGGGAGAGAGAGAGAAAGGTAGAGATAGGGAGCGGGAGAGAGAGAAATTCCTTCCTTCAGCTGTCTTCCCTCTACGAAGTGGCTCTTTCTGCGGTGCAGATCTTCCACTTGGAAGTGACAGAGTTGACCCTCTCTCGCTCGCCCTTCTTCGTTCCCTTCGTGGAGGGAGACATGGAGAAGAGTCTCCAGGAGCTCGGCGTAACCAGCGAGATCTACGCTTTTTTCGACATTCCCAACTCTGCATAAGAGGGTGGCCGTCTACGTTGTTTCTCCCTTTCTTCTCATCACGATGTCCCCTTTCTGCCTCCCTCTTCCTTTCTTTTATTTCAATTCCTACTGCAATTTTATTATTTCATTTCCAATCGTCCTCACCTCTTTGAAACTACTATATGTATTAATATGATAACAATTAGTTTTGTCTTACATGCCCTGAAACTACTATATGTATTAATATGATAACAATTAGTTTTGTCTTACATGCCCCATTTTGACATTTTCATCACATTTTTTTTCGTGTACTCCTCTGCATCTTTTTTTCATGGATATCATTGCTTACTTTGTGAGAGTTTTACCCCTTTTAATCCTCTGAATGCGCATTTTAATTACATTTTAATTTTTCGTTGTGATATTCTTGCGCCGTTACCAATATCAGTTTCAGCATACCACCCCGAGTATATTTAAAGCTACCTGACCGACCAGGTATAGCAACCTCTAATTCTTATTATGTACAGACATGCTCAGTGAACTAGAAAGTGCTTTGAGACTTTGTGACCAGTTTTATTTCTTTCTTCTGTGAATACGTCAATAAATTGTATATTTTAAAGCGAAGTTGCTACACTTCAATGACTTGGCAGTAGTCCTTGTATACGGCATGGGAAAAGCGGGTCGAGCAGGGAAGGGGACATCAACTCGTACAGCACAGCACAACTGTTTGCCCACTGATATAGGACAGGAAACCTCTTGGCCAGAAATATTCTTCCTGTTATGTACCACAACAACGTTCTTATCATATCCTCTCCTTTCTCTCGTTCTTCCCTCTCTCTCTCTTTCTCTCTCTCTCCTCTCTCCTCTTTCCCCCTCTCTCCCTCTAGAAATAAAATTTTAAACTCTTCGTAAACCAAAATGCCGGTGCTGGCTGCCTCGAACTCAATAACACCTTTTTATTCATCTTTTTTTTAAACATGCATCATTGACATGAGAAAAGGATCTGTGAACAAGAAGAGCAGATAAATCCAGAAAGATTTTGATGAGGCACCAAGCGGGAAAGCTCCCTGTTTGTTGCTCGCATAGTAGATTAGAGAGAGAGAGAGAGATCGAGCTATCTCGTTTGGATAACGGAGATCCGATTGCCAGAGGGCTGGAATCCTCCGCCGCCGCCGCCGCCAGCCGCAACGATGCTGCCGTCGGCGAGGCGGAAGTAGATTGGCCGCTTTCCGCCGCGCCTAAGCACGGAGCGGAGCGTACCCATGTCACGCGTCACTTCCACCGATGTGCTCGGCCACTGGTAGTAGGGGTCAGGCTGGCTGGGGTCCGGGTGGTAAGGGTCCGGGTGGTAAGGGTCTGGATGGTAAGGGTCTGGGTGAGTGTGATCAGGGTGCGGATGATAGGTGGTGGCCTCTTCAGTGGTCGTGGCTGCCTCAGTGGTTGTGGGCGGCTCCGTTGGCGGAGACGTCGCCTTCGTCTCCATTGAACCCGCGGGAGGAATCGTCTCAAAGCGAATCTGAACAAGACGATGAAACTGGCGATAGGGGAACACTGTACTCTCTCTCGCTCACGCTCTATCTCTCTCTCACCCACGAACTGTCTCTCCCTGTCTCTCTGTCTCTCTTTTTTCTCTCTCCCTGTTTCTCCTCTCTCTGTCTCTCTCCTCTCTCTCTCCCTTTCTCTCTCTCTCTCTCTCTCTCTCTCTCTCTCCCTCTCTCTCTCTATCGCTCCCTGATGATGTTCTCTACATTCTGCCTTTCTGAGATAAATATAACGACCTGGTAGATGGGTATCTCGATCGGCTTGAGTGTGACAGTCTCGATTTTGGCGGGCTGCAGCTTGTAGGTCACCAACTAAAGAATCTTTCTGATTTAAAGTGGTATCTTTGTTTTCTTTTTCTTCTTCCTGAATATCTTCCAAGTTTCCAATTTGTTTGTCAACTTCAAAGAAAGAGAAAGAAACAGATCTCTAGTTCTTACAATTAGGTATGTATATTCAGGCATAGGCATGTATGTATGTATGTAGTATCTTTATAATAGCCACATCTGCACCCTTTGATTCCTTCCCTACCGGCTGCTGGTAGTAGGTGTAAGGGTAGGAGTACGTGTAAGTGAGCGGCATCGTGAAGGGGCTGCCATAGTTCAAGAACACCTGACGCTTCTGGAGGACTCGACTGAAATTAGCGTTATGTTCTCTATTTCTATCTCACTCACTCAATCTCTCTCTCTCTCTCTCTCTTTCTTTCTCTCTCTCTCTCTCTTTCTCTCTCTCTTTCTCTCTCGCTCTCTCGTTCTATCTCTCCCTCTCTGTCTCTTTCTCGGTATTTAGCCAAAGTAAAACCAAGCTAAACTAAGTAATGGCCAACTAAAATGAGTATTACGATCTAAAAAAAAAAGTGGACTACTAACGCGTTGACGGCAACGGCAGCAAGGAGTGCGAGTAGAATAGGAAGGACAGTCATCTTCTTCTTACTTGGAAGTCTGTCTTCACTTTCCGCGCTTTTATATCCGACAATATCCCACTACAAATGTATGTCAAAATCAAGATGGAGTAGCAACGTAAACTCGATCTATTTTCTACTCTTGTGGTCTCTCTCTATCTCAATCATTCTCGCTCTCTCTCTCTCTCTATCTCTCTTCCTACCCCGTCTCTCTCTCTCTATCTCTCTTCCTCCTCCGTCTCTTTCTCTCTCTCTCTCTCCTTACTTTTTCCTGAGCTCTCACTACCCACCGCTTCTCTTCCCATTAGTCTCCTTTCACCGTTCGCTAGTTTCCACTTTTATTGTCTGAAACCCTTTCCCGTGTCCTCATTAGGTCCCGTGGTGCTCCTTCTCTCAGACGTTTCGAAAGTCGCTAGCATCATATCTCTTTGGTGTGTTCTTTGATATCACCATCAAGAGGAAATGCGCCAAGGTCGAAGCTTGTTGAGGTGTTCTAGATTTTCGCTGAGATCGCTTCATTTCCTTCTCTCTCTCTCTCTCTCTCTCTCTCTCTCTCTCTCTTGTTCTCTCTGTTGCTCTCTCTCTCTCTCTCTTTCAGATCTCTCCCATCTTTCTCTCTTTTCCTTGCTGTTATTTGGTAAGCTTGTATGACGAGATCTGTGTCCATTTGCAAAATAACATCATTATAATTGAAATACTTTCCCTATCCCATTTGTGATGCTGGATGACCTTAGCGGAAGCTTAGCGGCGCCAGCGATGAACCCGTTCGTTTCGTCTCTCAAAATGCTCTTCTTCTTTTTGCGGTGAATGATACAAGGTCAGCGTATTGTCATGATAAATGAGAAAGAGAGGTAGAGAGAAAGAGAAGGAGAGGGAAATGGAGAGAGAGAGATAGATGGAGAGAAAGAGGGAAGAGTTAGACAGACAGAGAAAGAGAGAGAGAGAGAGAGAGAGAGAGAGAGAGAGAGAGAGGGGGAGAGGGGGGGGGGCGGTGGTGAGAGAGAGATGGAGAAGAAAGTGAAGAGATCTAGGGGAAGAGAGATAGGGAAATTGAAAGAAATAGCTGGAGAGATAGATTGAGTGGGAGGGTGAAAAAGAAAACGAGAGAGAGAGAGAGAGAGAGAGAGAGAGAGAGAGATGGAGAGAAAGAGAAAGAATCCAGCTGAGTGGTGGAATACTCGGTTCAACAACCTTTCGCTGCTCCTCATCACTAATACACTTTCCTTGCAGATCATGAATGTGATTACGTTTTATTGTTTTCCTTGAGATCGTGACGTTCAACAGGAGTTATTAATAAAAAAATCTATTCTTTTAAAATGAAATATTTAACACTCAAAGCGAAAATAAATATAGTAACATAAGTACAAAGACGACCTGAGGCAGACATGTATTGAGAAAGAGTTCTTGTGGAGTTTTATCTCGTTCATGAAAAGGGACTCATAACAATGTTATCATGATATGAAAGTAAGACAATTTTCTTCTCTTCTGTTCTATATTGAACTAGCTATTTTTTACCTATTAATTAATTTAAAATAAATACCTAATCATATCATAAGGCCGTGCTTTAATTTTTTGTCTGCAATATTTTCATGCTACAATCTAGGAGACGAAGACAGCGGAGGTTCAGCCACGAAGTGGCTGCGGCGAGACATCTGAGAAGTGCGGGTCGTTGTCAGAGTCTCTGTAGACTCGAGCGTAGTACCTGAAAGGAAAGAAGAACTGTGAAAATATGGAGAGCAAGGAGACCAGCTAGTTCCTCGGAAACGTATTTTCAATAGAGGAGGATTGAAATTTTTGTATTTCTATTATAATTAAAATATTATAAGTAAAAATGTAGTAAGGATCAGATAGAGAAGTGCTACATATATTGGGGATAGCCAGGAATCTAAATGTAAGAATAAAGAACGGACCGCTTGTTGTATTCGCCACCCCATGGCTCGCTGTAGGGGTCGGCCGGCTGGCTCTGAGTGCCGCCGCCGCGCGACGTGAAGACGGGCGGGCGGCTGCCGCGCGGCACATTGACGGGCGGCGACGGGCGGCGAGAGGCGGCGGCGGCAGAAGGATGGCGCGCGCTCCCACCAGCCGCGTAGTCATCGGGTGGAGAGTGCGCGGGTGGAGAAGCGCCGCCATACGGATCAGGGGTCGACGGGGCGGGTCGTCTTGTGGAAGCAGCAGAAGCGGCAGCAGCGTCGTAGGGCGATGAAGACGTTGGCGCGGCTGCAGCGCTATCGTAGCCATTGGCGGTGCTCGCAGCAGATGAGGCGGCAGCCGAGTTGTCATAAGAGGGCGTGGAGTAGCTGGCACGTGTCGGCGACGGACTGGCCGCCCCCGAAGAGGACGCATCGTCGTACGATGGCGTGCGAGGAGTAGAGGACGGGGACGCAGAGACGGCATCATACGAAGAGCCTGCAGATGCATGGTTGCCAGAAGGAGCGGATGAAGCACCTGAGGACGCAGCTCCCGCAGCAGATGCATTATCATAAGATGACGAGGAAGAGTCTCCCGGCGCAGGGCGACTTCGAACTGCAGCGCCATTTGGTGTATCGTATGACGAAGGAGCAGGTCTTGCAGTCGACGCTGATGCAGCAGCTTTATAGGGTGAAGCAGAAGTGGGAGAGGACGCGGCGACATCATAGTCAGATGAGGGCGCAGTTGCTGGGGCGGCCGCTGCGTTGTCGTAGGACGAGCCAGGAGCACGGTGGCTTGGCGACGGGCGTCTGGAAGACGCTCGAGATGCCGCGCCGTAAGGATCAGGGGTCGCAGCGGACGGCGAAGCTGCGCCATAATTCGATTCAGGCGCAGGCGCAGCGGCGTCAGCGCCCGCATCATAAGGTGCAGCTGACGTGGGCGAGGATGCTGCGTCGCCGTATCCTGAAGCTGAGGAAGGACGGCTTGATGCAGGGCGGCGACTAGAAGATGCAGCAGACGCTGAGCCATGCGGATGCGGTGTAGCTGAGGGTAAAGCAGCGGCATCATAAGGAGATGCCGATGAAGGTGAGGATGCTGCGTAATCGTAGCCTTCAGAGGCTTTTGGAGAGCTGCTGACGACGTGCGATTGCTTGGCGGCATCATCGTAGCCACGTCCAGACGGCGTTGAGGCGGCACCTCCATCATAGGGTTGGCTAGAAGAAGGAGCAGCAGCAGCCACGTCATAGGAAGATGCGCGAGACGATGCGGCTTCGTCAGAGGGCGTGGCCGATGGCGATGCGGCGGTATCGTATGAAGACGGGGTTGGTAGGCCAGACGACGCGGCGTCCGCAGCTCCATCATCGTATGCAGGTGGTCGAGGAGAGGGACTGCTCGCAGACTGCTCATAGCCGCCTCGGGAATTGCCTGCAGCTGCGGAGGACGCATCGTAAGAGTTGGGATCGGATGGCCTATTGGTGGACGGAGCGGAATTAACAGAGTCGTATGATGATGGCGCAGGTCTGCGATGAGCAGGAGCGGGACGAGCTGAGGACGCAGAAGCTTCATGTGGGTCGGGAGTGGCGGACGGAGAAGCAGCTGCATCGTACGAAGAAGCAGACGGATTGGCGGTGGCGGCAGTGTCGGCCTCTCCGTTATCGTAGCCAGCTGGTCGTGGGGCAGGGCTGCTTGCAGCCGTGTCGTAGCCACCTTGAGAATGGCCGGATGAAGAGGATGAAGCGTCGTAGGATTCCGGTCCAGACGGCGCGGCGGTTGATGGTGAGGCGTTGGCAGAATCTCCGTATGGGTTAGCAGTGGCTGCGGAAGGAGAAGCCGCGGCATCATATGAGGTAGCTGACGACTTCGAAGCTGATGATGACGCAGGCTTGCGATGAGCGGGGGGACGAGCAGAGGAGCCAGAGGCATCGTATGCGTCGGGAGTGGCGGCCGGGGAGGCTGCTGCATCGTACGATGAAGACGATGGATTAGAAGTGGCGTCAGCGTCGGCCGCTCCGTTATCGTAGCCAGCTGGTCTCGGGGCAGGGCTGCTTGCAGTCTTGTCGTAGCCACCTTGAGAGTTGCCAGATGAAGCATCGTAGGATTCTGGTCCAGACGGCGCGGTCGTTGATGGTGAGGCGTTGGCAAAATCATGCGCTGCTGCGCCGTAGGGGTCAGGAGTGGCAGCGGAAGGAGAAGCCGCGGCACCATAAGAGGACGCGGACGATTTGGACGCTGATGATGACGCTGCTCCTCCGTCATCGTAGCCGGCTGGTCGTGGAGCAGGACTACTCGCTGCCGCAGATGAAGCGTCATAAGAGTTCGGCGCGGATGGATCGGCAGATATCGGTGCAGCATTGGCGGCGTCATAGGATTCCGTTGAAGGTCGTCGATGTGATGGAGCGGGACGAGCTGAGGAAGCGCGCGCTCCCGCACCATACGGATCCGGGGTAGCAGCGGAAGGAGAAGACGCAGCATCATACGACGATGGTGAGGCCTTGGTCTCTGAAGGAGCTCCTGCATCATAGGTTGAAGCCGAGGCTGACGCGACGCCGTCATCGTAGCCAGCTGGTCGTGGAGCGGGTCTAGAAGGATGAGGACGCCGAGATGAGGCGGCGGTAGAAGCCGAGGCTTCATCGTAGCCACTGCCGGATGCTGCAGAGTCAGCACTATCAGGCGATGGGGCATCATACGATTGTGTTGAAGATGGAATAGCATCTGCCTTCTTGTCATAGTACTGAGAGGGACCACCGCGGTGACTCGGAGAGGGGCGCTTGGAAGATGGGCGGGAAGCGCTGCTGTATGGGTCAGGTGTTGACTCCGCAGATGAAGCTGCGGCATCATACGATGAAGGAGTGGGTCGCTTCGTTGAAGTTTTTCTTGAAGCCTCGGGTGCGACGTCATATGGTGACGACGATGAGGGCTTCACAGATAAGTCGTCATAGCCAGCAGGTCGAGGAGCGGGACTGGAGGCGATGTGGTCTCGTGAAGTAGGATCAGAGTCTCCATAGCCACCTGCCGCACCATCGTAAGATGTAGGCCGAGCAGTGGCATCGGGCGCTTGCTCGTACGGATGGATGTGGGTTGGCTTGGCATTTCCGCGTTCGTAAGATGACGAAGCTGGGCGGCGGCCACGTGTCGGCTGTGGAGCAGCATCGGAACCGTACGGATCCGCAGTTGTCGCCGCGGAATCGTCGTATCCCGGTGTAGCGGAAGTTGGCGCAGACGACGCATCGGCTGAGCCATCGTAACCAGCCGATGGGACTGATTCCGAACCACTCGCGTCTGCGGAAGACGGCTGGTCGCCGTAGCCGGCAGTGGCTGGTCGGCTGCGGAAGACGGGTGGCTTAGAGGTGACGGATTTCGAAGAAGCGTCTGCACCGTCGTAAGGAGATGCGGCAGGCGCTGCTGAATCATATGCCGCATCCGACGTCGAGCCGGCCGCCGACGCGGCTGCTCCGTCGTACTCGGAAGGCGGCGCAGAGGGTCCGTGAGTTGAGGCATTATCGCCATAGCCAGCATCTGCTGCAGGCGCCGCGGTTGCATCATCATAGGAAGCTGTCTTCGCAGCAGACTTTCCTGAAGGACGCGTGCGTGCTCCAGGGCGACTTTTGAAGAGTGGCGGACGCGAGTGGCGGGAGCCGGTCGGCCGGCGGGGGCGCTTCGTTGAAGAGGGAGTCGCATCGGCACCATCGTATGACTCTTCGGCTGCCGCCGCTGCGCCCCCATCGTATGAAGTTTCAGCAGGCGTGACATCTGCCTCCGCGCCGTAGCCGTCGTCAGTCTTTGGCGCCGGCCGCCCGGCATGCGGTCGTCGCCGACGTGAGGCTGGTCGTGTCGGGACGTGCGTTTCCGGTGCCGAGTCGTAGTTCTGGATGGTCGATGCTGAATCTCCTTTAGTGTGTGCAGATGGACGGGGGCGCGAGGGCCGGCGTGTCTTGGCAGCAGGCGCGTAGCCGTCATCGGCGTTGCCGGCAGCATCGGCGCCAGCAGCGTCGTAGCCTGCAGAGTCCGCGTCTGCAGATGCCTCGTCGTATCCGGATGTTGAGGCAGCAGCTGCAGCTCCGTGGTAGAACGAGGGCTCATCGGTCGCATGCGGACGAGGAGCCTTCTTAGCTGGCGCCGGATTGTAAGCTTCTGCGGCCGCATCAGCCTCCGTTGCCGGTGAATATGGGTTTTCTGCTTCCTCCTCGTCCTCATCTTCATATGGTGCTGCTGTGGTGGTGGGTCGCTTCTTCTTCTTCAACAGCTTTCTCTTCTTCTGTTTCGGACGCGGCCGCCGAGTCGTCGTCGTCGGCGCAGCTTCTTCCTCGTCGTCTTCCGCGTCAGGCGCGTATGGGTCCGCATCGCCTTCTCCGGAAACTTGGCCATCGTCGCCATACCCTCCCGTACTCGCAGCATCCGCATCATCCTCGCCATTCTCAGCCTCGTAGCCACCCTTGGAAGCCGCAATCGAGGCCGCTGTTGTCGCTGGCGCAGCTTCGACCGCTGGCGCTGAGTAGCCGGTGCCTGTGGGAGCGATGGCGAACGGGCCGGCGCCCGGTTGCACTCCGGTGGCGGCGGCAGCGAGGGAATCAGGTGTGGCGAGCAGACCGCCCGGCGCAAGGGTTGTTGAATCGAGACCGGCACCTAGCGGGAAGGCGCCTGCTTGCTGTGGTCCAAAGGCACCAATCGGCTGGGGAACTCCTTGGGGGAAAACTCCTTGTGGTACTGCCCCTTGGGGGAAAATTCCTTGGGGTAGTGCTCCTTGCGGGAAAACGCCTTGGGGTATAGCTCCCTCTGGAAGAACTCCTTGAGGGAGAACTCCTTGCGGCAACTGCTGCACTCCTTGAGGAAGGGGCATGCCCTGTGGCCATGCAAAGCCCTGCTGCTGCTGAGGGAAGCCCTGCGGCAGTGGTACTCCTTGAGGCCATCCGACTACGCCTTGAGGAAGTCCTTGCGGCTGTTGCTGGAGAACTCCAGGCTGTTGCTGAAGAATTCCAGGTTGTTGCTGGGCGTAGTAGATAACAGGCTGTTGAGGTTGTTGCTGCGCATTGAGCAGCTGCGGCTGTTGCGCGGCGAGAACGGCCTGATCGGCCCCCTGGGGCTGCTGCAGTTGGAGTGCGATCTGAAGGCCGGACTGGTCGGAGGCCGGCTGAAGCTGCACGAGGTAGGGCGCGCCCGATTGGAGAGCTTGGACTTGAAGAGGAGACTGCGCGGCGACTGGAGGAGGGACGGTGACAGCGATGGATGGAAGGGCAGTGGTAAGGATGGTTTGGAGAAGGGGAGGAGCAACAGTCACTGCGAGGGTGGCTGCTGCTGGGAGGGCCGCGCCGTCGACCGAAGGAAGGGCCGAGCCGTTGCCAGGCGAGATCACGAGCTGCTGCGGGTTGTCGGGCGAAGTGACGACAGTCAGCACGCTGCCCGCGTGCGACGGATCCGAGCCGATGCCGTAGATGCTCTGGGCGTTGGTCTGAGAGAGCGAGAGAGCGAGAGAGAGAGAGAGGGGGGAGAGAGAGAGAAAGAGAAAAAATATATAGAGAGAGAGCGAGAGAGAGGGGGGGGGAGAGAGAGAAAGAGAAAAAAAGAGCGAGAGATGAGGCAGAGACCGTAAGAGAAAGATAAAGTGAAAGGAGAGAAACAGGAGAAAAAGAAAGTCAAAAATATACGCTAGCTTCAAAACAAATTAAAAGATATAGTTTAAAACAATCAGAAGATTGTCAATCAGTCACAAAAAATTGTTCGTGTTAGATTTAAAAATAGAGGTATTCTTACCGCTGAGATGAAGCCCGCAGAGGCGTACGCGGAGAGGGACGGCCGGTAGAGCGGAGAGTCGGAGGCGAGCACGTTGGAGGCCACCAACTGAGTCGATTGCTGAGACGAGAGAGATAGAGAGAGAGCGAGAGAGCGAGAGAGAGAGGGAGAGAGAGGCAGAGGGAGAGAGAGAGGGAGACAAAGCAAGGAAAAAAGCAAAAATTGCAAATTGAGCTGAAGGTTGGGAATGTTTTACGAACCGCGTTTTGATGCGGGTAGTAGAATGTTTGTCCTGGCAGGTTCCAGAAAAGCGCATCTTTTTTGGCGCGGTCGCTGAAGTAATGTGTATTTATTTTTTTCCTCCTGCCTCTTTCTCTCTCCCTCTCTCTATCTCTCTCTCTGTTTCGTCTTCATAAGTTGATCTCATTCAACGAACCTCTCTTCTGCTCCACATATGGAGGCAACTACTGCGAGAAGAAGAAGCGGCAATCGCATGCTGCCGCCTGAAAATAAAAAAATAAAAAATAAAAAAATAAATGATTGGGATGTCTCAATGATGTTGATCGTAATCAGAGGTAGAGGCCGTCTATTCAGAAGTGTCAATGAAGGACAATCAAGCCAGATGAATGGAAGACATCACTGGATGCTACTATGCGATGATATTTAAAAAAAAAAAACATTACAAAGAAGAAAAATAACAATAGTAATGAAGAAGTTATTCTAATTCATTTCCTAATTTCCTATTATGTAAGGCAGGAAGTTGGGTGGTAATGTAATGTGAAAGGGACGTCTAGAACCACCTGAGAGGAGAAAGTGAGTGAAATGAGGAATCGGCGTGTTAAGGCTGCCACGCGCGGCTGCACTGGAGAAAGTGGAACGGTGAAGCTGCTGGGAAAGGACAATGGAAAGAGAGATGAGAGAGGGAGAGAGAGAGAGAGAGAGAGAGAGAGAGAAAGAGGTAGGGAGAGAGAGAGAGAGCGAGAGAGAGAGAGAAAGAGAGAGAGAGGCAGAGAGAGAGAGAGAGAGCGAGAGAGAGAGAGAGAGAGAGAGAGAGAGACAAAGAGAGTATGGAAGGTTCTCTCATCAACCGACAACACTGATAAATTCGGCCTTGCCACTGGCGACCCGCCCTGGAAAGGGCAAAATCACTGGCCGGAAGAGAGCGAAAGTCTGATTGACCCCTCTGGCCAGACTATGGAAAGGGAAAGGAGGGAAAACCGATCATCACCAGGCACATGCCAAAGGTCATCTGCCCTTTCAAATTCTCTTTCCATGATCTTTCTCTCTCTCTCTCGCTTTCTCTCTCGCTTTATCTCTCTCTCTCTCGCTATCTCTCTCGCTTTATCTCTCTCTCTCTCTTTCTCTCTCTCTCTCTCTGTCGTTTCTAAATCTCGCAGTATCTCACACTCTCTTCTCCGTATTCCTTGCTCTCTCAATTACTACCTCACAAGCTCAATAGAAAAAAATTAAAATGCTTATTCCATGCTATGTGCTTTGCTGTGAGTTAGTATTGCTAGGCCGTGCTCCTTTTAAAACACGCTTTGCTTTCCCATCACAGTAAATATCTCCTCCGGAATTCCTTTTTCTTCTCTCCTAGTACGACTTGCTAAATACGCCTTCTTCATAGAGGTTCTCAAATGCGAGCCGTGGTTTCGTTGTCCTTTCCTCGAGGGAGGCAGAAAACTCCATAGAGCCGTGAGCTTGAGTGACGAATGAGGTCATTTGTACGTTTACGTCGCAATTCCTTTCTTTTCCATTTGCAAGCCTTTGCAACAGGAATAATAATCAATATTAAGAAGGTTAGGAAATTTATTGTGATCTTTGTTTTGTTGCAACACGATCTCAGCAGTAAAACATTTATAAAAAAACATTTCCTCACCCGTACATACAAACAGCACAAGCTCAGGCTGCAATCAACAAACAAACTATTGATAAATTTTTGAAATCTACGAAAACAAGACAAGGACTCTAGTAGTAAACGGATGTCTACGAAGTTGCTGCCGCTGCTTCTTCCTCTCCTTCGTCGTCAGCTTCCTTCTTCACTTCTACCTTCTTTCCCTTCTTGTTACGGCGCTTCTCGAGCTGAAGAATGGATGTGGGAAAGAATTCATCCGTTATTAAACAAATAACTTTGTTTGTACCGCCACATCCACCCTTATTACAACTTGGAAAAGTATATTTCGACAAAATGATATAGTTAACACTCGCAGAATGTCATTACCATGATAAAAAAAACTCGTTCAAAAACCATTGTAAGAAGAATGTAAAAAAAATATCCACGGAAGTCAAAGGATACTGTAATCGTTTTCTGACCTTTTCAATTTCCTCTTCCGACGGCACTGGTATCCATTTGTCGATATCAATGGCAAAGTGAGCTTCGCCGGGAATCGTCATCAGGAGAGCACTACAAATATCACAGATATCAGTATTTCATTGCTGTCACATCTTCAGTGGACTAATGCGTTCTATTTGTCCAATCTGTTCCAGTTAAAGAAACTTCAATTGACTCAGAGCAGTATTATCTTAACCACGTGTATAACTTATTACTAACTTGTAATACTGCGTAAAGTAGATACTGTAACTTTAAGAGAAGAAACTAACCGATTAATGAAAGGGCCGAGAGCAGGGTTGCGGTGCGAGCAAGCGGCTTCTACCACTGCCGCAATGTTCGCTTCGATTTCTTCATCTTTCATGTTCAGCTCAAATTACAGAGGAGTTATTTAAAAAAAAAGCTAAAAACTTTAATAATGAGACTTTTTTAAAGCTAAATAGAGTGAGAGAACGAATGTACCAACACGTATATGATATTTGTTCGTTGAGCTGCTTATGAAATAAAATCCCTTTCATAAAAATACTATAATTTTTTCGTTGCTCAAAGAAACCAATTCTTTTAAAGAAATATATAATTCTAGCAGTAAGTGCCCTTGCTAACCCTGCCAACCACCGGATCGGCCAGTCCCCATGCCGGGAAGACCGGGTCGCTCTTGATGTTCAGCTTCACGCCACTCTTGAACATCTCGATCATTTTCTCCAAGTCCGTGCCGAGGCCACCTAGATTATACTGTATATCATAGTGCATATTATTATAGTGCACATTATTACTGCATATATTATTGCATTATAAGTTTAGTTTCATCTGAAACGAGAACCTGACAAAGAGTATACAGTGAAATTCAATAGAAACTGAGAGAAATAAAAAAAAACTTGGCAAATTGCTAACCATTCAAGCGAGTCGGAAAGCGTGACTTGAGAATGCCACGGAGAGGAAGAATTGACGAGGCCATGTCTTGATGCGCGACGCAGAAGTCGTAGTCGTCAATACGGAATTGGCCTTTGATCACCTCAATACTTTAAGGATTGAGAGAGAGAGAGGGAGAGAGAGAGAGAGAGAGGGAGAGAGAGAGAGGGAGAGAGAGAGGGAGAGAGAGGGAGAGAGAGAGGGAGAAAGAGAGAAAGAGAGAGACAGAGTGTGTATGTGTAAGATATAGAGAGAGATAGGGAGAGAGAGAGACAGAGAGAGTGTGTGTGTAAGATAGAGAGTGATAGGTAGAGAAAGATAGAGATAACCTTTTTAATCACATCAGGCCCAACTGCAAGCTCGGCGCCGAATTGAATAGCCGCCTAAATGAGAGAGGAATGTCATGGCATACAGTACTTCAAGGAGTACCGTACCTCTTGTAGCTTGACATCGTTAACAAATGCGAGGATGCTGCGTTTCTCATTGTGAGAGAAGGGAAAGGGCACGGGGACGATCTCGTCCGAGCTGCTCAGCATTTTTGTCTGCAAATTGTGGAAATTATCCGTGTGAAATATATTTTAATAAAAAAGAAACACCGACTATTTTAACCAAAAATAAACTCTTTTATCCCTTCGTGTATATAGAAATATAGTAATTTTTAATAATGTGTATTCGCAATCTGATATATGAATGGCTATATGAAATATGAAGCAATGAAATATGAAAATCATAAAAGGAAGGTGGCCAGCATTTTCCATAGAAGATTCCTTAATGCATATAGAAATTGAAATGTAAAAAAAGAACAATGAATTGGAGTTCAGGAAGTGAGCAGTGATACTGACCATTCTCTCTGTGGTCATGTTCAGTTCGAGACGGAGTCGAAGGGGTGCGCGTGGATTGTTGTAGATGGCAGGTTGCTGGAGATCGCGATGCATTGCAACAGCATCCGAGACTGAGTGGAACTGCGTCTTCACTTGACTCCTGCAATTGACTCATTTTGTTATTTAAACAGGATATGTATGCATTCCTTTTCTTCTTCATCCATTTACTAATAATACATGACATTTCACCATGTGCTGATATTCTTGATACCGTAAATAGAAAGTTAAGAAGCTCTTGCATTTTGGCGAAAAATGGCTCTATCTAAAAATGGCTAACATATCGTAGGAGAATTAGTATAATTATAGAAACTATTCATCCAATCACGAAAGCCTCATTTGGAACAGGGCTACAATTTGGGAATATAATTCAGCGCCGTTCCCACAAATAGGTCTCCCCATCGCCGGAAATCTAATGTAAGAACAAAACTAAAATTAAAAATTTCGTAGCACACCTAAAGTAAACGTTGCAAGCGGGCTTTTCAGGCAGTTCGGCCTCGTCATCTCGGTTCAGTCGACCGGGAAACTGCTGGGAAGGAGACAGCCTAAAAGATAACCGTTCTCATTTCGCTTATTATGTTTGAGGAGCAAGCGATACTTAAACAAAGCAAACAATTGCTAATAAGAAAAGTAATTAATAAGGGTTGATTGCTTGTGTTGAAAGATTAAGGAACTGCGGAAATACTTAAAGCGAAGCAATAAAAGTTACATTTAATTAACAATAGAGACAAAAACAACAAAAAAAAATGAATAAAAAAAAAGATAACTAACAAATTCTTCATGCGTCGAATGTTGATTCGTTCCATGAAAGAGAACTGCTTGCGGGCGGCCTCGCGCTCCTCTCTCTTCAGCCGTCGGTCCAACTTCTGCTGCCGAGACAGCGGCTGCTTCAGTGAACGCTTTCTGCCTGCAAAGAAAAGGATAATGACTAATAATACATATAATAAAAAAACATTTAGCAAAAATAGCTACCAAAAGCCTAGGAATTTGGTACGTTTACTTAAATATAGGGTCCCTTATGCAAAGTTCGATAAACGTTAGGCTGCCTTGACAGTATAAGAAGCGAGTGAGAATGAAAGAGCGGATAACCTCGAGTGAAGATGACATCGGTGGAGCCGACGGCAAGCAACGCCGTCCGGTCAACCACCAGACGACTGAAGCCGCCTCTTAGATGACCCGTGAGAGCCGAGAGCATATTCGAATCTAAAAAAAATTAAGACCAAGACATAACACCCAAAAGTCCAACATCAAAGCCCTTATGAAAAAAGAAATCCAAGAACGCATAGCTCAACAGCAGTTAGCTCTTTGTCCCAGCAAACTTTTTCAAATTCAGATTTGTCTTGACCGGAATAATATTTAACTTATCGTAATGCTCTCGCAAAAAGTGTACCTCGGTGTCATAAAAGCTGTGAATTTGGCGTAGCGTCCTAAACAGGATGATAAGAGTGGTTGTTTGGTTTGTAGTCGTGTTTCTCTCCTTGACTGGCGCGCTCTTTGTTCGAATGTCTCAAGTTATCATTGAATCAGTTTGCCTGCCCCGATTTCTTCTCGGTTGTCCATCCTTCCGTGCGTAAATTTGACTTCTTCTCTCAGGGTACCCCGTGTCTCGTCGACAGTTAGAGAAGCAATGGCTGAAACCGGCGAACTCGCACAGCTTCTCGAGGCCAACGGCTACGCCATGTCCGGCGAATCTCCTAACCAGGAGCTGCTCTCCAAGCTGCCCAAGAAGGTCAAGGCACGCGTCGCCGCGCTCAAGAAGCTTCAGCTCGACTCCATTGCGGTAAATATCGTTATTAATCAGAGTATTTCATGACATTCTGTCTCGTTGATTCCACTTAGAACGAAGAATTCACGTCCTAAGCCGATAGCTGGGATGAAATGAGTAGATTTGAGAACTTGCTATAGCTGTTTAATGTTATTCGTGTGTAAACTTGCCCTCCACGGTCTTGTTTGTGACCGTTCTCTGATTTGTCTGCCGCCACAACTTCGTCAGAAGTGAAATGACAACTTTTGTTGCTAGGGAAATGAGTCATAATGGTCGATGACGAAATTGCGTCATCACAGTTTTTGTGCTTTCAGATCGAGGCCAAGTTCTACGAACGAGTCCACGCGCTCGAGAAGGAGTTTGAGGGCGACTTTGGCAAGATTTTCGAGCAGGTATGAATGTATCAAATTTTGAAACCTTCATAATTTTCATAATTATGCAAAATAATCATCAATTTGCTCGTTGCAGCGCCGCAAGGTAATCTCTGGCGAGTATGAGCCGACGGCTGAGGAGACCACGCTGCCGCTACTTCACGGCGCCACCGAAGAAGAGATCAAGAAGATGGACGACGACAGCGCTCCCGATGCTGTAAGGAATTCCTTGAAGAAGAAGAAAATTCTGGCAATCTTGCCCCAAACGTCTGAAACAGACAATTGAACTAAATGTGTTGCTAGGGCGAGGTCGGCATTCCCGACTTCTGGCTGAACACGCTGAAGACGTCCGAAGGTGTCCAGGACATGATCCAAGATCATGACGAGCCCATCCTTAAGCACCTCGTGGACATCACTTCGACCATCGAGCTTAACCCCGTTGTGCGTTTTTTCTAGCTCAAAGAAAATTTTAATTTTCACTACCTTCCTAATTCCCGCTCCCCGGTCTGGGCAAGAATATCGACTATTTCCATAACCGATGATTCTAATCCCGAGTGAGCAATAGTGAGTGTCATCTTGCGGTAATCCCACATGGAAGATTATCTTGACATGTGTTTCATCACGTAAGAACAAGTAGGCTAACTGCTTCAGACTAAGAAAAAAGAGGTATAAAGAAGATTAACGGTGAAATTGTATTCAGGGCTTCACGCTCTACTTCCACTTTGCCGAGAACCCGTTCTTCACGGACAAGGTTCTGACGAAGAAGTACGAGCTCCAGCTCACGCCCGATGAGGAGGATCCCTTCGACTATGACGGTCCATCGGTCACCAAGTCTTTCGGGTGAGTTGGAAGGCGAGTATTCGTAAAAGGAGCATCCGCGATGCACCACAAATGAATCGCGAAACAAAATGTTGGACAATGACTACATTGTGAAGCCAAAGAGTTGACGCTCTTCGGCTTGGGCAAGAATATCGGCTGCTTTCATCACTGATGATTCTAATCCCGATTTGAGCAAAAGAGACCACTTGCGGTAATCCCACATGGAAGCATATCTTCTCATGTGTTTCATCACGTACGAACAAATGTATCATTATATTGTTAAATGGATGTATTCTTATGAGATCGATATACAATTTACTCCATATTTCAGCTCCGATATCCACTGGAAGGATGGCAAGAACGTGACGAAGAAGATCATTAAGAAGAAGCAGAAGAAGGTTTGTTTTGCTATCCGAAGATGTGAGAGTATGAATTACTGGAAACGTGAGTTTTATAGGCTATTCTGTTGTTTAGGGTGCCAACGCTGGCAAGTTCCTTACGAAGACGGTGAAGGCTGACTCATTCTTCAACTTCTTCGAGACCATCGAACACGCATCCGGAGATAACAAGAATGAGGAAGACGAGGATGAAGAGGTAGAGTTTGTAGAGGATTTAGCTCTATTGGTGATGGAAAGGAGTTGGAATGGAAATAGGTATATTTCTGTAGCGGAACATTTGCCCCCATTTCCAATATGATTGGAGTGAGGGAGATTGCGAAATGTATTCAATGACACGGCGGAAGAGTACATTTGCTATCGGAGAATGCTTAAGCCGATTTTGCCCACATTGAGTGATCAAATGCCTAAAAAAAGGCATCTATTGTCGTTTTGCTCAACGAATTTGCGGATCAAAATGCTAGACAACTTGAACTTAAGAAGAAAAAAGATTGAGCTCTTCGGCCTGGGCAAGAACATCAGCTGCTTTCATACTGATGATTCTAATCCCGACTAGAGCAAGAGTGTCCACTTGCGGTAATCCCACATGGAAGCATATCTTCTCATGTGTTTCATCACGTACGAACAATTGTACCATTACTTGCGGGATGGGATATCAAAGATGATTAAATTACAATTTTGGATCGGGTTTTAGTAGCCGTTTTGGTGGGACATTGGTTAGACATTCATGCGAGGCTATACTTTTGGGGAGGTGTTGGTTAGGCTCTGAGGTCTTTATTTCCTCCTTCTAGGCAATGGGTGGAGTTGGAACAGAATTCCTTCGTTTTGCAGACGGCGGAGCTGGAGAGAGCCGACTTCGAGGTCGGCCAGATCATCCGCGACCACGTGGTTCCTCGCGCCGTTCTTTTCTACACTGGAGAGGCCGCCGACCCCGACATGTTTGACGGCTTCGACGAGGGAGACGAAGGAGATGACGACGAGTCAGAGACTGACGATGAGTAGGAGAGAGGCTGCCCGCCCGCACTACCCACTTGAACACCATGCCAACTAAGACATATTACGGTAGCTACTATAACAACTTTTTCATTTCTCTCTCTCTCTATACCGCTATCCAACACCAGCACTGAACCGTTATCACCCACACACTTTACACTTTCCTTCTCTCCACCGAGTCACCTCTGATTAATGCAAGCTCGAGATTACTGCACTCCTATTTGGTAGTTAATGTTGACTTTCTGGTCCTGGGCATAAGTAGAGAAGTATCTTCTGGACTAGGAGTCATTCATTCGTTGTTATCTCTACCCCGTTATGCTCTCAGTCTCACCTTGTTATCCGTCCTCCTGTCCGGTTGTTTTGCTGGTAGGAGCGAGCTATTGTTGAGTTGACAACGCCGAGGCGCATCCGAATTATTTAGTTGGAAAGCTCTCGCTATTTGGTTGAAGCCTCATTTCTTCAAGGTATTATTCCTTGCTCTCGGTTTCTCCCATTTGTTTATGTTCTCTCTCTGAATATGTCACTTTGTCTCTTCTTCCCGGTCTTCCTCGGTCGTTTCGCAAAGTGTTGTGCTCCCTCTCTTGAGACCCACATCCTTAACCGTCCTTCGAATTGCGCCTTCCAATGCTTGAACGAGTCGAACTTGAAGTTTTCCTCTCCTTTCTCTCCCTCTCTCTGCTATGCTTCATCTTTATTGTTGTTTATTTTTGCACAATAAATATGCGTTGAGCTTGTGAGTAAACAGCGAAGGGACATTTGAGAGGGTTTGAGGCCAAGAGATATTCTAATTATAAAGGGGTAGTAAGTGATGCTGAGGTTTGGTGTTGTGATTATGACACGGAAGAAAGAGGTTGCGTAATATGAAGGAGAGAGTGAAGAGTGAGAGTCCCATGACGCGGAGTAGATGCCACCACTCCAGCTGGGAAGATGCCTTCTTTGAGCCCCTCCGTCTCACTCTCTCATCAAATCCATCAGAGAAATCCGCTGATGTTTCTTTCTTACCGTTTTACGACAGAAAGGATAACTCTCGAGGAATATCCTTCTTGCATGAAGAAATACTTGCCTTCTCTGTGTCCAGATCAGTTCTAGTTCTGCCGCCAAGAAATGAGATGTCCTCGCTTAGCAATGGTGAGCTAGAGCTGCTGAGATGGCTACACGAAGCGGCAGTGAATCGGGAGCTCGCTACTTCCAGAGGTTAGACCCTATTTGGAAGCGGTAGATCAACCACTTTCGAGATCCTCGTTATTCCTCCTGACATAGATCGTTGGGATTCCAAAAAGATGCTGTAGGAGAGGAAAGAAGTTGCGAGAGAGAAAAAGAGCGAGTTGGAGAGAGCAAGAAGGACAAGAGGGAAGAGAGAGAGAGAGCGAGAGAGAGAGAGAGAGAGAGAGAGAGAGAGAGAGGAGAGAGAGAGAGAGAGGTAGTGTGAGAGAATCTAAGGTTGTCGTTGTTTGAATGAATTCGTGAGAGAATGTCATGAATTGTATGTCAACAATTTAGCATTCTTTGCCAGAAGAATGGTCGGTTGGAGCAGCGGCTGTGTGTGCTGCGGCACTGGAGAAGCTGGAGGAGTGGGCAGGCGGGATCTTCCAGCAGAGTCCACTGCAGAGGGCGGCGCTGCTCTTGCTGGAGGTTGGCAGGAGTACATGGAAATGGAATAGGAGATAGCCATAGCTCGAGTTACACCCTGAGGTGTTGTTGTATTCTTGGCGTGAAAGTACCTATCGCCAAAACAGACATCTCTCCAATCCTTTAGTTATGTTTCGCACTCTTCTTGGTACTATTTCGGTATTCCTGCCCCACGACCCCAAATTTTTTTTCGGAAATTTTTTTCTTAAACTTGCCCCAGAGGGGGTTTCTCTCTCTCTCTCTCTCTCTCTCTCTCTCTTCCAGGAAGTGTGCTTCGATGGATGGCACATCGCGAATGGGAGCCCAAGTCGTGTCGCTCCCTCTGTGGCTCTGCTCCTGGAGGTACTTCTCAAGAAGGTGCTCAGCTACTCCGAGAAGAGAATAGCAAATGGAGGAGAACAAGAGGAGAGGAGAGAGGAGGAGGAGTATAAATGCGAAAGTCTCAAGAGAGAGAAGCAGAAGGGCTCAACGAGAGGACGAGGTTGGAATCAAGAAATTTTTTAATATATTTATCTTGCTTTTATATTATTTCTTTCTGTTATATCAGCGTAGTAATCTGAATTTATATGCTTTATATTTAGAGGTTTTTTTGTTAATATCTTCCTCCTTATTCATCGCTCATAAAATAGACTTTCATTCTGAATACAGAATGTAATCTGGCATTGTAATTGTTGTGTCATGTCATCCCATGAATGCACAAATTTATACCAAAAGAATATTAGTTGAAATATTTGAGTCGATAAATGTCTGCTAACTTATGGCACTGTTTTAGGGTGGAGGCTATTCTCTTGTGGCACTGCGAGGATTCTGCCGATGGGAAGAGAAGAGCTGCTCGAGATTAACAGCAGGATTCTCAGCTCTGCACTCATTGCTGCCATCGTGCATAGTGAGGTTGAGAGAGAGTGTCGGAAAGAGATAGAGCGAGAAGAGAGATATGGTAGAGTGTGAGGGAGATGGAGAGAGTGTGAGGGAGTTGGAGAGAAGGGAGATGGAGAGAGAGTGAGGGAGTTGGAGAGAAGGGAGATGGAGAGAGAGAGAGAGATACAGAGAAGGACATGGAGAGCGAGTTAGGGAGATGGCGAGAAAGCTGGGGCAGATGGAGAGATGGAGTGGCGAAAATCACATTTTGCATGAATTTGCCCGCTCTGTACTCCTTGAGACAGACTAGATTAGCAGATAACCATTGGAAAACGATTACTTTGGAAGCTGGAAAATGACGGAACTCCACTATTCTAGAAGAAAAACATAGCACAAACTGGTTACATTTATGCAGGGAGTGAAATCGCAGGAATCGAGCAAAAAGGAAATAGAGACATCTGGAGAGATGAAAACGGAAGAGTTAGAGATCATGAGAGAAGAAAGTGAGGGAGAGAAAGAGAAGCAAGAAAAACAATAGGGACATAGAGAGAGATCGAGAGTGTGAGATAGAGAAGGAAGCCGGAAGAGATTTGAGGAAGTAGAAAGATATCAGGAGAGTGGAAGAGAGGGGGAGAGTAAGAGAAGAGCGGTGAAAAGCGATGTAACGGAAAAGAAGAGAGAAAGAAAGGAGTGTTTGCATTAATAAAGAAGAGTTACTTCCAGACTGCGATACGAGTCAATTGATGTCAGCCCTGTCGGTAATTGTCCGTGCGAGCTTACCATTAGAGGGAAAAGAACCGAGGTTGGTCTGATGTTATTAGATCTCTCTCTCTCTCTCTCTCTCTCTCTCTCTCTCTCGCACTCCTCCTCTCTTTATTGTCTCCATTTATCTTTCTATCTCTTTTTAACTATCTAATTTTAAAGTAGCATGCTATTGTATTGTTTGGTATTGTTGAATGAAATAATCTTTCCAGAAGGAAGACAACCTGCAGCTGCGATCTGCGAGTGGATCTCTTCTAATTAACGACCGCCTCTTCACTGTTCTCCACTCTCTTCTCCTTCTTAGGAACAATATTTCGTTAGTATTTAGCCCAAAAGGAACTATTTTAGTGTGCTATCTACAAAAAATGGATAGCGCTTAAGGCGAATTTATGGTTAGCTTAGAAATTTAATTGCGGAATAATGCTTAAGTTTTTTTCGTATCTTCATATCCGAATCACCTTAATGAGTCTGGCCAGTTAAAAGCTAGACTAAGTGTATTTCTTATAATGTTCAAAGTGCATATACTTCTTATCAACATAAACTAGTGATTATCTCCTTTTAGCGTGGATTCTGAATTCGAGCCGCGCCTTCTAACCCTGTACTGGCTAGCTGAACAGGACTATGACTCTAGTGTAAGGTTTTTGAATGATAATTATTACGCCTTTAAATATCGATTGACTTACATCTACACAGTCATGCCTTCCAGGGGTTGTAATTTGTAGCCGATTAAGGAGTCAAGTACGCAACTCGACTTGTCTTCTTTATTGCTAATTGAAAGATTATCTTACCTTTAACTTACTAAATAAAATGTACACTATCCTTATTGTTTAAAAAAAAAGTTTATTTAAGACTGTATTTCTGTCTCTCCTGGAAAATGACATCGGAGCGGCCGCTTTCATTTCTGAGCTCTCGTCAAGTGTTGCCAGCGAAGAGATCAAGTGGAGAACGGCAACTGAGGCATACTGTAGGAGCAGGTACGGTGGGAGCGCGAGAGGGGAGCAGGTACTGTAGGTGTACGGGAGAGGTGCTGCAGGCTGCCTGTGAATAGGGAGTGATCCCTGGCCGTGAAATTATAGTAAGATGCCATAGGCCAATGCATTTAAATGTTGCCTTTACCAAATGGTTGCTAATGTCAACAGTACATTGAATATGCAAAAGGCAGAACGTTTTGTGAAAGTTTTTTTTTCATACTCATTATTAGGAGGAAATATTTGTCCTAAGATTAATTTTTCAGAGCAGCAGAAAAGAAGAAACCACGAGAAATGTTCGTAGAAGAATGGCTGACTATGATTGGGAATGGAAGTGAGAAGGAAGAGAAGGCAGAAGAAGATGAAGACAAAGTGAAGAAGAGCCGACGAAAATGGCTCAAGTTCATTGCCGAGAGGAGAGCATGCTACAAAGTTTGAAGGGAAAGGGGGGGGGGGTTCACTGTGTGCTTCAAGTATTGGTTTTATTATGATTTTTTTTTTCTTATTATTATTTTATTTTTATTATATGATTTTTTTTCCACCAGAATCCCTCTATGTAGTTGCTCTCTGCTTCTTCTCTTGGAATAAGAAAAATATGACTTCGAGAAAAAAAATCGCTGATATTGAAGGTCACAGAGCTAAAGGGAGCCATGAAGTCTGTCAGCGAGTTTCGAGTCTGCAGAAGAGACTTTTTAATACATTGTTTAAATACTTATTTAAACTATTAATCGCATGGGAGTGTAAATGTTGTGATAGCACTGATCGTAAAACTTGCCCAATGTGACGCGCATGATTGCTCTCTTTCTCGTCTTTCTTTCCAGTGTTGTTTCACTCTTTCCACGGACTCTCCGTCGCTCTCTCTTTTTCTCTCGCTCTCTCTCTCTCTCTCTATTTTTCTATTTCCCTCTCCTCATTCACTACTATTTGTAATGTGCAGTCTCAAGACTCTTGTTTTCTCTCAAATGACCGCCTTATAGTAAAGTTCTGTGGAACATGGGTTATGGGATATTTTTTTCTGTTTTCTTCTGTGTTGAGTCAGAGTTTGGAGAACTATATTTATTTCACCAAACATTAAAAAAATATATAAATTGTTTCATCAAAGAATATTTTTTATTCAGTGTGTGATGCTAAGGGATACTGACGCCATCTCTGAGACTCGAACTGGAGAAATAGAGGTTTCGTTATTGCTTGTCTTTTTTATGTTGTTTCAAGATGACTGAACGACGGAGATGTGTCAAACTAGCCTTTAAAGCTCTTCCACTTGCCTATTTCTATGAGGAAGGCAAAAAAGTTGAAATTAGTGCAAATTGTAATGAATGCCTAATCAATTCTTCTGTGGCTCACACTACGTTAGTAGGTCTTTTTGTATTCTCTCATCTCTTTCTCCTTTGTCTTTTTTCTCTCTCTCTCTCTTTGTCTTTGTCTTTCTCTTTCTCTCTCTCTCTCTCCCTTTGACTTTCCCTCATCGTTCTTTATACTTTATTTACGCACACCGAAGTGAGACGTGGTAATGAGAAATTTAGCAGTGAAAATAAAATAAATATAACGTAGTGCAATATAGTACAGAGAAAGATCAAGAGGAGGACGATATAGCGACTGTAGACTTGATATTGGCAATAGAGTTGAATAACTTGGCGGCGCGAATAAAAAAGGAATGAGAGCGAACATTCAATCGAGTAGTTGGGTAAGCAAGTTTAAAAGAAAGGCCTCGAGTTCTAGAATGACGGAAATGGAAGTGATGTGGGAATTTAACGCACAGTTTTCTATGACCAAAAATCAAGCGACGAGTCAGAGTGAAGTCACAGTCTTCACGACGTGCTCTAAGAGAGGGGAGGGAAAGGATGCGGTTCCTTTCCTCGCTGGGAGGGACGGTCAATGCAGTGCATCCGAAGCAACGACGGAAAATTATACGTGTAAAGTAATTCTGGACTTTCCCCCCTTTCTTCCTATCTCACTCATCTTTCTCTCTTTCCCTCTCCCTATATATGTGAATTCTTTCCAGCGCCTCCACCAGAACCAAGCCGACAGTTTTTCCTTTGATCGTCTCCTCCTCTTCCTCTTCCGTCTCCGGCAGCGGATGCGAGTACATGAAAAGCACACTCTTCTTCCTTCACGCATCCGAGAACTGCTGAGTCAGCTGGAGGGAGACCAGGAGAAGTATGAAGGAAAGTAAGAGAGAAAGAGGGGGAGGAAGAAGAGATAGGGAGAGAGAGAGAGTGTCTAGAGAGGAAGAGAGAGAGAGGGGGACTTGAGACGAAGAAAGGGAGAGAGAGAGAGGCTAGAGAGGAAGAGAGAGAGAGAGGAAAGAGAGAGAGAGAGAGAGAAAGGCTTGAGACGAAGAAAGGGAGAGAGAGAGAGGCTAGAGAGGAAGAGAGAGAGAGAGAGAGAGAGAGAGAGGCTTGAGACGAAGAAAGGGAGAGAGAGTGGCTTGAGAGGAGGGAGAGAGTAGCTCAAGTGGAATAGAGTGAGATTCCGATATAGTAAGCCGAGACTGTTAAGTAGTAAATTGTGTTGTGATAATCACAAGGGTTACGCAACCGATTCGTTTTTTTTAAGTCCTTGAATACCTTTGTAGTGTATGTTGATGGGAGACTGGTTTAGAGTGATATCCCATAGAGATTTGGATCTTATTCATCGGGAAGACTTAATAAAGGAAAAATAATACTTGTTAATTTTGTGTTTTGAACTGACGTTGATGACAGATTTTGTCGGGTTCTTCACATGCTGGTAGTTGTTGCCTCATTTGTTATGTTATGTATGCGATGTTATTTCCTTTGAAACGTCATGGTGTATTTTCTACCGTTCTCTCTCTCTCTCTCTCTCTCTCTCTCTCTCTCTTGCTCTCTCTCTCCCTCTCTCTATCTCTCTTGCTCTCTCTCCCTCTCTCTCCCACTCTCTCTCTCCCTCTCTCTTTCTTTCGCTCTTTTCACATATGTATGTTCCTAGTTACACCTCACATTTCGAGAAATGTTTTTCTTCGTACATTACAATGTTGCCGATTCGGAGCTTAAGGAGGATGGAACAAATAAAGATATTCTCCCTGCTTATTGTTAAAGCTTCGTTATGATGACGCAGACAAAAATCGAACGATCTTAGCAATACGTGAGAAAAGAGTCTTAAAGGAGGCGAAAACTCAATTTTTTTTGCTATAAGGATGATTCTGTGAATGTGTCCGGATTGAGCTTGCGAAAGCATCAGCAAAAATTCAATTTACTAAACTAAAAGTTAAAGGAGTAATTTGCATCTGAAAAGTGTCCCCTGATCATGAGGGAAATATTAGTGATTTGTACAGAACTTTAAATTTAACATTAGTCCCCAGACCAAATTACGGCCAAATAGGTTTGCCGAGCATATCATGACCGGCGACCGTGAAATATGGTCGTCGACCGTAAAATAGATGCCGGCATATTCATGATTCACCAAACGGACGCAAACCGCCAATTAAAAAAAAACGCATGTTTTACGTGAAAAGGTTTCGAAACAAGGATCTTGGCAAAATGCCAAGAACCTGCGGCTCACGACTACGGTACTTGAATGAGTCGGCATTTCGTGTTAGGAGTTAACGACTTTCAAGCTCCTTTAATGGAAAATAAATTTAAAAAAAAGAGTAAGCCGGGAAGGAGATGCAGGAAAATAGCGTCTCGAAAAGGGCAAAGATTAACAGATGAAGAAGGCCACCGAGTTCACGGAGATATAGAAATAGAAGAAGAAGCCTTACTTCCTCTCATCTCCGAACCAATCCATGCTTACAAGTTCACGCTATGAGGCGGCCAAATCTTGCAATACATGTACTACATGGCAAATTTTGAGTCAGTATGAGCGAACTGTTTTCGTTCTAAGAATTTCTGATCTTCTTCCGGGCCTACATTTGGCGATATGGGCAATGTCGTTGAAGAAAGGCAAATTCATGTCTCTCTCTCTCTCTCTCTCTCTCTCTCTTCTCTCTCCCGCTCTCTCTCTCTCTGTCTCTCTCTCGCTCTCTCTCACACTCTCTCTCGCTCTTGTTCACCTAAACGTATGTACTTGTACTGACGCCTCCACAAGGCTGTCTACACTTTTCCTCGAATTGAACATGTCATTTCCGCGTGTTTGCAGATCCATTCAGTGTGTGGGATGTCTCTTGTTGCTCTCCCTTTCAGGTTTAAAAGGCTAGAACAAATAAATAGAACAACTTACAATTAATGCTGTGGTCGCAGAGAGAAATATGTAGTTGATAATCCCAGTGGAGCGGAAAATGGCAGGTTTCCTGCCAATATTTAATATTTAGGAGAGAAATAACAAGAAGCAAAGTAAGAGTGTGATAGAACGAGGGTGGAACTCGTTCCCTGTGCAAGTCATTATATGTGATGTGCAGATGAAAGTGTTGCCAAATAAAAGGGTGATTAACTCTTTCATATTCGATGCTCTAATAGCTCATGCCACATGGCCATGGAATAACGATAGCCTCTTCTCTCTCTTCTTTCTATCTCTCTTAATCTCTTCTTCGTCCTCTCTCTCTCTCTCTCGCTCAATCTCTAATCTCTCTCATTTATCCCCTCTCTCTCATCCGAGTCAACTTCTACATCCCTAAATGATGAACGTTCCCGACCACGTCAGTGAACATGCCAGATGCCGAGTTTATCCAGTCGTATTCTCCCTATCCTTTGCTAACATTTGCAACCCACTATCCTTTCTCTCTCCCCCTCTCTCTCTCTCTCTCTCTCTCTCTCTCTCTCTCGCTCGCTTCTCTTGATTCGTTCCACTTCATTTTTTTTCCAAAGTCGCATTCATAAGTTCATCGCATCTCTCTTGTTTGCATAAGCACTTTTTTCTCTCTGCAATTTTGTATTATTTTTCCTTGCCATTCACTCTGCCCGTTCTTTTCATTCCCCACTTCCTTATCTAGATGTGTTCCTTTTTTAACCTTGCTGTACTCTAAGTACACCATTAGTTTAGTCTCACTTTCTCTCTTTGTCTCTTTCTACCTTTCGATCTCTCTCTCTCTCTCTCTCTCTCTCTCTCTCCTCTCCTGTCGTTCTTCTCGGTAAGTCGTCTCTTCTTGCTCTTTCGCCGATGCCATTGACAAGCAATGCAAATTCCTCATTTAGCTGAGACGATGGTGAGTGACTTGGAGAGAAACCAGGGAAAATCGTTTCGTGTACACATCTACATGTGCTAATTTTCTGCAGTCCTTTTAAAATTTTTTATATTTGCCGCATTTTCCGGATTGGTAGATTCTGCCACGTTTCGCTTGGTGAAAGTAATGACGGATTTTTTTTCAGGCTCGGAAGGTCATTAGAGGAAAGAAGTAAAGTAATGGCTTGGACAAATGGGAGAGCCATGCGTGGGGCTTAATCGAGCTAGAGAGAGAGAGAGAGAGAGAGAGAGAGAGAGAAGTGAGAGAATGACCGAGAGATAGAGGGCGAGAAAGTGAGAAAAAGTGTGGTAGCGAGCGAGGGAGAGTGACTCAAACAGGGAGAGAGATATGAAGAGATAGATTGAAGAGAAATTTCTAGATCAGATTACTTTGCTATTTAATTTATTTTGTGAGTCTTGTTTACTTTCAATAGCGTTCCCAATTCCGTGGGACGGGGCGAGATGGAGCGAAGGGTTCTCGAAAAGGCAGACATTTGAACGGCCAGAGATGTTACATTCCGAAAACGACGTACTTTCTCTCTCTCTCCCTCTCCCGCTCTCTCTCCCTCTCTCTTTATCTCTTTCCCTCTCTCTCTCTCATTCACTCTCCATCTCTCTGTCTCTCTCTCTCTCTACCTCTCTTTCCCTATCTGCCCTCCTTTTCCCCACTCTCTTCGCTCTCGTTTTTCTCACTACGGTCTGTCTCTTTCCGTTTCATTTCCCATTTACTTTATTGCTACTCACCGCTTTTTTTTTTACTTGTCCACTTTATCTCTTTCGGTCTCTTTCCCTGCTACTCTCTCTATCTCTCTAACTCTTTTCTCTCTCTTATTCTCTATTTCACTCTCATACTGTTTCTCTCTCTCTCTCTTTCTATCTCTCCCTCTCTCTTTCAATCTCTCTCCCTTTCAATCTCTCTCTCTCTCTCTCTCTCTCTCTCTCTCTCTCTCTCTGCTTCTTTTCTGTCCCTGCCAAAGCACACGTTTCGTAATCGAGATTGCTAAGAAGAAGGAGTCGTTGGTGTTCTCGGGGCAAACAACAAAAACTGAGGCGAGAACGCAAGGAACTCGGAATAAAGAATAAAAAGAAAAAGTGTAGCCGAATTTTCCTTCTTTTTATTAGTCGCATGAGTTGTCGTCCACTCTGACGATAGTTTTATTTCTTTTTGGTTATCCGAAATGTAAGAACTTTCGCTTCAAGCAACATAGCAAACAGCCCCAACACCATTTACCGCAATTGTGGAACACAAACAGATTAGGCAAGTAAAAGAGCGAGAGAGAGAGAGAGAGAGAGAGAGAGAGAGAGCGAGAGAGAGAAACAGAGAGAAAGATGGAGCAACTCACAATGTACAAATACATACATCATATAAGTTATCATATGTCGTAGCTTGAGACCTTGGTGCAAGGGAAAAATACACATAAATTGTTTGTGGACTCTGGTGGGTCTCGTTTTGACTAAAGCGGCCATTATGGGTTGATTCTTGTGACTTCCTGATAGTGAGTGGGTGAAGAGAGAGATGGATAAAGAGAGAGAGAGATGGATAGCGAGAGAGAGAGAGAGAGAGAGAGAGAGGTGAGAGAGCGAGAGAGAGAGGGGGTGAGAGACTACAGAGAAAGAGAGTGGGGGAGTAGGGTTCTAGCGAATCAGATGGTGTCTATGAAGAACTTCTTGACGAGCCCGCCGCTTCGCGGCCGCAGGAAGCTGCCGACAAAGTGGCGATTCGCGCCGAGGAGATTGATAAAGGCGCGCTTTCGAGGCGCCAGCGCCAAGCTTTCCTGCAAGAGATGAGAGATAGAGGGAGAGAGAGAGAGAAAGAAAAAAAGACAGTGAGAGACATATAGAGAGAGGAGAGGGAGAAAGATAGAAGATAGTGAGAGAGACATACAGAGGTATATGTAGAGAGAGAGGAGGGAGAGGGAGAGACTAAGAGAGCAGATTAACAGGCTTAGGCAGATCGAGCGAAATACAATCCAGAATAGTGAGAGGAGCACAGGGAAGAGCAGAGTGGACACAATGTAGGAAAACAGTATGACGTCTCACCAGTCTGGCTCGTTGATAAGCCATATACAATAATGCATACAATTTGTTCACTCGTGATTTCTGTCTTCTATGTTGAGATACATAGAGAAAGGGAGAGGCGAGAGAAAGAGAGAGAGAGAGAGAGAGAGAGAGAGAGAGAGAGAGAGAGAAGGGAAGGGAAAGCGGAGAGAGTTTGCGAGAGACATGAAGACGTGGGAGGCTAGCCGACTTGTTAGTAATGATGAGTTCTTGCGTGAACTCAAATTTGACTAATCAGCAGAAAAAAAGAAGCACGTGTAACAAGAATGTGAAGATGGACTCGCGCAGAAGGAGATCACTAACCAGAACAAGCTGCTCATTCGGGTAGTCGAGGGGAAAGGAGGAAGCAGGCAGGATCAGCAGAGAGAGAACAGTCGAGGCAGAGACGAGTAAGAGGAAGAAGCATTGCTTCATTCCCGGACAGTGTTGTGAACCCTGAGGCAGAAGGAGAGAGTGAGAGAGAGAAAGAGAGGAAGAGAGAGAGAGAGAGTGAGAGAGTGAGAGAGAAAGAGAGAGAGAGAGAAAGAAAGAGAGAGAGAAAGAGAGAGAAAGAAGAGAGAGAGAGAGAGAAAGAAAGAAAGAAAGAGAGAGAGAGAGAGCGAGAGAGAGAGAGAGAGAGGTGAAAGCCATGAAGGCTAGAAGGCGAGTTAATGATGACGAGAGAAAAAAAGAATTGCAAAAATAGGAAAAGCACTTAAAGAGAGGAAGTTACACGACCCTTCATAAGTGACTGAACAAATGTGAGGCAACGAGCGTTTAAAGCAAAATATCTATTTATTTAAAAGTGCCACCTTCGACCTTGCTAGACTTTTTGAATGGAGAAGTGACGTAGTAAGAAGAATGAAATCATGAGAGGGCGTTAGAGAGAGAGGTCAAGAAGGGAAGAGAAAGAGAGAAGAGGTAAGAGAGATAGAGAAAGAGAGAAGAGGGAAGAGAGATAGAGAAAGAGAGAAGAGGGTAGAGAGATAGAGAAAGAGAGGAGAGATAGAGAAAGGGAGGAGAGGGATGAGAGATAGAGAAAGAAAGCGAGAATGGGAGTGATAAAGATGAAAGAAAGAAAACATTTCTTATTGTTTTCTAAAACATCAAATGCTCATCTTTTGAAATTTCCATTGTAAAGAATGCGTCAATTGTGAGCTTTGCATTGTAAGAGTAAAAAAGAACTCTGTTGTATTTTCTTTTTCCACCTGGCACGACGTGACATTCTACGGTAAAAGAATAAAGCGGAACACGTGTTTTTAAATCATGAAGCTACGAGATCAGGAGAACTTTTGACAACGCGCTCCGTTTTCTCTAACTTTCTTTCTTCACACAACAAAGAACACCATTGGGAGTAGGAACCACTGACAATATGTGGTACATAGAATGCAGAATAAAATACGAGTGGAAACCTTCACTCCTCTTTCTCTCTCACTCTCTCTCTCTCTTCCTCTTTATCTCTTTATCTCGCTCTTTCTCTTTTATTCTCTCTCTTACACACAATATCAGCTCTTACTTTCTCTCTCTCTCTCTTTCTCTCTATCTCGCTCTCTCTATTTCATCTCAAAAAGAGCAGAATTGGCTGATCGCAGTGGCCCCAAGCAACTCGTGAGTGAGCGAGTATAGTTCTTTTGCACCCTCCGCGGATGTGGGTTGGCGTCCCCCGAGGGGGCGGGCTTAATCGGCCGTGGTGCGCGGCAGCTTCTGCCTTTTCTGCTTATCTTTCTCTCTCTGCCTCTCTCACTCTCTTTCTCTCTTCCTTCTCTCTTTCTCTCACCGAACAAATCTCTCTCTCTCTCTCTCTCGCTCTCTAAGTGCATCATCCCAAAACTGCATCATCACACCTGCATCAGACACAGGAAGCGCACTATAAGTGTAGTTGAGAAGCATAAAAATAGCAAGAGTCCACACTCTTGCTTACATCACAGCGCTTCTCTTTTACACGCCGGATAAAATGTAAAAATAGAAAGAATTATTTTATTTTTACTACAATTCCATTACGCAACATAATACGCAAACATGGAAGGATCGCTATGTTCTCCAGTCACCTGTGCGACCTTGATAAGATCAATTTTTTTTTTGCAAGCTCATTCTCGTCAAACACATTTACATGGCTCGTGAACAAACGATAGTGAATGACTAATTGTAGCATAACATTGTCAACGCATTAGAGAATACCTGCGATAAGAGATTGCCTTCTGTCTGTCTGGCTTGGTTCTAATCAGACGACGATGCTCACTCGTCTGCGTCTCCGCTTGCGGCCGTACATGTCGGACATGTCCGGCTCGTCCGTTGGCGCGGCCGCCGAGCCACTCGCGTAGCTTCCGCCGGCGCCGCCAGAGCCAGCGGACGCCGCGCCGCCTCCATATTTATCTAACAAATACACATTGTCAATATACTCAAGACATTTTTGTCGCATCTAACTTGGAGAACATGACGAGGACAATAATTCACCGAAAAATTTCATTATCTCTTCTCGAATGTTCAATGATCTCAATAATCTGTCTATATGAAGTGTAATGCGTGCTAGCCCATTTTTGAAATGCGTTTTTGCTTGATGATTCTCCTTTTTCTAACATGCTTCCTCTTCCATTTTTACATGGTATTCTCTACTTATTAATTGATTCATGGTATTGTCTGATTTATACTATATAAATATTAAATTTAATAAGTTAATAAATATCTGTGTTTCAACGAACCATAAAAATTATAAAAAAAAATTTATTAACCAATAAAAAAAATATATTCTTTGACTCGCCTTCCGCAGCGGGAATGATGGAGGTCGGGCTGGGCGCCGCTGTATCTATGTAACGTAATACATACTTACATGCATCGTTATATCCTGAATATCTTTTCCTTAAAAACAAAAATATTCTGAAGTATTAAAAAAACTCGGAACCTCCTCCATAGCCGCCGGTGGCTGGTGCTTCAGTGCTCGTTGGCACGGCGCCACCGCCTACGCCATATTCACCGCCGCCAACCGGTGCGGTTGTGGAGGGCGCGGCTGTTGACGTGGGCGAGGCAGCACCGCCTCCATAGCTTCCTCCTCCTGATCCTCCTTCAGCTGCTGGCATCGCAGCCGTCATGGCTGCTGCGGATTCTCCACCTCCGGCCGCGTATCCGCCTTCCGCAGCAGCCGGAGCCGTGGTCGTCGGGGCCGCGGTCGATGCAGGCGTCGCGCCTTGTCCTCCTCCTGCGTAGCCTTCACCGCCGGCGGCAGTCGTGGCTGCGGCCGCCGCGCCCTCTCCATCGCTGCCATAGCCAGCTGCCGGCGCCTCGCTCGGCGCCGCGGTCGACGTCGACTCAGCTGCGCCGCCTCCATTCCGCCTGAGGCAGGCGCTGCCTCCGTCGTGCCCGGCGATTCACCACCGCCTGCGGCCGCGTCACCTAAAGATCCTGGGCGTGACTGTATGTATATATGTACAGTAGCGTGCAATAAAAGTGTATATTTTAGTTTTTCATGCATATTTTTCTTCAAAGTGAAGCAAAGTTTATGAAAGGATTGTTTCTGTATAGTGACGCACTTAAAGTGATATAATATTGGTTTCATTGATCCACTAGTGATCGAGAAAACATCAATAACTCAAAACACCCGTTTTGCATATTTAGTCGTGCTGGATAAAACGATTTATTTCTTGGATCTTAGGTAAGTTTTTATCGGTATTTTGTTTTCTTTGCATTGAAGAACATTCCAGAGATAACTTGTAGGTCTAGTTCTTATTTAATCTCATGTTGTTACATGCTGGCTGCCCTCAGTTCCAGATTCATTCAATCGCCCTGAGATGCAGAAGGCTTAGCATGATAAAATCAATCATTTACATCAATGCTTATTGAAACAATAATTTTATTGTATTCAGAGATAATCGTCAAAGCTATTCAGATAGTTAATTGAGCAGTGAAAATTCCATGCTAACTATTAGTTTTGGACACCGCGGTCAGCTCTCGTCCGCTGCCCAGAAGTACTTATAGTGATGCTATGAAGGGGTCGGTGTTTGAAACACGGTGGGCTGCGCACGAAAGCTGACCGCGGTGTCAAGAACGTGCTCTAATAGTTAGCATGGAATTTTCACTGCTCAATTAACTATCTGAATAGCTTTAACGATTATCTCTGATTACAATAAAATTATTGTTTCAATAAGCATTGATGTAAATGATTGATTTTATCATGCTAAGCCTTCTGCATCTCAGGCCGATTGAATGAATCTGGAACTGAGGGCAGCCAGCATGTAACAACATGAGATTAAATAAGAACTAGACCTACAAGTTATTTCTGGAATGTTCTACAATGCAAAGAAAATAAAATACCGATAAAAACTTACCTAAGATCCAAGAAATAAATCGTTTTATCCAGCACGACTAAGGGGCGCCGGCGATGCTCCACCGCCTGCTGCTCCTCCTCCTAAATAAATGAATTTTATTAAGATGAAGGTTGGCATGCGTTTTTCCAGCGCAAGAATCTTTACTGTGGCTTAATCGACCTAGGATTAAAAAATTAATTTCAAAATTGATAGAAGTTTGAGAATAGAAGCGCACCCGATTCATATCCAACTGCCGCTACGGGCGCGGCCGTTGGAGCGGCGGTCGTTGGAGTTACTGCTCCACCCGCTGTTGCTGCTCCTGATTATTATGACATTCTTCCTCATAAAAAAATTGGACACCTTTCTTGAAAAAAAATTGATGTTGTTTCTTTTTTGAAAACACAACTGCTTATAAAATTCTGTTGAATGGGAGCTTTGATTGAACAATGATAAGTGAACCCGATTCGTATCCACCAGCCGTCGCCGCTGGGGCAGCGGTCGTTGGCGCCGCGCCTTCACCTTCTGAAAACGCTGGCGCTTGTATCGGCCAACATATTTATCTTAACTAAATTACTGATACGAAAATTTATTTCGTTACAGTATAATAAAACGAATTGGCTTAATTCGCAAAAAAAGAAACAGTTAAACATTGCTTTTCTCATGGATACACAAAGGTTTTATTATTAGACTTTGCTCCATTGATAATACTTCCATTGAATCTGGCTGCGTGTGATCCCTTCCAAAATTTCCCTGACCCGCCTGCTGCACCAGCTCAAGTCATCACAGTTTGTTTCAATACCAATTTGTGCTTTAAAAAAGTTTATTTCTAAGCTGTAAAACACGCTTTAAAGCAAAAGGCATAAACAGCACACCTGAATCGTCTCCACCATCCGCCGCTGCTGCAGGAGCCGCAGTCGTTGGAGCTTCTCCTCCACCGTCTGAAGCTTAATTTTGAGTTCATCAAGGAGATACAACAACAATAAAGACATATCTTTAAAAAACCTTTCTATAAAATTTTAAATATACGTACATACATATAAGCAACGCAATGCATGCATACCGTAGCCTGCAGTTGGAGAAGGCTTCGTTTGCGAGGCGCCTCCAGCTGCTGCAGCTGCTCCTGAAAGCTTGACAGTTTGTATCAGCAAAAAAAATTTCTCTTTAAATTTTTTCAAATTTAAACAACCGGCAGCAGTCGCTCCTCTGGAACATGTTGAAATAGGAGATAATATGTTCGAAAAACTTTGAGTTCTGGAAAAATTTAAAGAGTACTATGAAATAATACAATTTGCTGTAAATATAAGCAGGTTAAGATGAATGAGGCATAGCCGCCAATAAGGGCGGGCGCGGCGGATGCTGGTGCCGCTCCTCCGTCAGCAGCTGCACCTCCTAAAAGTTAAAATTTTCTAAACACTATTAAAAAGCAAAAAGTACCTTACGCAAAGATTTTGTGAAAATACAGTTTATAAAATATCTTGAAGGTACCCGATTCGTATTCACCAGCCGCTGCTGTTGTCGGGGCGGCTTCTCCGGCTGCAGCAGCACCTCCTAAAAGTTAAAATTTCCTAAACACTATTAAAAAGCAAAAAGTACTTTACGCAAAGATTTTGTGAAAATACAGTTTATAAAATATCTTGAAGGTACCCGATTCGTATCCACCAGCCGCTGCTGTTGTCGGGGTCGGCTTCTCCGGCTGCAGCAGCACCTCCTAAAAGTTCTAGAGCCTTTCTAAAACTAACATCAAAGAATTATTTCTTTGATTTCTTTTTCTTTGATTTTGAAAATAGCGTTTGTAAAATAGCGAGTGCCTACCCGATTCGTATCCGCCTGCTGGAGCTGCTGTTGTTGGCGCCGCTCCTCCGCCAAAAGCTGCACCACCTAAAAGTGCATGCGTTTTATATGTACGTAGTTAGAAAACGTTCATAAAAATAAACAGCACTTTATCGAGAAAAAAAACAGTTTTCATAATGTCGACTAAGTACCCAATTCGTATCCGCCGGCTGCAGCTGTCGCTCCTCCTTGAACAGGTGGATGAAAGGAAAAATAATTTCGCTTTCTTTTCAAGGAAATAAAACCTATGCACAAGTTGCAGTGAAAGTAATAAATGAGAGCGGAAGGAACCCGAATCGTAAGCTGCAGCCGGCGCCTCTGTCGATGGAGCCGCTCCTGATATCGCCGCTGTTTCTCCTCCAAATTGTCATTTTTTGCCAAGCATTTTAAAATTGACAATGTCGCTTTTTATGCATAAAACGATGGCGCAATATTCTTCTTAATTTTAAGCGAAAAATGCAAAATTCTTTTTTTTAATTACTGATTTACGAGCTTTTCGACATGACAACACGAGGTCGTGGAATGTGTATGTTTTGCAATTCAACGTCAATTTGGTGATTACCCGATTCGTGTCCGCCTGCTGTAGCAGGAGCTGTACTCGTTGGCGCTACTGATCCTCCTCCTGCAACTCCTGCAATTTTACATTTGGTTTTTTTCCAACCCACAGTCCTTGAGCACTGAGACTATGTAATTATTATATCACTTCGTATACTTACGAAAAAGTGACACATCGGAAACGTAGGCCTCCTTTGCTCTAATGACTAGCTTACTTCATTGAATAGTTATCGTTGTGGTGAAAAAAGCGTGTAATCTGCATCGAATGTAGATGACAATATTTAGCAGATACGCACCAGAATCATAGCTGCCCTTTGGGGTTGGCGCGGCGCTTCCGGTCGATGCCGCTCCACCTTCAATTATATGTATGCTTCAACTGCGTGTTTCCGAACATTGCGACTCAAAACATTTCAAGAAAAAATACGTGATCTTTTGGTGTTCTTAAGTATTATAATTGCATTTGCGCTTTCTAGTGGCTAAAAGAGATGCTCATGAAAATATTTGCCTGCATCATAGCTGCCACCTGCGGCTGGCGCGGCTGCCGTTAGCGCAGCGCCTCCTCAACAGTTTGTTTCACTTTTTCACCCTCATTACGTTTATATATTTTAATGATTACAAACATTTTAAAGATAACAGGCTCTGATCAAGCCAACGTATGTTCCAAAATCTTTCGCAGCCAAAATCTGTAATTTCTAAAATATAATTTTACCCGCATCGTAGCCCCCAGCAGCGGGAGCCGCTGTCGTTGGCGCCGCAGTTGCGACTCCTCCACCACCGGGCGCGGCGGCTGGCGCGGCGCCTCCTCAATAATTTTTTTAGTCATTTCTCCAACATTTTGTCCCTTTCAAGAACAGTCAAGCAGCACATGTTCCAAGATATGTGAACACCAAAATCTGTAATTTCTACAATATAATTTTACATGCATCGTAGCCTCCAGCAGCGGGCGCCGCTGTGGTTGCCGCTGAAGTTGAAGCTGCGCCACCTCCTCCTTCGTATCCTCCACCGCCGGTCGTGGACGCGGGCGAGGCTGCGGGTGCTGTGCCCGTGCCGGCCACTGCACTGCCGCTAGCGCAGCCGGCGTCGGAGGCCGGCTCGGCTTGCATAGGCGCCGCTGTTCCGCCGCCAGCATCATACCCACCACCGTCGGCAGTCGGTGCAGCCGTTGACGCTGCTGCGCTTCCGTTGCCATATGAGCCTGCCGCTGCTGCCGGCGGAGTGGGGGCTGGCGCGGCCGCGGCGCCCGCGTATGGCGCTGCTGGAGCTGTCGGAGCGACGCCACCTATTGCATCATAGCCAGCTGCTCCGGCTTGCGCGGCAGAAGGCGCCGCACCTCCGCCGCCGGCTGCCGCCGCGCCACCATAGCCGTCTCCACCGGACGCAATATTGTGAACGATCTCGCCAGGGCGCGGCGGGCACGGGCAATAGGCGCCGTCGCCGCCTGGCGGTCCGGCGTCTCCCATCTCGAATATAATTTTATCACATTTAGTTTATTAATTTCTTTTAAGATCAACTAAGACATTGTTTTTAACATTCTTCTTATTAGAACGCAGAGAACACAGATAAAGCGACGAACCGGTCCCGGATTGCCAGGAAGTCCAGGTGGCCCGTCGCTGCCAGGCGTTCCGGGAGTGCCCTGGGGGCCGGGCACAGCGGGCGCCGCCGACGGCACCGACGCGCCCGGCGGCCCGACCGGGCCCGGCTCGCCAGGCGGACCAGGCGGACCCGGGTTGTAAGACATTCTCACGCCAGGAGCGCCTACAAATATGCAGATTTTGTCATCGCTGTAAAAATTGTTTTCATTCAATAACAAAAATGGTTGACTGACTTTTGCAACAAAAAAAATTTTTTATGACAAAAAAACGGTCCTGGATGAAGGCTCATGAGGCCACTTGAGTGCAGGGTGCCTTCGATATTTGTTATGTGATAAAGAATTCGTAAAAACTGGAGAATACAACATACAGTCCCGTCCAGGATCTTGGTACCAAGGACGCGTCGGACGAGTCGGATTCGTCCAAATGCATCCTCGTTCATAACTATTGTTCTAGGAACAACTAGAATATTTTAAATGGTAGATTAGGTAGCGTATAGAGAGCGGGTGCTACTATTAAAAAATCGATAATTTCTAATCATTTGATAAGGAGTTATCAGTTTTTGCCTATAAAAAATTTAATTTCAAATATTTTTAAACGAAATTTCTCCTGTACCATTATTTTGTCTCTACACACATCCCCAAATAATAAAATTAAAGATTGTATCATTGATAACGGAAATCGATAAATGAGAACGAACTTATCACGCATGTTCATATGATGTAAAGATTCGCCTTACGATTCTGAATCTAATTCTGTAATCAGTTTTCAAAACAATGTGCCGGTTAACAATGTATTTTTGATTGTGTGTACTTTACAAGACTTTCTTCAAAAAGAACATGGGCAGGGAGGCCTAGCAGGCCGAGGGGGCGGGGCTTAACCCTTTTTTTTCTCTGCCTGTGCTATTTCGCTACCTCAAACTTGGGTAATTAAACCGAAGACGAAAAGGGAGCGCGCTACATTTCTGAGTATCAATGCTAGCGCAGCAACCTAGATTTGGACGCATCATACCGAGCCACAATTTTGACAAAGACCAAGACAATGGGGAATCCTGAAGAAAGACTTGCAAAGTACACACAATCAAAAATGTTGTTAACCGGCACTTTCTGTTGAAAACTGATTACATAATTAGATTCAGAATCGTAAGGCGAATCTTTACATCATATGAACATGAGTGATAAGGTCTCAGTTATCGATTTCCGTTATCAATGATAAAATCTCTTATATTATTATTTGTGGATATGAGCAGAGACAAAATAATGGTACAGGAAAAATTTCATTGAAAAATATTTAAAATTAAATTTTTTATAGGCAAAAACTGATAACTAGTTATCAAATGATTAGAAATTATCGATTTTTTAATAGTAGCACCCGCTCTCTATAAGCAACCTAATGTACCATTTGAAATATTTTAGTTTATCCTAGAACAATAGTTATGAACGAGGATGCATTTGGACGCGTCCGACTCGTCCGACGCGTCCTTGGTACCAAGATCCTGGGCGGGACTGTATGTACATATTAAATAACTAGATCGCTTGGGACAATAGTTGCAACTTGCCTGGATCGCCTGGCCGCCCAGGCATTCCGGGCGGACCATCGGGGCCGGCGTCGCCAGGCAGACCGGGCGGGCCCTGCTGACCCGGGCCGCCGCCGACCGCGGGCGCGCCAGGCTGACCGGGCATCCCAGGCGCTCCCATCTCGCCGTTTGCTCCCTGTGGACCGGGTGGTCCCGGAGGGCAGCTGATGCATGCTCCCTGAGATTTTGTCTTTGTCAGAAGGTATCATTGAAATAAGAGAGAGAGATAAAGAGAGAGAGCGAGAAGGAAGTAGAGAAAGAGATAGAGAGAGTGAAGGAGAGAAAGAAAGGAAAACTGTAGAGCCATCTAACGCCAGTCATCTGCTGCGCCATGACAGCATAGCCGGTCATGCCTGGCTGGCCTCCATTGCCAGGCGTGCCGGGTGTCCCCGGCTGGCCAGCTTGGCCAGGCGGTCCGGGCGGCCCAGGCGGACAGTTGGACGCGGCAGGCGCGCATTCTGAAGGGGAGCAACGATTTGTGTAATTTTCAACTATATGTATAATAATATATTAAATGTTGGAAGAAAATAGTTTATACTCTGCTCAAAGGTATTCCATGATGAAAAAGGATGAATACTCTACCACACTAGTTATTGGTTACGGTATGTTTGGGCAACTCACGGCACTGTGCTCCTCCTCCTCCTCCTCCGGTGACTTGCGCCGTGCCGTAAGAGGCTGCTTGGCGTGCGAATCGCCGGAGGACATCTTCGACCGGGCGACTGCTCGAGGAGGCGGAGCCAGGAGAAGAAGAAGAAGATAAGACGACACGTTCCCACGCATCGTCGGCGAGGTGCTAGAGAGAGGATATTTGAGGACAGTATAAATAAATTAATTGATTAGCATTTTTAATCAGTTAACTAATTTATTTATTCAAGTCTATTCACATATAATATTGGGAATGAATCATCTTTTGTTCGAGGAAATTCATGTCGTAAACTGCAAGTTATCACTATTACGTTGGCATAGCGATAAGAATGCCAAAGGATATATAATACACAAGGCAGAGAAAGAGCTGACCTTAACAGCTCGAAGATCGTCGATGACGTCATCCCTGAACGCGGACAAGTCAACGAGGATGTGCGTGGCGACGCAAAGAGCGGCGACGGTGGCGACGCCCGTCAGGATGGTCGCACCCAACACGACGCGGCCGAAGAGAGAACGGCACATCGAAAGGGGGATTCGGTTAAGGACCTTAAGCAGTAGACATGGTTGACTTAACATTATGCCCTATTCTACATAATACTAATAGACGTAAGTATTTATACACTTGAGCAGATATGTTCCAGTTGAATAATAATACAAATGTATCACTGTTTTGTGAGAAAGCACGCAGAATAACGTCATGACAATAGATCACTCGAATTATAGAGTAAATGTTGCATTTACCAGCCCAATGATAAGAAACTATTTGTAAGTAAAATTCATTTTCGGAAATATGTATAATGTTAGCAGGATAGAAAATCACTAAAATTCAATTATGTGAGATATTAAATTGTCGCGCTTATTTCAATAAGAAGCATTACCAAGAAAGGGAAGTAGCCACGCGCTCCTTATATCCACTTATGCCATCTTTCTCTGATGAGGAACGAGTTGATGGCTAACCATGTTTATTCTGTCTTTCTCTGCCTCGACCTGTTAGCATGCCTCTCACAGTCGCTTTCCCTCTTTTATCCTCTTTTTTTACTCAATCTCTCGGCATTCATGTGTCCCTTTCACTCTTCCACTCTCTCTCTCACTCTCTCTCTCTCTCTCTCTCTCTCTCTCTCTCTAGTAATTCAATTGATTCTTTTGACAGGAGTAGCCACGCATGAAAGGGAAGATAAGCAAGTCTTTTCCATACTCGATCCTCCTCTTCCTCAACTCTCAACATTGTTAAAGAGGCGATTTCCGCTGTATCTAGTAAACCCGTTCAGCTCTCTTACTCGGCTAAGGAGCTCCACTCAACAAGGGACAAGGCAATGCAAAAGCAGGGCTTCTCTTCGTGGCAAACACTTCATGTTCAGTGAAACTGTTCTGATTTCGTCACAGCTAAATGTTGTAAAGAGGGAACTAATTTTAATAAAAATAAATGGCTTTTATTTGCATCTTAATTTTAGACCAAATATATGTATGAAAAATGCATCTTATCATAAATTAAGATCGAATACTGACCTATTTTCGAGATCATTGATTATCAAGGCATATTTGGTTATCTAATCTGACACCAGTGAGCTCTAGTGAAATTATGCATGAACTTTGAACACTCTACAAAAAGTGCAAACTGTATAGAAGTAAAACAAAATAGCTTGCACTGTGAAAGTGCAGTGTATTTAAAATTACGGCACTAAAAACGGTATAAAAATGCGCTCGATTCGCCTGAGTCATCACTTCCCCTGCTTATCTCCCTCAAGGACGGTCGCTCCTCGCTCGCCATGCCTGTCGCACGCTCTCGCTCCTCAGCCCCTCGCGCCAAGACTGGCGCAGTTGCCCGTTCTGGGGCCCCTCGCGCCAAGGCTGGCGCCACTTCCCGTTCCACCTCGCGCTCCAAGAGAGCCTCTCGCTCGAGGTCTGTCGACCCTCGCGCCAAGGCCGGCGCTGCTTCCAGTACCGCCGCCCCTCGCACCAAGGCTGGCGCCACTTCCCGTTCCACCTCGCGCTCCAAGAGAGCCTCTCGCTCGAGGTCTGCCGACCCTCGCGCCAAGGCAAAGGCTGGCGCCGTTCCCCGTAAGGTTGCCCCCCGCGCTAAGGCTGGGACCGTCTCCCGTTCGGCCGCCACTCGCACCAAGACAGGCGCAGGTGCACGCTCCGCCGCCCCCCGCGCCAAGGCTAGCGCCTCTTCCAGTTCCGCGTCCAAGACCGCCCGCTCGCTGTCCGCCGACTCTCGCGCCAAGGCTGGCTCTCGGTGAGTAGTTCGTAGACTACTGTTGATAAAATTTTCTTCTTGAATTTGAGAACAAAAAAAACTTTCTATTAAATTGTCTTACAAATCTAAAAACTTTAAAAATCATATTTTTGCTTGAGGCGGAAGAACGAGGTCGTGAAGGGCGCCGCGCCTGCCGTCCGCGCCGGCCCCGTCACCCGCTCTCAGACGGCTCGCGCGCGCAGCATGGCAGCCGCCGCCGCGGCCAAGGCGGCTTCATAGACTGCGTCCATCCTACCCTCCCCCATCTCGATACTCCCCTGAACACTCACTGCCCCATTGCATAAAAATATTTATGTGTAATCCAGAGATCGCACCAACATAGAAACAGACAATTAAACTTTTTTGGCGCGTGAAGATATTTCGAGAAAAGCTGTTATGATCTGAATTTAATTGTAGTTTGTTCGGGAAGAATATAGTAGAAAAAAAGAGAATGAAGGATGGGAATAGTGCATCAAAGAAAAGCTGGAAAAATTATGAGACCTTCTCAGTCAAAATGTTGGAAAACAATTACACGAATTAATCTGGATGTCCTAGAGTGTGTTGAGAGTACACTTTCTGTGAGAAAGCCAGGTTCAATGCTTCCAAGATCGAATATTTTCTTCTCAGTTACTTTCATAGATTGGATATCTACATTTATTGCTGATTTGAAAATGTTGAGAGAAACTCAGCAAGGCAAGGGAGGCAGAGGAAAACAGAGGGTGTTCATCATTTTGAATTACATTTAGAATGCCCTCATTGCCGCCTCTTCTCCCTCATTGTTTCATTCTTTTCATTCTTCTGAGAAGCTTCCGGTGGTTTCTCATGCAGAGGAGGGGCGGAGTTTTTCTCTCGCTGAGTTCCCTTCCGAGTCGTTCGAATTCTGCTACGTAAGAACGAATTTAACAACTGCTTTTTTGGTGTGGAGAGTCCAGCAGCTATCTACAGAACAGAGAAACGACGCAAAAATCTTACCCTTTTGGATTTGTCCCAGTTTATGAAATTTTCGCAATAAAAAGTTAATGAATGCTGAAATGACTTCTGTGAACAGGAAACAGCATGAGAATGTGTCCCGATCCGTAACTTCTTGAGATTCATCCAATTGATTGCTGACCCAACAATGTTAGATGATGGTACTACAGCTTATAAAGACCTTTTATTGACGGGCAGAGTTTGTGGAGAAGAGGAAGGGGAGGGGGGGGGCGGAGGGCCGAGGGAAAAGGGAATTGGTGGAGGGAGGAGAGTCGTCGACTACTCGGCAGCGTTGGCGATGAGCGGCAGGAGCATGAGCTCGGGCGCCGCGGCACGCGCAGTCACGGCGCGCGCGTCCGTGTCCTCCTTCGTGGCCTGCAATTGGGATTCAGGTTGCATGAAGAGCATGGCTCTGCTCACATCCGCGGTGAGAACGACGATCTTGTCGGTCTTGGCGGCGCCGTTCTGGCGGAGGACGTCGATGCGGAGAGTGTCGCAGGGCTCGACGAAGGCGTGCACCGGATTCACGCGGTACAGCTGGTTGTCCGAGCACTTGACCTGTTTTGACAAGGAAGAGATTGGCCATTTCTGCTGAATCCAAATGAAGACCTTGATGGCGCGACGCTTGTCGGTGGTGTTGAGGACGGAGACCTGCGAGAGTCCGCCGGCTGCCGAGAAGCGAAGGTCGGCCGGCGCGAGCTGCAGCTGCATGGGGACAGCGGCAGTCGGAACCAGGAGAGGCTGCGAGGCGGGCTGAGAAGCGCCATCGGCAGGAGCAACAGCCTGAGAATGGGTAGATTAGTTATCTTTATTCCGAATCTTTCTTTGCCTGCTTTGCACAACATTTTTATCAATTCTGATGGAAACCCAGCCTTTGCCTCGGAGAGAGCGACGGAGCCAGCGGCGAGCTTCGAGTTGCCGAAGTTGGGGCGAGTCTTGGAGAGGCTCTTCCGGCTGCGCGACCTTCCCGACTTCTTCGAGCGGCCAGACTTTGCTCACTTCTCCGGCTTCTTCGCAATGCCAACCTACAGGAAAAAAACACATATAATTTTTTATAAGCATGAAATATTTCATCTTAATGAGATTTCTCACAGCGGTCGGCTGTCCCAGGATGGTCGGCTTCTTCTGGCCTTCGTCCTCGGGGACGCCCGCGGCGGGCGCAAGAGAAGAAAGAGAGGGACGAGGCGCCGAGCCACCAGCGGTCGCCGTCTTGGCCGACTTGAGACTCCTGCACTTAACAGGGCGTCCAAATCAGAATTATTACTGGAAAGCCAGCCTCTGAGGGACAGAAGTACGCATTTGTGGATTACGTGCATTTTCTCACTGAAGTACTTTCCGTGGCCGTAATTGTCTACGCTTGTTTTTTGAAGGAATCTGAAGTCCGCCAAGTCTGGAGGTCCCGGAAAGAGCGCGGCTCATGGAGCAGAGTGCGGTTTTTCTATTATAAACTATCCATATTCAGAACGCCTTCTTCGCCTGCGAGAGCTTCGCCGATTTCTGAGCTCCTCTAATCAACGAAGAAGTTATGTGGTGGCTGCCTGCTGCTCTCGGCGCTCTCTCCTCCTCCCTCACTCTTCTCTTCGTCTGCTCCAAGAAAAGAGAGGTAAGTCTCTTTGCCCTTCCATCATTCTTTATCCAATAATCAGTATAAACACCCTTTGATTCTCAGCCTTCTCCTCTTCCCATATCCAACTTCTCTCTTTTGCAGACCAAGCCGGTGCCTAAGAAGGGCGGCTCGTCCAAGGCATCTCATTCCCAGTCTGGCAAGGCCAGAAATACCTCTTCGCATAGCGTGTTCGTCGGAATATCTCATTTTATCCCGTATCGAAAACAGTCGAGAACTTTTCTTTTCTTTTCAGTAGCGCGAATTCCTCGAAGAGCGCGTCGGCGAAATCGGCGAAGCTCTCGCAGGCGAAGAATGCGTCCGTGGCTTCCGATTCCTCCAAGTCGGCCTCTGGCAGATCCGCCAAGTCGGGAAAGCCAGCCTCTGAGGGACAGAAGAACGCATTTGTGGATTACGTACATTTTCGCACTGAAGTATTTTCAGTGGTCATAATTGTCTACGCTTGTTTTTTGAAGGAATCTGAAGTCCGCCAAGTCTGGAGGTCCCGAAAAGAGCGCGGCTCATGGAGCAGAGTGCGGTTTTTCTATTATAAACTATCCATATTCAGAACTTAATTAGTAGTAATAATTCTGATTTGGACGCCCTGTTAAGTGCAGGAATCTCAAGTCGGCCAAGACGGCGACCGCTGGTGGCTCGGCGCCTCGTCCCTCTCTTTCTTCTTTTGCGCCGGCCGCGTTCGTCCCCGAGGACGAAGGTTTGCACTCTCCTTCGTGATTCAGGTAAGTCAGAAAAGGTAAATACTGACCATTAATTCTCAATGATTACAACTTTATATTTAACGTTTATTCCATTAAAAGTGCTGATTGACTAGTATTCTCAGTGAGTAAACTTTTTATATTAAAAATTTATTCCATTAAGAAATACGTATTGACTAGTATTCTCACTCAGTGAGTAGAATTTTTATATTTTTTGAATGCTTGCTTAATCCATATTTGTCTGACCATGAGACATTCTTCGACCCGTCGTTCGACGTGCTCTCCCTGGTCTGCTCCATGAGCCGCGCTCTTTCCGGGACCTCCAGACTTGGCGGACTTCAGATTCCTTCAAAAAACAAGCGTAGACAATTATGGCCACGGAAAGTACTTCAGTGAGAAAATGCACGTAATCCACAAATGCGTACTTCTGTCCCTCAGAGGCTGGCTTTCCCGACTTGGCGGATCTGCCAGAGGCCGACTTGGAGGAATCGGAAGCCACGGACGCCTTCTTCGCCTGCGAGAGCTTCGCCGATTTCTGAGCTCCTCTAATCAACGAAGAAGTTATGTGGTGGCTGCCTGCTGCTCTCGGCGCTCTCTCCTCCTCCCTCACTCTTCTCTTCGTCTGCTCCAAGAAAAGAGAGGTAAGTCTCTTTGCCCTTCCATCATTCTTTATCCAATAATCAGTATAAGCACCCTTTGATTCTCAGCCTTCTCCTCTTCCCATATCCAACTTCTCTCTTTTGCAGACCAAGCCGGTGCCTAAGAAGGGCGGCTCGTCCAAGGCATCTCATTCCCAGTCTGGCAAGGCCAGAAATACCTCCTCGCATAGCGTGTTCGTCGGAATATCTCATTTTATCCCGTATCGAAAACAGTCGAGAACTTTTCTTTTCTTTTCAGGAGCGCGAATTCCTCGAAGAGCGCGTCGGCGAAATCGGCGAAGCTCTCGCAGGCGAAGAAGGCGTCCGTGGCTTCCGATTCCTCCAAGTCGGCCTCTGGCAGATCCGCCAAGTCGGGAAAGCCAGCCTCTGAGGGACAGAAGAACGCATTTGTGGATTACGTGCATTTTCGCACTGAAGTATTTTCAGTGGTCATAATTGTCTACGCTTGTTTTTTGAAGGAATCTGAAGTCCGCCAAGTCTGGAGGTCCCGAAAAGAGCGCGGCTCATATAGCAGAGTGCGGTTTTTCTATTATAAACTATCCATATTCAGAACTTAATTAGTAGTAATAATTCTGATTTGGACGCCCTGTTAAGTGCAGGAATCTCAAGTCGGCCAAGACGGCGACCGCTGGTGGCTCGGCGCCTCGTCCCTCTCTTTCTTCTTTTGCGCCGGCCGCGTTCGTCCCCGAGGACGAAGGTTTGCACTCTCCTTCGTGATTCAGGTAAGTCAGAAAAGGTAAATACTGACCATTAATTCTCAATGATTACAACTTTATATTTAACGTTTATTCCATTAAAAGTGCTGATTGACTAGTATTCTCAGTGAGTAAACTTTTTATATTAAAAATTTATTCATTAAGAAATACGTATTGACTAGTATTCTCACTCAGTGAGTAGAATTTTTATATTAAAGGTTTATTTCCTTAAAAAGTACGGGTTGACAAGTATTCTCGATGAATAAAATAATGAACCATTACTTTTAACAGAGTCCGCTCCTCTTCAAATGGTACGCCCTCCTGGAAAGGCGAGTCACACCCGGTCGCTTCAAGGCACTCAAACCGGTCGCCATTGATCAGATAGACGAGGGTTCTGAGGACGAGGAATAGGGGGAAGGGTTGATGACACCACCCATTCACATCTCTCTGATACAGACTTGTGGGGCCATTCATATGCAGACTGTTAGTCAGCAGTACTTTATGAATGTCAGTTAACTCTATGCTAGTGTTTTAAACTATCGAATACAAAAAAAAAAATAGAGGAAGCTTGAGAAGTTTTGCCGAAAATGCCACAGTAAATTAGGGGTTTGGGGCTCGGAAAGCTAGATGGGGGAGAGTAAAAACGTCTAACTCTGAATGGGGTATGGCTATGCGCATGGAATACAATTTGTTTCAGTCTAAAAGTGAATAGAGACCAGTCTTTGAATGCTTGCTTAATCCATATTTGTCTGACCATGAGACATTCTTCGACCCGTCGTTCGACGTGCTCTCCCTGGTCGGGCTGCGTCTGTTGGAGGGCGACTCCCTGCGCGAGTCTTGGGAGAAGTGCCGCCGCGATTGGCTCACCGTCTGGACGAGCAGCCTCGTGGTACGCAAGTCTAATTCTTTTTAAATATGGTTTTTTTTTTAAATAACTTAAATCTTACTAATTTTCTCTTCAATTAAATCTTTTGTCTATTTTGTTTTCTAATTTCCTTAGTTATATATAAAATATAAGTACATATTTGTTCGCATTAATTTGATTTAATAGAATCGTGATGTAATAATTTTTCCTTTTGCCAGGTGTGGCCGATCATACAACTGGTGAACTTCTACATCATCCCTCCTCCCTACCGCTTCCTCTTCGTGCAGTTCGTGGCTCTCTTCTGGAACACGTACCTCTCCTTCCGCACTCAATACGACATCTCGCCCATGCATCTCGAGGAGCATCTCTAGGCCCCGTAGACCCCTTATGGAGCATCCCTAGACCACCTAGCATATATAGACCCTTAATTAGTATCTATAGACCCATAATTATATCTAGACCCCTAGTTAGACCCCTCAAGAAGCACCCCTAAATCCTAATGGTAAGAGCACCCCTAAACACTTCATCCTTGTGAATGCAGCAAATCCATAATTTTGGTTGTTCCATAGAGGAACAAACTGTTTGTTGACTCATTCATCGCTTCATTGCCTTCATTGTTCTTCCTCCATCGAGTATCCTTGTTTACCTGAACTGGCTTCTATTGACGACGCTTGTTGAATTCGGTTCCTACCACTCCTCTAGCCGGTTCAACCATGATTTTATATGTCAAAGGCTGCTTCTCAAGTGATGATTCAGCTCATTATTATGTTGTGAAGTGACATGTGCACCTCGTTTTGCTGCCTGTGCATTCTTGTATCGCATCTCTTTCTGCCTTCTCTATCGCTCGGATTTATCTTTCTTCCTCCTGTCGATATCTCTTCCCTTTCAGCTGCGCGAGACAGTCGAAGTGGGTTTGGCTACGGAGATGAGTAAGATGGAAGATGTGAGAGACGGAGAGAGAGCGAGAGAGAGAGGAGAGAGAGAGAGAGAGAGAGAGAGAGTTGAGATGGACGGGGGAAAGGATAGTCGGACAAAATCCTGGGGTGCTCTTTCATCGTCAAGCAATTCGGTCTTCCCCCATCAAGAAGTCTGCTCCGGGTCGATCGAATTCTCGAGTGTGATCTTGTGCGTAGTCTGATCTTCTTTATCAATTAGAATAAGACCTTCGACCGCCGCCGGATATGCCTCAAGCACGTTTTTTTTTGTAATTCTTCTTTTTCTTTTTCTGAGTTTGCTACATAATTTCATTTCATTTCTCGTATACTTTTTTGCCAATGACATCTGCCATGACACTCTGTGGGGTATTTGATCAACATGTACGAAACAATTTATTGCACCCATTTAATTCATTTTGTTTTCTGACTGATGGAGCAGAGGACTCCTCTTCTCTCGCTCTCTCTCTCTCTCACTCTCTCTCTCTGTCTCTCTCCCCTCTCTAACTTACCTAATCTCTCTCCATATCTCTCCCCTCTCTCTCTCTTACCCTCTCATTCTCTCATTCTCTCTCTCTCTCTCTCTCTCTCTTACACACACTCTATCATCTATGTCACACACACTCTAATATTTCTCTCTTTCTCCTTTTCTCTCTCTCTCTATCTCTCTCTCCACTCTCTCTCCCTTTCTCCCTCTAGCACGGCAGATAACTTCAAAGAAAACTTACCATTAGCCGCTCCATGACAAGGAACAATGACGTCTGTATTTTCTTCCTTTTTTATTTAAATTATTTTCCACATTCTGACTTGAAAGGTCGCAAACACTTTGTGTTGTTCTTTATGATTTAGTACATTTTAAAAGACGTGCGAAAATTGGTGCAAGGTTCCAAGAAATTCATTCCTGCATCCCAGTTCATCACTTCTGATATCTCCCGGCCATCGTGCTTCTTCCAACGCGCCTAAACCGAGTAACCATTCTGGCTCGATTATATCAATATATGTATTAACAAAACATAGCTGATAATTGCTTGAATATCTTATTGTTTCGCCGGAATTCACACACATTACTGAAGTAAAATTTCATTTTTAATTATAAAAAAATATAAATAAAGTAAAACTTCAATAAATATCGTCTCGTTTCAGATATCCATGAGAGACTCAACGTATCGCACAATGCGGTAGAAAATTAATCATATGACGGGAATAAAAAAATATTAATATTGTTTTATTTTAATTTTAAAATACACAATTTCTGAAATTCATTTTAATTTCACAGATTCTACGTGGCTCTCGCGATCATCGCATCAATGGCATTCGGCGAACACAGTCCGACTTTGATCCATCGATTGCCTTTTCCATTCAAGATTGTTTTTTTAAGAATGCCAGAGAAAGGGCATTACACCAATAATACCCTTCCTTTTGTAGATGGCGTCAAGAAAAGCTCGGGAGTCGCCTTTCTTCTGTACGGCGCTGCAAATGTTGGGGTCTTGCTCATTTTTCTTTAAACAATCACGCTTTATGCTTAATTATTAGTAATTAAAGCAAAAAATTGTTATGTGAAACGTGTGATTTTGTAGCTTGAAAAAACGTGCATTTCTTTATCGTTGGGATTCAAATTAAAATCACTGAATAAATTTAGGTTGACCCGGCCAATTCTACAGTAATTCCGCTTCGAGTGAAACGAGCGGATGAAGGCGAGGGAAAGTTTGGGACCCACACAGCTCCTCAGATGCAGGAGTTGAATGAGACCACTCGGGCTTCCACCGAAGCCAAACCCATCGACCCCACCGACCTTCTCACCAGCACAGAGACGACAGAGTCGATCACCACTGTGGTCATGACCACCCCGTCCACCATCCCCAGCGTCAATACCACTGAATCCCCCACTACCCTGCCTGCCAGCATGACCTCCAACGATACTATCCTACAAAATACCACTTCGATGCTAACTTCGACTCCGGAAACAACTCCGCCTTCAACTCCGGAAGCGATCCCGCCTTCAACTCCGGAAGCGACTCAGCCTTCGATTCCGGAACCGACCCCACCTTCAACTACGGAACCGACTCAGGCTTCAAGTCCGGAAGCGACTCAGCCTTCGACTCCGGAACCGACCCCACCTTCAACTACAGAACCGACTCAGGCTTCAAGTCCGGAAGCGACTCAGCCGTTGAGTCTGGCACCGACCTCGCCATCGACTCCGGAACCGACTCAGTCTTCGACTCCGGCACCGACTCAGTTTTCAACTCCGGAAGCGATTCAGCCGTCGAGTCTGGCACCGACTCCGCCTTCGACTCCGGACCCGACTCAGTCTTTGACTCCGGCACCGACCCCGTCTTCAACTCCGGAACCGACTCAGTCTTCGACTCCGGCACCGACCCAGTCTTCAACTCCGGAACCAACTCCGCCTTCAACTCCGGGACCGACTCCGCTTTCAACTCCGGAACCGACTACGCCTTCAACTCCGCAACCGACTCCGCCTTCGACTCCGGAACCGACTCCGCGTTCAACAATGGAACCGAATCAGCCTTCGACTCCGGCACAGACTACGCCTTCGACTCTGGCTCCGACTCAGCCTTTGACTCCGGCTCCGACTCAGCCTTCGACTCCGGCTCCGACTCAACCTTCGACTCCGGCTCCGACTCAGCCTTCGACTAGAGCGCCGATTCCGCCATCTACGCAGCCTTCGACTCCGGCACGTATTCAGCCTTCAACTCTAGCACCGACTCCGCCTTCGACTCGGTCACCGATCGCCCAGAGCAGCTCGACTATCCCATCCACATCCACTTCGTCTTCTACAAGGAAACTCGGCGAAACTACAACGCACGTCCCAACGATTTCCGTCAGGCAAACTGTGGAAGACACAACAACGACGAAAGGTGCTGCAAACAGCAAGGTTGTGCTCTTTCCCGTTCGCGCAAGCTCCGCGCACCCGTCCACACTTGGCTTTTCAGATCGTGCTGGGCGTCGCTCTCGGAGGAGTTGTCGTGTTCCTCTTGGTCATTGCTGCCATTGTCTACCACATCATGCACCGCCAGCGGAAACGGGAGAAGAAGCGAAGAGAAGTCAGGATTTTCACCATCTTTTATTCCTTTAAAGCTAAATTTGAACGATTTAATTTTCAAAAGCAAAATTCAAGATTTTATATTAACCATTTTTCCCAGGATCCCACTTCAGATAGTTGTATTTAATAGGCAGACTTGGATGACACTCGGTTCCCAGTCAATCTTGATTTCGCGATGCTTAAAAAAATTCAAAATCAAATTCAAAATGCAGGCGATGAAGCGTGTGGACAGGCGAATCGATAACGTCATCTCGTCGGTGGGGAACAACGAGGCGTCGAAAGAGAAAGTGACACCTAAGAAGAAGCGGGCACCGAAGAAGTCATCTTGAGCCTTGTGCAAAGGATTCAGATAAAGCAAGCACACACATGCACACACAAACCCACAAATACGCACAGAACACAAAGACACAAACACACGTTTCCTTCTCTTACCATGAACACGATGCTGAACACGGAGGAGTTTACATATGGTGTTAGATATAATAGATATGAAGTTGTAGCCATTGTGCATGATGTAATTAATTCAGACCGATGGGTTGGTTCAATAATATTTCCTCAAAATCGATCAAAATATTCACCAGAACGAAGGGAAGAAGAATATGTTGAAAATTCCTCTGTTTGATCGCTCAAAGCCAAGAAAATGAAAAAAAGTGTGTACAGCAAAAGTTGACAGAATTTGAATGTAGGTTGTTTTAGTTTTTTTTTATATGTACCATTATTTTAACTAGAAAGTCTATTGTGATTATGCAGTATGGAAAATAATTGATAAGAACTGAAGATTGATAAAGAAGAGTAATGGGAAGAGCGTATATAAATTCTGTCTGAAGATTGATGATAAAAATAATATTGGATGTGTGGTTTTTAGTTGTATTTTTGTGCTTCATGTTATTTAAATTATTTCATCATACTGCGGTTTCTTACAATTAGCTCACCGGCTCCTCTCGCATATATAGAATGAATTTGAAAAAAGAGAAAATACCACCCGTAGAATCCGATGCATTAGACAAAGGAAGATACTATATAGAGAGAGCATAGAGATCAAAAAGAATATTAATTTTCAAAAAAAAAACATCAAAGAGTAAAATTGTTTTTATATCCATTTTCTCTCCCTTTTGGTGGCCAAATTCTTACATTAGTCGTCATCAGCGACAAAGTTCTAGGACTGAAAAGGTATCATAATAAATTCTTGCTGTTCCCTTTTGAATTCGCTGTCTTCTGTTGAATGCGCATGTCGAATAATGAATCATTCCAATTCACAAACATAATTTATCCTTTCAAAAAGCCATAAAAGAAGGCATTAGTTGCCGATGGCGCCAGAGAGTCCGACGAGGAGAGGAGAGAGAGAGAGAGCGGCAGAGAAAAGAGAGAGGGTGGCAGAGGCGAGAGAGGGAGTGGTAGAGGAGGGAGAGAGGGTGGCATTCATCTTGTCGAGCAGGTCCATGAAGGAGGTGCACGACGGCTTCTGAGTCTTGACGGTTTCAATTTTCTGCAAGATTGTCATTGATTTATTTCTACACTTCTTAAATCCAATAGTTGCCAACTAAAGTAGAGCCTTTTTTGCGGATTCCTGATTTCACCTTGCGAATGCACTCGATCGAATCGAGGAAGCATGCCTCCGACTTCTCGCACTCTCCATTGTATTCAGACGCCTTCGGGCAGCACTTCAGCAGCTCGTCTGAGAAGAAATTCAAGAATAAATCATTGATTTTTTAGAAGAAGATCTTGTTGTCGAAGGCGACTTCAGAATGTAGAAACGAGCTTTTAAGATTGCTTGCCTTCAGAAGTATCACAGAATTGCTTCACAAAGTCGAAGACATTCGGCGTCAAGCCAAAAGTCGGACAGATTTCTGTAATGTTTTAGATTTAAAATTGTTAATTACTTATGAATCGCGTGGACTGAAATACTTACAATGGATTTTGCATTAAAGCAAAGATTGACTATTGTAATTATCACTGCATATGATAAATGGAGTTTCAAACGATAAACTCTCCCGCCGAAGGGTCTTAGCGAGAAAAGTACGGTAAGAAGAAAAGACAAGAGAGCGGAAAGACATAGAAAGGGCATTCTACGGAAGTTTTACTGCCAGAAGTTTGTGTTTGTTTGTTGTTAATGGAGATTTTTAGGAGGAAGTAAGATGGTATAATAATTACTGTTTAACCGAGTTCATGTTAAGGAGTTACAGGAAAATGGACGAGGAAAATGGAGGGGCAGAAGTAGGAGGAAATGGAAGGGCGGAAGACCCGGAAGCACCGAGAGGAGGAGAGGACAGAGTGCCTCCGGCACCCGTCTTGCCAGCAACGATGCCGGCGGAGTGGATGGATCAGCTCAGGGCTGCGATTGGCGTCCCTCCCCCTCCGCAGCGACCAGAAGCGATACGCCCTCGTACGCTACTGAAGAAGAAAGCGTACGAGGCGCAGGTCAGCTTTAATGAAGGAGTGATGAAACTGCTGGAGGATGCGGAGGCAGCAGCCACTGGAGAAGAGGCATGGAGCTTGGTCGGCAAGGCAAAACAAGAACTGAAGGGGCGCAACCTCATCCTCACAGTGGCAGACGACGACCCAGCCATCTTCGAGAGGGTTGATCAAGCAAGCAAGATGAACATCGAAGGAACAGGAGAAGCAGGGAAGGTGGTCGAGCGCTTCCTCAAAGACAAGGCAGCGGCAGCTCCAGTCACAGCGAAGAAGCGTCGATTCGAGCCGAATCCCTTTCTCACGGGTGTGGGTTTCACGCGTCGCCCCACCCCAGCCCCAGACGCAGTGGAGAGAAGGCTGGACAGGATGGAAGGGATGTTGGAGAAAGCAGTCGCTTCCACCTCTGCCCCTCCCTCACGTTCAGAACCATGGAGATCTACCTGGATCAGACCAAGCCAGAGAGCACCGGCGAGTGGGTCCTGCTACAACTGCGGTGGCTATGGCCACTATGCAAAAGAATGCAAGACTCTCCACCGTCCCAACCAGCAATAAAAGAGGTTCGTTGTCAAAATTCTGGAAAGAGTGGGTGAAGGTTGGTGCATCACAAAACATAGTACAAACCATTAAAAATGGGTATCGGTTACCACTGGCAGCCGAGTTTAATGAGAACTTGCTAATTACAGAGAACAACAGGCAGTCAGCGAAGAGAGAGAGCGAGTTCGTGAGAGAAGAATTGGAGAAGTTGGAGAGAAGCGGAGCAATCGAGAAGGCAAGAGAGAAAGGGTGGATGGCACCGCTATCGGTAGCGACAGGTAGAGGAGGTAAAAAACGTTTGGTCCTGGACTTGTCGAACTTGAATAGATTTATTCTAAAGGAAAAATTCAAGTTAGAAGATTTGGTTAGCATTAGGCATACAATTCCCATAAGGGGCTTCATGTGTTGCTTCGACCTGAAAGCAGGATATCATCACCTCGGAGTAGATGTAGAAGATAGAGAGTGGCTAGCCTTCGGGTGGGAATATCCAGAGGGGATTAGGAGGATGAGGTTCACCGTCCTACCATTCGGTTTATCATCAGCACCCCTTATCTTCACAAAAATCTGGAAGCCATGGTTAGCAAAGTGGAGAGCGGAAGGGATTCGTATGGGCCTTTACCTGGATGACGGAGTAGTATTTGGGAGGAGTAAAGAAGAATGCAAGTGGGCAACAGAGAGAGTTAAGAATGATTTGCTTTCAATCGGGGTGCACTTTGCAGAGGAGAAATGCACTTGGGAACCAACTCAGAGACTGACATGGCTAGGATACGAATTAGACCTGGTAGAGGACAGGGTCAGAGTGACGAAGCATAGAATTGACAGAGCTAGCGAGCTCATTGACTCCCTGAGAGGGATGCCCTATCCCTACAAGAGGGATAGGAGACAGCTAGTAGGCTGCGTAGTCTCGATGCACGCCCTGCTAAGAGAAGAAGGTGTGAGAAGCACCAGAGTGATACAAAGGGTCATTGCAGAGATGGAAGAAAGAGGCGAGAAGAGCAGAAGATTGGAAGACGGCGAGAGAAAGGAACTGGAGAGGCTAAAAGAGTGGCTGCAACAAGGTCCAAGCAGACAACTGAGGGAAGAGTTCGTGCCGGAAGCAGAACTACACACGGACGCTTCAGGTACGGGGATAGGAGCAGTGTTCGAGAAAAGAGGGATAGGAAGACACGATACATTCCGTGCAATGACGGAAGAGGAAGGGGCACAATCGAGTGCTTTCAGGGAATCCATGGCCATTTTATTCGGGGTAGCCACTTTCGCGAAAGCAGCACAAAATACAAATTTGAGAATTAAGTCAGACAGCTCGGCAGCTGTGGCAATCATGAAAAAGGGGAGTATGAAAGCTCCACTTCAGGACATTTGCATACAGGTACACAACATAGCCAGAAGTCACAAAATTAAAATGGATTTTGTATGGATTAGCAGAAAAGAGAACCAAGAGGCAGATAGGGCAAGTAGATTGTCAGACATAGATGACTGGGGCATTAACGACAGATGGTTTAGATGGATCTCGGAAGAGATGGGTCAGACGAGCAGGGACCTCTTCGCAGACAGCAGGAACAACAAGCACACAGAAAACAATTTTGTAGTTTTGGCCGCGAGCCGAAAAACGCCCAGGACATTTTGTAGTTTTGGCGTTTTCGACCCCCCCCCAAAACTACAAAATGGGGTATCGCGGACATTTTGTAGTTTTGCGCACCATGACATGCAGCGTGTTTCCTCGTAAACAAAAGCATCTTTCAATATATTTACCTCAATATCTTTTGCGTTGTTGGTTTCTTTGGGTTTCTTTTCATTTCCCTCTCTCTCTATCTCTCTCTCTTTCTCTCTATCTATCTCTCTCTTTATTCTAATAGCTGCGAAACGGTAGAAAAGATCGATTTGCAGTTTAATATAATGAAAAAAAGCAAAACATGAGAAAGAGAGACACGGAGGGGGACAGAGAGAGACATAGAGACAACACAGACATAGAGAGGGGAGAGAGATAGAGAGAGAGAGAGAGATAAAGAGAGAGAAAGATGGAGTGAGACAAAGTGTTATCGAACTTTGAAAAGTTACCATTGTTCCGTTTTTTAACCAGTCCGTTCAATCAAAATTTCGAACTCTAGTTCAGCGGCGCAGAAATGTGGTCAGACATACAACTTTCGAACAATGTTTTCTATTGTAATACGTTGCTGTTTGCATTTGCTTTTTATGTTCATATCAATGTTTCTTTTGGATATTTTATTTTTGAGAAGAGAACAGTCGCTTTTAGGCAGTTTGCCGTCGATGTCGTACCGAGGGAAGCAAGCAGATGAGCACAGCAAGACTACGTCGGGCATACTTGTTCAAGACGGCCACCGAGCTGTTCTTTGGTTGGTGTTTTTAAGCTTTAGTTTCCATTACTTTTCATTATCTTATAAGATCTCCTTGTTGAAGAAGGTCGGTAATATTTTTTCAAGAGTAACTGAATAGTACCCTTGCTTTGCTTTAATATTGTTATTTTTTTTTCTTCAAAAATTAAGGTTTTCTAAGATTCATATGCTATACAATTAAATCTATATGCCATCCCATACAATAATCATCTTTATCTCTGCGACCCGAGGGCATTTTTCTTCTAATTTTTTTCTCTGACTGTGAACTCATGATTTCCTTCTTGGAAGGCTTATAATAAGCGTGAATATTGTATCATGATTTCCTTCTTTGAAGGCTTATAATAAGCGTGAATATTGTCCAGGTGACGAGTGTGAGGAGGTCGGGCCGGATAGTACGTCAGGCATTTCTGGAAAGAGGCTGAGCGCTGCGAAGGCGCGGAAGCTTGTCGATGACCATGCGAGGTTATTCCAGCAGCCCGTAATAGAACCACCTTTTACTTTAGGGTTGGGCAATAAACGAGTTCTTTTTTTGAATTATATTAAATACAAAGATTGCAATATCGTGAAAGACCGAGAGAGAACAGTGTTGATTCAGCTCGTCAACGAAGCAGCTAACAGACGCGCAGAAGCAATCGGTTGACGACGTCTTCCGTGAGTTGATTGGCTTGGATGCCTTGGAGGAACCCTCGACGCAGCCGTCGACGGCGAGTGCTTCAGCCGACGTCAATAAAGACAAAAAGTTTGTTAATTCATGTAATAATACCCTTTTTGCTAGTGCTTTTAACTTTTCTTAGCATAGAAGGAAACTTTTGAAGGAATGAACTTTTTGCTTACTTTTTTTTTAATGAATCTTAAATGAAGTTTGAATCACGAAGACTTCTCTTGCTTGATAGGCTGGTTACTGTATTTTTTTCACTCAAGATACAGTAACCTGCCTATGCTTTTGAGTGCAAGAGTTATTCTTCATCTTTTGTTAGTTTTTTTTTAGCCTGGACGAATCCCGCTGGGCACAGCTTGTCCCTGCTCTTCCACATGAACAAACAGCCGTCGATGTCGAACTCGGCGAGCCGTGGGTGGACTGTGGCGCAAGCGAACCATGTGCTTCAGGTATACTGTAGTTTTGCTTACTCTAGTTACAGTATACAAAAAGTTGCGAATTTTAAGGTTCCAATCGCCTATGCAGACAATCGCCGTGGTGAAGATGAGCAGTGGAGTGATGACGAGGATTCGATAGGAGGAAATACCGTTGGAAGAAATACCGTTGAAGAAGAAAACCATTCTTCCGTTAACGTAAACCGTAACTCACCGCCGTATGACATCGAGGACTTCTCCGACTTGGTCTGAACTCCACTCTCTTTCAACCTAATTAGGATATTTTATCTTTTTCCTGACTTCGTTCGATATATTGCTTCTTTCCCAAACATTTTGAGATTTTTTCTATCAGGTCCCTCGCTTTTTTTGGATTACTTGTGTCCAAAAAGTAACTTTAGCATTATTAACCTTGAGAATCGAACCGGTTTCTGTATGTTGTGGTTATTGGGACATATTATCTTATTTGAAGTATCTTGTGAATATAATCGTTGTTTTTTCGCTTGTAGAAGTAACTTGTACATTAAATTCAGTCTCCTGATTGTAGGAATTTATTTTGTTATTTGAAGAATTTGCTTGATCCAAATGTTGTTAGAATTGTTTTGACTGTTATTTGAGATGCGTTTGATAA
>CALZFC010000328.1:1917500-2280000 GCA_945643635.1 Allodiplogaster sudhausi | reverse complement strand
ATTCACGCAAGTCCTCACGGCTCTGACAGTCTACACTCAATAAACCGTATCTGTACTGGAAGGGTAGCAGGATAACAACAGAAGGAAGAAAAAGAGAGAGAGAGAGAGAGAGAGAGAGAGAGAGAGAGAAAGGAAGAGAGAAAGAGAAGGAAGGAACACGGAGGCGGGAGAGTGTAGAGTTTGAAACGTAGGTTATGCTCGAAACGACAAAGGAGATGAGAGCATAAATGGAGTTTCAAACGATAAACTCTCCCGCCGAAGGGTCTTAGCGAGAAAAGTACGGTAAGAAGAAAAGACAAGAGAGCGGGAAAGACATAGAAAGGACATTCTACGGAAGTTTTACTGCCAGAAGTTTGTGTTTGTTTGTTGTTAAAGGAGCTTTTTAGGAGGAAGTAAGACCCTCCCACCCACCCATAGGAATGTCGTTTTTACAGGAGGAAGAGTGAAGACAGAATTGGAAGAATTGGAGAAAGCAGCGAGAACAGCAGGAAGAGGAGTTATAAGGAAGAGAGCAGAGGAGAAGATACTGGAGAGCAAAGCAACGACTACCATTACCGCATACAAGAGAAGCATCGATGAGTTCCGCGCATTCGCTCAGGAGAACGGATTACCAGAAGAAGAAGAAGCAACCCTGTCAATGCATCTCCTAGAAAAGGCAAGACAGGTCGGTCATAGCGCCTTAGCAGTGCACTCAGCAGGGGTAAAGTTCTTCCTAGGCAATCAAAGCAGGATTAGCATCATTCAGAAAGCAATTATGGAATCAGCTAAACGAAGCAGACCAGTAAAGCACCGGGAGAAGACCGAGGAAAAGGAACTGCAACAGCTAATACTGGAAGGAGGAAGTGGAGATCTACGAGAGAAGAGAGCAGCTCTGGTAGCAGGCCTACAGTATGGAGGTTTCCTCAGAATTGCGGAAGCAGTAACTCTGGAATGGGATGGAATCGAGGAAAAGAACGGTAACCTATCCCTTCTCATTAAAAGGTCAAAAACAGACCAAGAAAGAAAGGGTAGGAAGGCACATATCAATATGACAGAATCTCCACTGTTACAAGAAATATGGCAAAACTGGAAAAGAGAAAAGCCATCTACCAACGCGAGATATATTTTTCCCAACTTGAACAACCAGCAGAGACACATCTCAACGACAGCAGCGGCCAGCGACATCAAGAAGCTAATGATCAAGGCCGGACTACGGACATCCCTAACCACCCATTCGATGAGAGGAGGCGCAGCTTCAGCAGCAGCGAGAGCGGTAAAATCATCTCTACAGATCATGAAAGCTGGAGGATGGAGGTCCGAGCAAGGACTATACCCATACATTGAAGACGTACCCTCCATTTCGGGTGGCCCCTCCAAAGCAGTGTAAGGATATAACATGTAATTAATGATGTAGGAATTCCATCATTATTGAATGTATAGACACGTTTTTGTTTTGATTTCACGACATGCAGAAGCAGTATAACTGTATAGGCACGTTTTAGAAAGTACAATGTTTTACTCTTATGATGTATAGAAGCAATCTTTTATTTCATGTTATACAGAAGAAGTGGTGATGTCATATATATAGAAGCATACATTGTGATGTTATAAGACAAGGAAGCCAACAGTACCTGGCAGTAACTCATGTACCGTAACACACACTCAATAAACCGTATCTGTACTGGAAGGGTAGCAGGATAACAACAGAAGGAAGAAAAAGAGAGAGAGAGAGAGAGAGAGAGAGAGAGAGAGAGAAAGGAAGAGAGAAAGAGAAGGAAGGAACACGGAGGCGGGAGAGTGTAGAGTTTGAAACGTAGGTTATGCTCGAAACTACAAAGGAGATGAGAGCATAATTAATATATAACCTCAACAGGGTTTAATAATAATACGCTTGCTTAGACAAACGCACTCGTGAAATTAATCATGACTGGCACATCACTATCGTGAGGGAAGTGAGAGTAGACACGGACAGCGACACATGCAGTAGTGCGAGTTACGTAGCACGTTTTGCTTTGAAGCTCAAAATATTTTTGTTATTGTATTTTTTTTTTACAAAATGTGACGGTCTACCAGTTTTTTCTTTCTTTCTAATTGAATGAAAACTTGGGACCGTGTCAAAACAGCAACGACGTTTGCGCAAAGATCCCATAACTTTGTTCAGGATGATCGTACCGGTTCAACCAATATTCCGCGTGATTGCTCTCATTGAGATGAATTGAACCATATAGGTTTCGCAGTTGTTGGACAGCAGGCAAAAAAGTTGAAAATTTGAAATTTTTAAGTTTCAGTCACAAAAGTACTATCGTTGGATAGATCTTGTAAAGAGAAATTGATTGGTGCTAAATTTATCCGTCTGCGATAACAATGAAGAAAGTTACGACACTTTTAGCGCAAATGTCGTTGCTGTTTTGACACGGTCCCGAAAACTTAAATGCGATAAGCTCTCGTCAATCGATAATCGCCGAGGCTGACCCATGACAGGCCCGGCTGGATGGCGCGTGGAAGGCAAGCGCAGAAGGCGTCGTTGCACGGGGCATCTTTCTCAAAATAAATGACTTTTACTGTCTTTTTTTCGTCTTCATTTAAACTAGATCTATTGAAGTAATCTTTTATTACCCCTTTATCGTAGCACTTGTCGTGCTCAACGCAGCACTCGTTGAATCCGTCTGAAAGAGAAAAAAAATAACCCGAAAATTTTGTATCATAAAAATGGGGAATGAAATTAGCCGCGAAAGGCAACGATAAAAAAAGGTTTCGTTTTGGATAAATGAAATATCGCACAGGCACTATTGCCGCACGCGCCGTTGAGAATATACTTCGCTGCTGCTTCATCGAATCCGGACCACACTACAAAACATTTCTCTCCTCTCTAGCCTTCTCTCACTCTCACTCTCTCTCTCTCTCTCTCTCTCTCTCTCTCTCTCTCTTGCCAGTCTCTCTCAATCTCTCTCGCTGTATTTCGTCATCCCTCTCTCTCTCTCTCCGTCTCTCCCTCTCTCTCTCTTCTCTTTCTCTCTCGGGCGCAATCTCTTCCGTTCTCTCTCCTACTTGAGAATTCGTGTCAAGATGTACATTGTCAACATTACGGCGGTCGACAAGCGGGGCGCTTTCAAGCTGAACAAGGAAAACTTTAACCATTAAAATTCATTTATTCATTATTTGAAGATAGGTTTTTTTTCATTTCATGTCTGAAAAACTTGCGACACAGGAAAAAAACCGTCTCAGCAGCGTCAAAGCAGTGAACAGTCGCGGAGGCAACCAGAAGAAGGAAGAGAGCGCTCTTCCAAGCGACCATCTTCGGAGCGGAGAGCCAAGGAAAGTGAACTCATTTTTGCAGGAGGTCTAATGTTTTGATTCAACTGTTTCTCGTTGCCACGTATAAGAATTGCGAAACAGCCACATAAATATTTGCATATGCTTTTCTGGCTAATTTGTATTACTTTATTGACTTCTCACTCTATTCGTGCCCTGCATATGATGCAGTTATATGGGGTAATTATGCAGTCCATATAATTACCCCATATAAAATAATTATATGGACTTCAAATAATGAATAAATGAATTTTTATGGTTAAAGTTTTTCTTATTCAGCTTGAAAGCGCCCCGCTTGTCGACCGCCGTAATGTTGACAATGGACATCTTGACACGAATTCTCAAGTAGGAAAGAGAACGGAAGAGATTGCGCCCGAGAGAGAAAGAGAAGAGAGAGAGGGAGAGACGGAGAGAGAGAGAGAGAGGGATGACGAAAGACAGTGAGAGAGATTGAGAGAGGCTAGCAAGAGAGAGAGAGAGAGAAAGCTAGAGAGAAATGTTTTGCAGTGTGGTCCGGATTCGATGAAGCCCGTGGTGCAAACGGTAGCAAAGTTTACTCTCAACGGCGTGTGCGGCAGTAATGCCTGTGCGATACTTCATTTATCCAAAAATAAACATTTTTTTTATAGTTGCATTCTCCGTTTGTTGATACAACATTTTTGGGTTTTTTTTTACTCTCTTTCAGACGGATTCAACGAGTGCTGCGTTGAGCACGACAAGTGCTACGATAAAGGGGTAATAAAAGATTACTTCAATAGATCTAGTTTAAATGAAGACGAAAAAAAGACAGTAAAAGTCATTTATTTTGAGAAAGATGCCCCGTGCAACGACGCCTTCTGCGCTTGCCTTCCATCCGCCATGACCCGTGACTTGCCATGGGTCAGCTTCGGCGATAATCGCATTCGAGTTTTCATGCAATTAGAAAAAAAGAAAACTGCTAGTCAATCACATTTTGTAAAATAAAATAATAAATTATTTTGAGTATTAAAAAGGCCCGTGCTACGCAGCAGTCGGTGCAGCGTGTCTCATTGTCCGTGTCTACTCTCATATCCCTTACGATAGTCTTGGGGCAGTCATGCCTAATCTCACGAATGCGTTTGTCTAAGCAATTGTATTATTATTAAACCCTGTTGAGGTAATTTATTTATTATCATATGCAGTGATAATTACAATAGTCAATCTTTGCTTTAATGCAAAATCCATTGTAAGTATTTCAGTCCACGCGATTCATAAGTAATTAACAATTTTAAATCTAAAACATTACAGAAATCTGTCCGACTTTTGGCTTGACGCCGAATGTCTTCGACCTTGTGAAGCAATTCTGTGATACTTCTGAAGGCAAGCAATCTGAAAAGCTCGTTTCTCCATTCTGAAGTCGCCTTCGACAACAAGATCTTCGTCTAAAAATGAATGATTCATTCTTGAATTTCTTCTCAGACGAGCTGCTGAAGTGCTGCCCGAAGGCGTCTGATTACAATGGAGAGTGCGAGAAGTCGGAGGCATGCTTCCTCGATTCGATCGAGTGCATTCGCAAGGTGAAATCAGGAATCCGCAAAAAAGGCTCTACTTTAGTTGGCAACTACTGGATTTAAGAAGTGTAGAAATAAATCAATGACAATCTTGCAGAAAGTTGAAACCGTCAAGACTCAGAAGCCGTCGTGCACCTCCTTCATGGACCTGCTCGACAAGATGAATGCCACCCTCTCTCCCTCCTCTACCACTCCCTCTCTCGCCTCTGCCACCCTCTCTTTTCTCTACCGCTCTCTCTCTCTCCTCTCCTCGTCGGACTCTCTGGCGCCATCGGCAACTAATGCCTTCTTTTATGGCTTTTTGAAAGGATAAATTATGTTTGTGAATTGGAATGATTCATTATTCGACATGCGCATTCAACAGAAGACAGCGAATTCAAAAGGGAACAGCAAGAATTTATTGTGGTACCTTTTTAGTCCTTGAATTTGTCGCTGATGACGACGAAGTATTTGTCAATCGAAAGGGAGAGAAAATGTGCATAAACTTTTTATTGTCTCTTTCTCTCTGCTCTCTCTTTATATCTTCCTTTGTCTTTTTCGATGCATCGGGTTCCTTTTTTCAAGTACATTCTACAAATGCAAGAGGAGCCGGGGAGCTAATCGTACATAAGAAACCACAGTTAGACAGAGCAGTTGGTGTCATATGGGTCGCTTCTGCTCTTGATTGCATCTCCCACATATCTGAAAGTAGCTATCATTATGAGTCACCGAAGCAAGGCAAGAATAGAGTGAAAAGCGATCATCGAGAAACATGCAAAAACATGAGCATAAGTAAGATATCTGCATAATTACCCCACATAAAATGCATACGCAAAGAGTAAATTAAGTTTAAAAAAAAATTACCAGAAAAGCATATGCAAATACGTAACTGTTTCGCAATCCTTATACGTGACAACCAAAATAATTATAATCAGAAGATTTCATTTCCTGCGAAAATGAGCTCATTTTCCATGGCTCTCGGCTCCGAAGATGGTCGCTTGGATGAGCGCTCTCACAATCAGCCTTCTTCTGGTTGGCTCCGCGACTGTTCACTGCTTTGACGCTGCTCAGACGGTTTTTTTACTTTCATTTCTAGTTTTTAAATCAAGAAGAACTTATCTTCTATTAATTAATAAATAAATTTTAATCAATAAAGTTCTCCATATTCAGCTCGAAAGCGCCCAGCTTGTCAATGTTGCCCCTCGGAATCTTCCATCAGCGGAGAGTGCGATAGGTCGGAGAGTGACGCCATGAATCATCCGAAGGCGTCGTGGTGCGCCCGCTACCTGAGCGCACTCGGCGGGCAGAATGAGAGCACCCTCTCCACTACCGTTCTCTCTCTCTCTCTCGCCTCTAGCGATCTCTTCCTCTCCACTCTTGCACTCCCTCTCTCCTCTCCCTACTCTCTGGCGCCATCGACAACGCCATTTTTTATGGCTTTTTGAAAGGATACATTATGTTTGTTGGGATAAATGCTGTATTTTGTTTGCCCTTTTAACAGAAGACAGCGAAAAAGAAACGGCAAAAACTTATTGTTATCCCTTTTTAGTGCTTGAAATTGTCGTTGATGACGACGACGTTTTTCGGGCATCAGAAAAGGAGAAAATCTGTAAATAAAATTCACTCTTTTTTGAAAATCAATATTCCATTCTCTTTTTTTACTTTCTCTTTCTCTCTCTCTGCTCTCTCTATCTCCCACTCTCCTTCTGTTCCCATTACTCATGGTTATCAAGCTTGCCATGTTGAGAAGTCTTCTTGTTCAACAGTGAATAAGAGTTTTTGAGCAACGGCGAAAGAGTCGACAGTCGCCGAGGATACGAGAAAAAGGAAGAAAAACGGGACCATATTCAAAAAGTAAAAAAAAATGAGTGGAATTTATGCAAGCTCACAGATTTTTGAATGTTTGTCACGTGAGATTGAAATTTAATTCAAAGCGCTTATCATACAAACGTGAAAATTTTATCCTATTCATGTAGAATTAACAATTTTAAAATTCGGGTTTTCGACAGACCTCTAAAGTCTAATCCACATATATATATATATTTTTTTTTCCAAAATGCTTCACATTTTGTTCAACAATTTTTCTTTAAGTGATTTCAAATTAATAATATTAGCATTTGATAATGTAATATGAACCGTAATTAGAATATTTTATCCTTAATTGTTGCTCACCTTGATTAGGTTTTAATGTAAAAGGTTTTGGTTGTAAATTAAATGATTTAATATTAGATAACTACTATTCACAGTGATGAAATGAAGAGCAAAAGAAGCATAAATGATCCGGCTAGTGAGATGGAGACGGCGCTGCTTCTCCTCGTAGTGGCTTCCTCCTTCTCCTTCTCCGGCAGTCTGTAGATGACCGTGTTGATGGACATCGGCTCGAGGGTCAAAGGGATGCTTGAGTCACCATCGCTTAATATCATAATAGGATTTTTATTTTGAGAAGTAAAACAAATAAATAAAAAACAAAATATATACATAAAAGACAAAATACATCACATATTTATATCTTTAAAATGAGGCTAACACTAGCGTTATTAACACTGCGCTCGCAGCGTTGTAATTGAGAAGAAAGACGGCGATGGTTCCGTTAGGGTTTTGGAAGGCTACCGTATCGACATAGCTAATTTTCGGTTCAGGAGCTGCTGCTATTCGAATAGCATCAGGCTCCAGGAAGCGGCTGTAAGGAAGCCAACTTAATATTCATCAGGACCGTTCTTTTGCGATGGAATTTAATATAATAGTTGATTGCCTATTAAACATAATTAGGGGCGAAAACCTGAATTGCCCTAGTGCATAGAACATTGGCTGTTTATAGAATTTCTGCTTCTCCTCGTCCACAATCACCGTGCTGTCAGCAAAGTTCGACACCCAATTTGGTCCTAAAGGTATAAAGTAGTAAAATATTTGTAATCAAGCAATCAAACAATTCCTTGTAAATATTTGCAATCAATACCTCCTTTTGGATCCAGCGCAATGTTCCAGTCAACCCAGCCATTCACCCAGTGATTCAGATCCTGCAGTAGTATGTCGAGTAAATAATGGAAGTTATTATGAATTCGAAAGCTAAACATGATTTCCAAACATATAGTAATACAAATGGAATATCATATATGTATGTTTCAAAAACAAAAAAACATTCAACCTCGACAATGTCCTTGGCGTAGAGCATAGCTCGCGTGAAATTGCCGTATCGCACACCATGCGTGTCAGTGTAGCAGGCCTGAATTTCTCCTATTTAGAGGCATATTATATAGGCTTTCCATGGAACTAAAAATCTACATCTACTTAACAATCTGCGTAGTTCGCCTCGCATATTCTTCTCTTGAGAAGAATATGCGTGGCGAGAGACGCAGAGAGTAAAAGGGGGGGGGGGGGTGGTCCCTGAACAGCATGTTTAAATTAAGAAGAAAAAATGAGTACGATGAGTACCTCAGTGCTGAGGATGAACTGCTTGGGATGCCCTTCATGAGTTCGATCGAGATTCTCGGGCGGGGAGGAGGTGATGAAGTAGTCGAGAGCCGTGTCAAAGTACCAGTGAACAGCGATGCCGGCAACGACCGAATCGACGGCCGGATCACTGAGGATCTGTATGGAAAGAGGGAATTATTATGATTATTCAGCATTATTATTGTTTATAATTTAATTATTTAAAAAATGGCCTTATATTGAAAGAAAGAAAAAACAACAAAAAAGGCCACCTTATCCGGCCAGTCGGGAAGGTTCCGACGAAAGTCGTCATGGATGATGATTTTGGTGTCACGTGCCACCTTTGATGACGACAACGCCGGATGCAGCAAGTCACGGACAAAGTGTTGGCATTGCTGAAATATTATTTTATTTCTCATATCGAATTTTTTTTATAACTTTTTGATGTAAATGACCATTTTCCGGTAAAGTTTAATACCTTAAAAGTATTCATGGTAACGCATAAAAAAAACAAGGAAAAGACCTCGACCAGTCGAGAATATGCAGAGAAAAAAAGGAGCTGGAAAGTACGGATAATTATATCCGTTACCAGTAACAGATATTTTCTCTGTGTACACACTGGATGGATGATCTTTAGAACAGTTATAAATGCGAGACAGAAATAACCTCGGGCGGCAGATACATTGACTGGAAGGGATGAGTCGGGAAAACGCCCGTCGAAGGCTCGTTCTGAGTTGTGATTGCCCAGATCGGAACGCCGGCCGCCGTATACGATTCGATAAATCTGAATGCGAGTTTCGGAGCGCTTAAAATAAGGTTTCTTTTTTTATTCATATATAACATGTTCTTTATTTACATTTATTTTTGCTTAATTTTTTTAAGAAAAAAACTAACTTGACAAAGTAGTTGGCCCAAGTCTTCCAGAAGCGCTCGCCATCCTTGAGCGAGCCTCCTCCCTTCATGTGCCCGTTCGTCTTCATCCACGCGGGCGCTGACCAAGGATTTGCGAAAACCTTGAAACCTTGAGTTGTCGAACTATCGATTAATTGATCCGATTTTTAACGGACTGTTTTTGCCGTTTGCACTGAAAATCATGTTAGTAATGCATTCCAATTCTTATAAATTGCAATCGCCAATATATTTTTTTTAGTATGTTTATAATGAATGAATCAAGCCTTCAATGGCCTGCCGGCAGACTTGGAGATCGCCATTGACTTCTTTGTATGTCGCAGCTTCCAGTCATCTTCTTCTGCGAGTTTGAAAAAGGACAAGTCAAAGTCGCCGTCCTGCAAATTATTTACTATGTATATCAGCCTACTGATCATTTTGAAAGAGAGAGAGAGAGAGAGGAAGAGGCAAAAAAAGAGATATAATGAGAAAAAGCTACCTTTTCGGCATAGGAGTACTCATGAGTCGAGAAATCACACGACGCCATTGGAATCCGCAAAATGTTGTAGCCAAGTCCTGGATGTCGAAAATCATTGCTTAAATATTGAAGATATACAGTGATTACAGCAAACCGTCTCTGGCGAAGTAAGCCTCAAGCAGTCGCTGCTGCATCGATTCATCCTTCAGCCGATTGATATTAAGCGCTGCCGCATCGGTCATGGCGCCGCCAAAGCCGATGATCTTCTGGAATTTCCAGGATCGATCGATGATGAGTCGATTCGCAGTGACAGTCGTTGAGTTGTCACCTGTTAAACAGATATGTTTGTATAAATATCTTTTTCAGAGTGGCAATAAATGTACGCATACCGATTGCATGGATTTCCAGCTGATAACGAGCAAGCCGATCGCCCCCATCGCTCGTCCGATAGAGAACAGCGCCTTCTCTCGAAAAGTCCGCCGACAATTTCGCTGCCTGAGGAAATCTTTAGGGTTCATCGGGTGACTGAGCAAAGAGATCAGAAAAGAAAGAGGCGGTAGATTGAAAAGTTAAAAAAAATTAATTACTTAATTAATTACATACATCGAACGGATTCTCGCAGCGCTCCTTCGAGCACTCGCAGACGAAAGCTTTCGGCTTTAGCGGATCGAGAAAAGCCTTTGGGCAGTCTGGAATTTTGCCTTAGGCTTTTGTTCTCCAAGGATTTATTCAGTTACTAAAAACATCATCTGTTCTCGCTCGCTGGATGTTTATGAAAAATTGAAACACCAAATACTTACGATTAACATAGTAACCTTCAGCGAGTAGAAATTGCAATTCGATAAAGATCAAAACGATTAGGCCGCATCGCATTGTCGCTGAGTCGGGAATACCGTTCTTATCAGTCAGGAAATAAAACGACCTTCTGTTTTGGGAATTGAGCTTCCCGGTACACCCTTTAGTGTCTGTTTCCAGTGACAACCAGGAGGTTTAATTGGCCATTTTCGCTGTTCTCGCATTCTCTGGTTTATCTTGTTCATCTCCCTTTACCACTCTTTTGCTTTCTATCTTACAATAAATGTATGTATCTCTGCCGCTCTGTCTATCTCTCACAATCTCTACCTCCCATATCATGCGTATTGTAAGAAAGTTTCAAGCTGCAACGCTCTTGCTACGCTGCGGTCATGCAGGCTTGCTTAAAACTCGCGTTTAAGTTAACTCCAACTTTCGAAGGGAACCAAAGATTGCTTGACAATTTTCTATTTTCTGTATCAACACAAAAGAAAAGAAAACACGCAAAGATTGTCTGAATTTCTAACGTTAATGTGAAAATGTGCTGTCACGCTGCTAATTAAATTGCAAGCGATAAGGCCGGGCGGTAAACTACATAGAATCCTGCGCCAGCTCGATAAGACAACTGCTCAAGTTGTTTTCCTGAGATTATTTTTATATTATTGACAAGTGACATGGCGAACATTATGAATTAAAATGCTGACTTTGTTTTACCTACTATGGCAAAGCGCGAGCCAGAAAGAGTAATCATTGATAGAAGCCCCCTTTTATTTGACGTAAACCACGTTGTCGATGGACTGGTTTGGAATTCGCTTCTTACCGCGATCATACGCGTCTCTGCAACAGCACTGCCCATCAATTATTGTAGCTAAAATTGTGCAAGTAAATTCGTACACATTTCGACATCAACATTCGTTTCGCCGTGATTGAGCAAGACAACAACGGTGGAGTCTTCTGCCCCCAGGCCCGCTATCTTTCCTGAGCTCACGTCAGCCTGTTACTATCGATTCTAGCTAACTGCATATATATATGTATATTCTCTCAATAGCAAGCATATATGTATCACTCTTTCTCGAGTTAACACAAATAAAATAATTTCTTGTAATAAATATAGCCATGCTATCGGAATAAAAGTCACATAGAGAAACCGCCAAGCGACCGATCAAATAGCCGGTGAAGCGCGCGCGAACCGGTTGGTTAAACGATATTGCATTAAATAACTACTAATCACATGACATGTACAGCGTGAGAAGCGTAACATTAGATAACTACTATTCACAATGATGAAATGACGAGCAAAAGAAGCATAAATGATGCGGCTAGTGAGATGGAGACGGCGCTGCTTCTCCTCGTAGTGGCTTCCTCCTTCTCCTTCTCCGGCAGTCTGTAGATGACCGTGTTGATGGACATCGGCTCGAGATTCACTGGGATGCTTGAGTCGCCGTCGCTTAAAATTACAATTAGAACTTTACTAAATTTCATATTTAGACTGTTAAAATGCACGTACACTAGCGTAATCGACACCGCACTCGCCGCGTTGTAATTGAGAAGAACGACAGCGATTGTTCCATTAGGGTTTTGGAAGGCTACCGTACCCATGCCGTTAATTTTCGCTTCAGGAGCTGCTGCGATTCGAATAGCATCACGCTCTAGGAAGCGGCTGTAAGTTAGCAAACTAAATAATTTTCATGAGCATTGTTTATTTTCCCTCCATTTAATTTCCTACTAAACATTTTCATTTGGGAAAACCTGAATTGCCCGAGTGCGTAGAACATTGGCTGTTTATAGAATGTCTGCTTCTCCTCATCCACAATCACCGTGCTGTCAGCAAAGTTCGACACCCAATTTGGTCCTAAAGATACAAAGCCAAAATATTTGTAATCAAAGTATCTATCATTTTACTACTTCCAATCAATACCTCCTTGTGGATCGAGCGCAATATTCCAGTCAACCCAGCCGTTCACCCAGTGATTCAGATCCTGCAGTAGTATGTCAAGTAAAAGGTGGAATTTATATGTATTAATTCGAATGCTAAACATAAATGTCTCGCATAGAAAGCTACAAAGGGAACATATTTGTTTCAAAAAAATTCCAACCTCTACAATGTCCTTGGCGTAGAGCATAGCGCGTGTGAAATTGCCGTATCGAACACGGTGCGATTCAGTGATACATGCCTGAATTTCTCCTAGCATAATTATATGTACTATTTTTTTGCTCTCATAGAGGCATGTTAAACCATGAAGAAAATTATAATTTTGCCATTTAAATTTGAATAGATGAGAATACCTCAGTGTTGAGGATGAACTGATTGGGATGGCCTTCGTGTGTTCGGTCGAGATTCTCTGGCGGAACGGAAGTGATGAAGTACTGGGCAGCCGTGTCAAAGTACCAATGGACGCCGATGCCGGCGACTACCGAATCAACGGCCGGATCATTGAGGATCTATGGGAAAATGGAATTATTATTATTAGTAGTATTCACTATTATATTCCTATTGTAAAGGAGAGACCACCTTATCCGGCCAGTCGGGAAGGTTCCGGCGAAAGTCGTCATGGATGATGATGTTGGTGTCCCGCGCCACCTTTGATGACGACAGCGCCGGATGCAGCAAGTCACGGACAAAGTGTTGGGCTTGCTGAGAGAATTTAATTTTCTTAATTTTATGATTCATTTTTAGTATTCTTAATGACTTTCTGATGTAATTGATCGTGTTTCGGTCAGAGGTTTATCCTAGATTCCGGCCGCGCCATCATTCTCAAGAAGTTCGGTCAGAGGTCGCGGGGTTCAAAAAAATTAAATTCTTCTGACGAATGCGGACTCTTTACATGCTATATGGAACCTTGGAGGTTTTCCTGATCGCTCCGGGAAAGATACCAGACTGATTTAACTCAAATGCGCCCGGTGCTCGAAATCCTGGAATTTCTCGCAGTTGAGGTGCAGACAAATATACTCTCAGACAAATATACTCTCGACATGACCTCTTTCGTGGTTATCTTTTCTTTTCTCTCGCAATCAAATAAATCTCCGGTAAATAACGCTCAGCGATACCCGGACCCTTATCGCACCCTAGTTTCCTCTGCTTTCCGGGGGATCAGAAGGGATTTTGTCCTCGCACTCGCCGCGCGAATATAAAAAGGAAGGTAATTGTTTGGGCGCCTGGTTAATTTTTTCTCGGGGAATTTTCCTGCACTAAACATAATTTTCTCCCGGAACCTTCCGGGACCGGTAAGGGAATTCTGAAAGTTCCCACATCGCTTCCGAAATTTTTTTCACACAATAATGTCGCGTTGGAAGTTTACATCGAAAAGAATTTTAAAAAAGGAAGAGGAGACCAGTAAATAAGCAAAAAAAATTGGAAATTAACTTTAGTGGGATCTTGAAAATACGGATAATTGGATGTCCATTACCAGTAACGGATTTTTTCAGTGCATAAACAAGATAGAAAATCTTTAGAACAGTTATAAATGCGAGACAGACATAACCTCGGGTGGCAGATACATTGCCTGGAAGCTATGATGCGGGAAGGCGCCAGTGGAAGGCTCGTTCTGAGTTGTGACCGCCCAGATCGGAACACCGGCCGCCGTGTACGATTCGATGAATCTGAGATTCATCGAATCGTACACGGCGGCCGGTATGAGATGGAGTTTTGGAGAGCTTTAGCTTTACAGATACAAGTTTTATTTTTAAGAATTATAAGAACTATTCTTATGTATTAATTTTAAAAAACTAAAAAAAAACTAACTTGACAAAGTAGTTTGCCCAAGTCTTCCAGAAGCGCTCGCCATCCTTGAGCGAGCCGCCTCCCCTCATGTGCCCGTTCGTTTTCATCCACGCGGGCGCCGACCACGGACTCGCAAAAACCTTGAGATATCGAACCACCATTGATCTTTTTCTTCGAAATAGCCATGTTCATTATGAATCAAGCCTTCAATGGTCTCCCGGCAGCAGTGGAGATCGCTATTGACTTCTTCGCATGCCGCAGCTTCCAGTCATCTTCTTCTGCGAGTTTGAAGGAGGCCAAGTCAAAGTCGCCGTCCTACAAAGAATTTACAGTATCAGTCCACAGGTAAATAAAACTTCAAGAGAGAGAGAGAGAGAGAGAGAGAGAGGGTGAGAGAGAACGAGAGAGATAGGTAAATAGAGAGACCGAGAGTATGCATGAAAGAGAGGGAGGCGCTAAAGAAAAACTTAGAGAATGAAAACGCTAGAGAGATAGAGAGCGTAAGAACCTTTTCGGCATATGAATACTCGCGAGTAGAGAAATCACACGAGGCCATATTAATCCGCAAAATGTTGTAGCCAAGTCCTGAATGTCGAAGATTAAATCTCCGAAGACCATGCCAATTCATTACACTGGAATCTGAGAGGCACAAAAATGTAAATATTTAGACATTAAAACCGTCTCCGGCGAAGTAAGCCTCAAGCAGTCGCTGCCGCAGCGATTCATCCTTCAGCCGTTCGATGTTAAGCGCTGCCGCATCTGTCATAGCGCCGCCAAAACCGATGATCTTCTGGAATTTCCAGGATCGATCGATGACTAATCGATTCACAGTGCCAGTCGTTGAGTTATCACCTGTAAAAGCAGTTTAAAGGATAAACTACATATATTTTAACGCTTCTTTTTCTAGAATTTTTAAAGAAATATTTTTAAAGAGTTGACATATCGCATACCAAGCGCATGAATTTCCAGCTGATAACGAGCAAGCCGATCGCCCCCATCGCTCGTCCGATAGAGAACAGCGCCTTCTCTCGAAAAGTCGACCGACAGTTTCGCTGCCTGTGGCAGTCTTTATTGTTCATCAATTAAGGGAGCAAAGAATTCAGAAAAGACAAAGGCGGTAACTTGTAAAATTCAAAAATTAATTAATTAACTAATTACATCGAACGGATTCGCGCAATGCTCCTTCGAGCACTCGCAGACGAAAGCATTCGGATGGAGCGGATCGAGAAAAGCCTTCGGGCATTCTGCAAGATTGCGTTTCTTATATACTTCAAGTTTTCTTTATTTAGTATTTCAATTAGTAATAAATTAGAAAAGCTCGTTTTTTCTGAATCAGAAAGGATCTATGTTACGCACAAATGCGCAATTAAAATGCCGTCTATTTAGGTTCCTGCCCCTGGTCGAATTAAAGTAGGGAAATTACCAATAATACTATGAATTTTTAATTAGGTTTTTTTTGGGTAGGTAAACAATTATTAAATTAATTTTACGCAAATTAGTTTCCAATTATTATTCATTAACTAATACTTCAAAAAATTATATGCCCTCTTCATGGGATGTTTGTGACCAATTTAATTAAATACCAAATATAGAGACTTAACCTTCAGCAAGATGAAATTTCAATTCGACAACTATCCAAATTATGATTACTCCGCATCGCATTGTCGATGAGACGGGAATGCCGTTCTTATCAGTCAGGAAACAAAACGGCCTTTTGGATGGGGAACTTAGCTTCCTGGTGCACTTCTGAGTGGCTGCCTGTGATAGCCACAAGGCTTATTTGGCCTCCTTTTTCGCTGTCCTTTCGCTCTCTGCTCTGTCTTATTCACCTCTGTCAATCTTGCTCTCGCTATCACTCTCTATCTATCTCACTTATTCCCTTATCATGCGTATTATTAGAAAGTTTCTCATTGCAACTTTCATGCGGTCACGTATACCAAAAGAACATTCCAACTTTCGAATAAACTCCTAACACCGTCTTAACTAATTTTCTTAATCAACGATCATAATTTTCCTACTATATTGAAAAACGAAACGATTATTTGAATTTTTTCCATTATTACGAAAATGTGCCACCGGCCCATTTAGCAAGTCGATAAGAGCGGAAGGTAAACTGGAGAGAATCCAGTACCAGCTCTCGATAAGAGAACTGCTCTAATTTTTTCGGTTTTATCGGTCATTTCATCTTAGTGAGATGGCGAGCATCATGAATGAAAGGTTTGAATTTGCATTTTATGGCAGGATTATTTTCAGCAGCAATGTACAGAATGGTTTCAAATTATCACTGAACCCATTTAATTCCGTGTAACCAACCGTGTTTATGGACGATTTGGCGAACGTCAGCGGAATTTGCCCCTTGCCGCCTCTGCAACAGCATTGTTCACTCAATTATTGTTTTTAAAAAATTGTGCAAGACCATTCTTACATAATTTTCCGACATCTCAGACGTAAAAAGTCGTAGCTCGATCAGAGTCGGCTAACCTTCGGCAGAGAGCGTCTGCAGCAGCAGCAACAGCAACAGCAGGACGTTGGACTGCATTCCGTAGCAAGCGTCAACCGACGAATGCCGAGTGACAACCGGTTCGTTCTCTTCGGATGCTTTGCCTAAGCCAGAAAAGCAGCAACGCTCACTCGTTCTTCAGTCCACGACTGAAAGCAGAAGAACAAGATAAACCAGAAAAACAAAGAGAAGGTAAATGTAGTCTACAGCAGTCGACATCAAAAGAACCAGGCGAATTACATAGCGTCTGAGCGGGGCGCTGACGTTAATTAATTTACACAGTATATGCTTATCATTCAAAGCGCTTATGATGCAACTGTCTGCAATTTTGTTCCGTTCATGCATTTAGAATCAGCATATGCTGTTTAAATTCGATATTATTCTACCTACTTGTAACGCTGACCCTCATATGTATTTTTTAGTTAAAAAAATATCCCTAGCACTTTATTCGACAATGTTTGCTCATTTACGTGCTCTAAAATGCACAAGAGATTGAATATGATAAGATTCAATATTTGAATATTTTCTTCAAAATTGTATATAATCTGCATATGGTTTTAGTGATTAAGAATTGTTGTACCAAATTAAATGAGATAGCATTAAATAACTACTGAATACAAACAAGGAACAGCGAAAGAAGAGTAAATGAAGTGGCTAGTGAGATGGAGACGGCGCTGCTTCTCCTCGTGGTGGCTTCCTCCTCCTTCGTCTCCGGCAGTCTGTAGATGACCGTGTTGATGGACATCGGCTCAAGATTCACTGGGATTCTTGAGTCGCCATCGCTTAATATCGTAATAGGAACTTTATTTATTCTCTGATTTAGATTTTTTTTAATGTGCCTCACACTAGCGTAATCGACACCGCAGTCGCAGCGTTGTAATTGAGAAGAACGACAGCGATGGTTCCATTTGGGTTCTGGAAGGCTACCGTATCCACGCCGTTAATTCTCTTTTCAGGATGTGCTGCGACTCGAATAGCATCAGGCTCCAGGAAGCGGCTGTAAGTTAGCAAAGTTAGCATTCTTCAGGACCCTCTTTTGGTGATAGAGATTCATTTTATAGTTGATTGCCTCCTAAATACATCAGGAGCGAAAACCTGAATTGCCCGAGTGCGTAGAACATTGGCTGTTTATAGAATGTTTGCTTCTCTTCGTCCACAATCACCGGGCTGTCAACAAAGTTCGACACCCAATTGGGTCCTAAAGTTAGGAAGGAGAAACATATGCCAGCAAAGGATTGAAGCATCTCATGCTAATACCTCCTTGTAGATCGAGCACAATATTCCAGTCAACCCAGCCACTCACCCAGTGATTCAGATCCTGAAGCAGACTATCGTGTAAAACGTGGAAGTTATACGTAAAAATACGAATGCTAAACATGATTTCCTCATAAATAATAATAATACAAAGGGAATATACATATATATTGATCGGACATTTTGAAACTTTCCGAAAGTTCCGAAAGTTCCTGTGCACACCTGATTGTTGAGCGGTACTGTATGTTCCAACAACAAAAAAAATTCAACCTCGACACCGTCCTTGGCGTAGCGCATAGCTCGAGAGAAATTACCATATCGAACACCGTGCGTGTCATCGATGCAGGCCTGCATTTCTTGCAGAATTATATATATTCTTTAGGCATTTAAAATAAAATAACAAAAATATTTTTTTTAATCAAAAAGAAAGAGAGTACATACCTCAGTTGCGAGGATGAACTGCTTGGGATGCCCCTTGTGAGTTTGGTCAAGATCATCGGGTGGGGCATTTCGGTCATGATACCAGTGGACACCGATCCCAGCGACCACGGAATCGACGGCCGGATCACTGAGGATCTATATATAAAATGAGGAATCTTATTATTATTATTCAGAATTATTTTTGTTTGTTATTCTATTATTTAAAAAAGAGTGATCTGTTGTAAAGGATAGATCGATCACCTGGTCCGGCCAGGACGGAAGGTAATCGCGAAAGTCGTCATGGATGATGATTTGTGAGTCACGTGCCACTTTTGATGACGACATCGCCGGATGCAGCCAATCACGGATAAAGGATTGGGCTTGCTGAAATAATTACATTGCGTGTATTTTATTTTTCATTTGTAGTATTCTTAATGACTTTTTGATGTAATTTATCATGTTCTGGGTAGAGCTTCATGCTGGTTTCATCGATACGAATTGTTTTCGCGCAGGCAAAACGAAGAAAAGACCCGTTGCACTCGATTACAAAAAATTAGTTAACTTAGTGGGCGGAGCATGAAAGTAGGGATAATCCGTACTTTATATCCATTTCCAGTAACGGATATTTTTCTGTCTAGACACTGGATGGAAAATTTTTGAGAACAGTTATAGAGGAGAAGCAGAGGCGTAACCGCGGGCGGTAGAGACATTGTCTGGAAGCCATAATCTGGGATGGTGCCCGTGGAAGGCTCGTTCTGAGTTGTGATCGCCCAGATCGGAACGCCTGCCGCCGTGTACGATTCGATGAATCTGAAAGGGAGCTTTGGAGAAGTTTAGCTTTGCTTAAAATAAGGTTTATTTTTTTGTTTATTTTTCATAAAACCTAATTATCTATTTAAAATTTTTTAAGAAAAAAAGTGACCTGACAAAGTAGTTGGCCCAAGTCTTCCAGAAGCGGTCGCCCTCCTTGAGCGAGCCGCCTCCCTTCATGTGCCCGTTCGTCTTCATCCAGCCTGGCGCCGACCACGGACTCGCAAAAACCTTGAGTTGTACATAGAAGTATTGATTTAATGGCGTTTTCACTCTAAATAAACAACGTCTTTCAATTAGTTATGAACATGTATAAATCTCTATCACTAAAATAGTTCTTTGAGCAATATTCAGTATTAATCGAGCCTTCAACTGCCGTCCGGCAGTCTTGGAGATCTCCATTGACTTCGATGTATGCCGCTGCTTCCACTCGTCTTCTTCTGCGACTTTGAAAGAGGCCAAGTCAAAGTCGCCGTCCTGCAAAGAATTTGAAAAATTAGTATACAATTTAATTAATCCTTCAAAGAGAGAGAGAAAGGAGGATATAACGAGAGAGAGAGAGGAAAATAGAGAGTGCTTGAATGAGAGAGAGACAGAGCGCTAAATATTGACGGAGAGGAGGGCACTAAAAAGAGAGAAAAAGCTACCTTATCGGCATAGGAGTACTCGTGAGTCGAGAAATCACACGAAGCCATTGGAATCCGCAAAATGGTGTAGCCAAGTCCTGGATGTCGAAAATCATTGCTTAAATATTGAAAATATACAGTGATTAAAACCGTCTTCGGCGAAGTAAGCCTCAAGCAGTCGCTGCTGCATCGATTCATCCTTCAGCCGATTGATATTAAGCGCTGCCGCATCGGTCATGGCGCCGCCAAAGCCGATGATCTTCTGAAACTTCGACGATCGATCGATAACGAGTCGAGTCGAATTCGTAGAGTTATTGCCTGCAAAAATTTTTTTTAAAGATTATATATATATATATATGTATTTAGTTTTTTAACAGCTTTTCTCGGATTACTTTTTTCAGAGCTAAAATTACTGCACTCGAATCATGCGCATGGATTTCCAGCTGAGAACGAGCAAGCCGATCGCCCCCATCGCTCGTCCGATAGAGAACAGCGCGGCAGCCAATTTCGCTGTCTGAGGAAATCTTTAGGTTGAATTAAAAGAAAAAGACGGGAGGGGAGAGGGCAGCTTGAAAATAAAGAAAAATTTAATTAATTAATTAATTACTTACATCGAACGGATTCGCGCAGCGCTCCTTCGAGCACTCACAGACGAAAGCCGTTGGCTGGCTTGGATCGAGGAATGCCTTTGGGCATTCTGGAAGATTGCCTTTCTTTCTTTTCAAGAGATTATTTATTTAGTAAATCATCAAAAATTTTAAGAAATCTTCTTTCCTCTGCCGGATGTTTATGAGAAATTTAAATACCAAATATTTAGAGTTAACCTTCAGCAAGAAGAAGCTGTACTTGGACAAGGATCAAAATGATGATTAGGCCGCATTGCATTGTGAGACAAAATGTGCGTTCTGTTATGGGAATTGAGCTCTTAAGTAAGTGGCAGCCACGTGATTTAATTGTCTCTGTCTTCTTACCCTCTGCTCTATCTTCCTTCCTCATTTCTTTCTCTCTCACTCTCTCTCTCTCTCTTCATTCTCTCCCTCTGTTTCTATCTCGTTTTCTCTCTCACTCTTTGTCTTATTCTCGGCATCTGTTTATCCTTATCTTTCATGTTATTAGAAAGTTCCTTCTTGGAAACTTTATTGCTACGCCGCGGATACTAAAACTTCTGCCGTGTACCTATAAATGCGATGTACCGAAGCTGTGCAATGCAGCTATAATGTGTAAATGTACCAAAATCGAGCTTCTTCACAAGCGATAAGGCCGGGCCGCGAACATTCCAGCATGATAAGAGAACTGCCATTTAATTTCTTTTACACGGGACATAGCGAACTTTACGAATTAATATATTTATCGTATTTTACATACTAGGATAAAGCTCCATTCTGAAATTATGGTCACAATCTGAAATAATCATTGACCACTTTCATTCGACGTAAACCACCGTGTTGATGGACTGCTTGGCGAGCGTCAGCGGAATTCGCTTCTTGCCGTCTCTGAAACAGCGTTGTTCACGCCACACAGTTATTGTTTAAAAGCGATTGTGCAAGACAATTCGTACACAATTTCGACTTCAACAGGCGTCTCGCCGCGATTGAGCAAAACTACAGCGATGGTGCCGGAGGGATTTCGGAAGGCTACCGTATCGACGTCAGCCATTTTCTGCTCGGGATTCAGAGCGATTCTAACGGCTCCAGGGGACAGGAATCGGCTGAGAAGATGTCATTGTGTGGCACAAAGAGAGCGATGACAGATTGTCAACACCTGAATTGTCCCATGGCGTAGAACATTGGCTGTTTGTAGAATGTCTGCTTGGCGGCATCCACAATGATCGGACTGTCGACAAAGTTCGCCACCCAATTTGGACCTAGAACAATGAATTAAAGTTCACTAAGATACATACATAATTATAATAAGGTCGTACGAACCGCCTTGTAGGTCGAGCGCAATGTTCCAGTCGACCCAGCCCGTGACGAAGTGGTTGAGATCCTAGTTTAAAAAAAATATATTTTTTTAAATGATGATAACGTTATCTTATATATATAAGATTACGTCATCATTTCATTTGATATGTACAAAGGAAAATGTGAGAATTTTGCGCCAGCTCGACCTGCACAATATCCTTGGCGTACATCATTCCGCGCGTGAAGTTGCCGAGTGTCACGCCGTGCGTGTCAGTGACGCAGGCCTATTAATACAGACATCATTAAAGGAGCCAAGAACTCGCAATTGAAAATTTTGCCTGATACAAGGGTGAGAGAGCATTTGATTCTCGCAAATTTTGCCTGATACAAGGGTGAGAGAGCATTTGATTGAAACAGACGGCTGATTTTCTTGCCCCTTTAAGACTACAGCATTTTTCCACGCTTTTCACAGCATAAAGCTTCTGAGGTTAGGCTTTTAAAAGCTAATGTTTTTTTAAAAATAGTTTTCATGTTTGTAAGCGTGAATGCGCAAGTATGCTCGACCTCAGTGCCGAGGATGAAGTGATCGGGATGTGCGGCGTGCGTCTTGTCCAAGTTGTCGGGCGGTGCTCCGTCGCCGTACCAGTGGACGGCGATGCCGGCGATCGTCGCTGCCGCCTTCGAGCAGTTCAGCGTCTACAAGAAGCGTAGCTAATTTTGCGAGGAAAACAATTAAGTTTTTTGTTAAATTATTTTATTTATATCGCTTCCAGCGCGCAAATAACCACTAGACTTCTTTTTTTTCTTTTTCTTTTTAAATTCCAAACGAACCACATCCGCCCAGCGCGGCAGATTGCCGCGGAAGTCGTCAAAGATCATGATTTGGGTGTCGCGCGCGGCACGTGAGGCCGAGAATGCCGGATGGAGGAGGTCGCGCACAAAGTGCTGCTGCTCCTGCATGCAATGTCATTCCAAGCGTAACATTTGAAGCTCAGCAATATGTTCACATGTTACATGGCATATGACATTATTGTTTTCACCTTAATTATTTTTACATTTCCGAACCTCTGGCGAGAGATACATGGTCTGGAAGCTGTAGTCGGGGTCTTCGCCAGTCGAAGGCTCGTTCTGCGTCGTCACTGCCCATATGGGAATTCCGGCGGCCGTGTAGGCTTCTATGAATCTGACAGAATTCATTTTTTTGAGTTGAAACAAAATTGACTTCTTTTACTTACTTTACACATACATATTTGTAAGAATGCATGTTGTGTTTCAAAGTTCGGTAGAGCATATGAATGTTATTTACTTGACAAAGTAGTTGGCCCATGTCTTCTCGAATTGCGCTCCAGGCTTGAGCGAGCCGCCACCCTTCATATGCCCGTTCGTCTTCATCCATGCGGGCGCTGACCACGGGCTCCCAAAGACCTGGTGGAAACACCCTTTTCAAAATGTCGCCTTCCGTTGGCCGTCGTTTTTGTTTTCTCTCTCATTCTTTTACTACCTTTTCTCTCCATCTATTCTGCTCTCTCTCTCACTTTCTCATTATCTTTCTCACTCTCTACCACTGATTCTCTCACCTTCAGCTTATGGCCAGCATCTCCGGCCAGCTCGATCGCCCGCTTTGTGCAGGCAATCTTTCGCCAGTCTTCCGGAGCCAAGGCAAAGCCGCTCAGAGCGAAGTCGCCGTCCTTTTACAAGAGAGGCATCAAGATATCGTTCTCACAATTACATACCTAATAACTACTCCTCTAACCAGATCAGCATACGAATATTCGTGAGTCGAAAAGTCGCAAGAGCCGATTGGAATGCGTGCGAGGGTGTAGCCGATACCTAACAAAACAAATTTGTTTGCGCTGCCCTTTTTTCATTTGAAAATAACCTTTAAAAAGGATATTTAAAAACAAAAGAATTAATAGTGTTTGAAACAGATCAAACCATCTTGAGCAAAGTACGCAGCGAGCAGATGTTCTCTCGTTTCTTCATCATTCAATAGATCGATATTGATTGCCGCCGCATCGGTGATCGCGCCACCAAAGCCGATGATCTTCTGGAATGTCTTTGAGCGATCGAGAGTCAGACGAATTGCCCGAGCAGTGACATCATTCGCTGATGAGCCTGTTTTGAAAAAGGCTACTTCACAATCCGAACTTATTAGTTCGAAAATGAAAATAATTCAGTCGATAAAAACAATAGGTACCCTTTCGAGTTGATCTGCTCGTCGTGATGTTCAGAGTGTGCCTCGTGAGGCGGTCGCCCTCGATGCTCGTGCGATAGAGGAAAGCGATGGGAGGAGACGAAGTGAGATCGGAGAACAGAGGAGGATCCACGGGGGTAGGACAGCGGGTAGCGGAACACTCGCAGACGAAGGTGAACGGGTCATACGTGGAAGGGTAGAAGCGGGCGCAGTCTTGAATTACTACTATTACTACTATTGTTATTATTATTATTATATATACATATTATGTACACATACATAAATGTATGTTAAACAAGGTTGACATTTACTGCGTTAAAATAATAGAGAAGAAGAAAATCTACCAGAATAACTGGGGATTTTTCATACGGTAAAAAAACTCGAGCAGAGACGCCTAACCTTCGGCAGAAAGCGTGTGCAGCAACGGCAGCAGTAAGAGCACGACGTTGAGGTGCATTCCGCGCAACGAGCCACAACCGACGATCGTTCGCTCTGATCGGATCCTTTGTATAAACCAGGAAAGCAGCCGAATCACTCTTTTTTTGGCCGACGAATGAAAGCAAAAAGCAGAAAAAGAAGGAGAACATGATCAATTCTGGGGCATTATTCAAAAGAACAGAAGAAGGACGCGCCACAGGCCATTCTAGAATTTTCATTTGACACTGACTCATTGACATTTTGAATCATCAAGAAATAGAGACGGGAATAAGGGTCTTAACAGTGGTGCTTGAGGCGCATTGATGCGTCTGCACCACTGGTGGGAGGTCAGCAAAGACTGGTCTCGGAGAATGGGTACTTAGCAGGCGGTGGGCTACTGGGAGGATGTGAGAGTGAAGAGAGAGAGAGAGAGACAGACAGAGACACAGAGGGAAGAATACATAGTCAGCTCGCAATGAAGAGGCCAGCTTGTTGTGATAAGTTCACTGGTGCCCGAACCCGAGAAAAGTAGCACTGATAATGACAAATGTCAGAGGAAATGCCGTTGTGAAGACTGCAATAGCAAAGAGTTCAGATTAGAGGTGAAGTGAAGGGAAAGAGAGGGAGAAAGAGAAGGAATGTTTGGGAGAGAAGTAGGCGAGAGAGAATGAAATGGCAATGCTGCCGAACTTACGTTCTTTATAAGTATACAGGTCCCGTTTTAACTAAAAATCTTGCTCCAAAACATTAGCTAATAAATGAATTATGAATGAGTACATTCTTATCGCTCGCATGAATGGTAATTAAAGTTCCTCTGCGATTACAAAGAAAAGACTACAGGCATTGGCATTTTTCGTAGATGATGTCAAGTATATCTGGCCTGTTATTCCAGGGGCTTCACTTGACAATTCCAGGGGCGTGTATAGAATTCTTAATTTTTTTTTCTTTAGTCCTCACAGTCTAGCATTAATCACTGACCATAAATTATTCTTAATTTTTTTTTATATCATCAATGAATTGTAGGGATACTTGTTTGTTTGGAGCCTTTATACTAGTTTATAGTTTGTGGATAACATTATTACTTTATTGTTAGCAATTTTGCGAGCGACCTTATTTGTTCATATGTAAGCCTATGTATGTATACAGTAATTGGTGGATACAACGAGAATATAAAAAATATCCAGCAGAAACTTCATGGATTATCTACTAGTTCCGGCGGAGGTGTATCATTGAAAATTTCGCTCTTGCTTTGGTGATACTCTATCAATTTTACCTTTCTATGGCAAATTCAGGTTATTGTCGACATCAAAAGGAACTCATCTTACTTGTTACAAAGCACTTTTTTGTTATTGTCTCATATTCGAGACGAACACAGCCATTCTATTGTATGAGCGTGCGAATTTCCTTTGATGTTTCTCATTGTCAGAGAGCTCAGGAAGAAAGTGATATTCTATGTGTGCTCACAGTTGGTTTTCTGATCAGGCACAATATTGTGCAGTTACGTTTGCCGGTCATAATACGAATTTCATTCGGAAATTGACTTTCTTTAGCTGACTAACCATAAGCCAATCCGTGTGTTCACACATTTTCTTATTCTGTATTAATTCTGAAGAAAAACGGTTAAGGTGTGCTTTTAGTTGGTTTTTAATCCTGCACAATATAGTGCAGTTTTCCAGCTCCTCAACAAACGATCGCACTCTCTTTCTTGTTCATCTTTTTGCTGGCTTATCCCCATGTATTCAATATCTGAATTCAATCTTCTGCTTGTTAAGCGATTTCTTTCTGGCACCATGAGTACAAATGGAGTCTTTATCTAATCCTCTCTTTATAAATGCTCCATAATCCTCGGCAATTCTAAAGTTAAAAATTGTGCGATCCGTTATCGCTTTATTGATATCTCTTCTGCCTTCTTCCTCTGGACGAGCAAATCGTTTAGGAAGAAGTGGATTTGAATATCTCACCAGCTTCTCTCAGGTCTTGTTTCACATGATGTTATTTAACTTTTACTGCGGAATATACGATTATGATTTCACCCACCTACGTATTAAGGGAAAAAAATCCATTTAGATTAACTTAGTGTGTGAATTCCACATTGTTTACGTCTTATAAATTGTATTTGCACATTGAATCACTAAGACCTGTCTACTGTCGTCTTAATGTCTTTACTCACATCGTTAGGTGCGCAGCCCTGTTATTGCTGTTCGATAAAAAAAAGATAAAAATAAAAAGGATACATAAATGTCAAACTATGAATATCGGAGGCAATATGGCTGCTTTCCTTTTATTCATTCGGAAATTGACATTAATTGCGATTACTAACAACAAGCAGTGATCTCAATGCTTTGACATATTTTTTTCTCCTCGTAATTGACGCTTTGCTTGACGAGTGCGAAGATTAGGCTTTTTACGATTGAACGATTGAATTCATTCTTTCAAAGTAATCATTTAATGATTGCATCATTCCCATGCCTAAGCTAATTTATTTTGTTTGCATTTAATTTGTCCGATTGATACGCTTTAATGTTCCGCGAGGGAGAGAGATATGGAAAGTGGGAAAGATATGAAAGAGAGTGAGAGTGGGAAACAGAGAGAGAGATTGAGCCAAAGAGAGAGACGAGCAAGAGAGAGAGAGATTATGAAGGAGAATGCGTTGTCGATTCATCACGGATAGAAAAGAAGCCGTATTTTCTTATCCACTGTTTTCTGTGCTGTATTCTTTTATCAGATAATTATTTTCTTCTACCATGTTTGGAAAATAAATAAATATATAAATAAACATCCTTCTTGAGATGAACTCATCATTCCCGCCAGACAACACTTTCGTGTGTCCTCTGTTCGCCACTCCTAATCTCGTGCTGCCCGTCTTGATCGCGCCCAGTGTCATTCTATGCATTCTGCTACTCGCTAGCATTGGCTCCATTCATGCGCACTGCAAGTTAGAAGGGAGAGAGAGAGAAGGAAGAGGAAGAGAGAGTAAAGAGAGAGCAAAGAGAAAGTGAGTGAGAGGAAAGAGATTGAGAGAGAATGGACAATTTGTAAGTTGAAGTGGAAAAGAAAATTTTGAGTACGAAAAGATTGCCAGAGTTTACATAAATTGATTGGCAAAACGCCAGGAGCGATAATAATAAAAGTGTGCTTTGCAATCAGAATCCTGCTGTACATTTGGCTCTTCTCACATCTTCTCATGCTCACGGCGCAATTCTCGGGTGCCGCTTGGCGGCTCGCGAATGGCCATTGTCTGCAAGAGGCCATTCATTTGCCAGGTTAGAGACGTCTCTCACTCTCTCTCCCTCACTCTCTCTCACTCTCTCACTCTCTCTATCTCACTCTCTCTCTCTCTCACTCTCTCTAGTTCCTTCTCTTTATCTCTATCTTTCAATCGGACAGAAAACGAAGATGATGTCATTTTTATTGCAAACTACGAACTCAAATCTCGACTATGCATATATGTATGTATGTATGTAGTATATGTATTTATGCCCTTTCAAGACAAATTGTCATTCTGAGTATATTATTTATCATGATTTCATTTAGAGCGCCTAATATTAAAAAAAGAAAAGTTCCATAGAAAGATTGCGCTCATAGAAAAGTTGCTGAAAAAAGATAACTCATGATATGATATTTGAATGATGCATCCAATATTTTAATACGATTAACGGTTCACTAGATTCGGTGCTAATGATAAGGAATATTTAATAAAGTGATAATGAATGATTATTTTAAAGAAAGATTAGAAAATAATTAAATTCCCTGTTCGCTCTTCTTCTGCAGTGGGCCAAGAGCGCTTTCTGATAGCACACGAGCTCGGCTATGGACTGTCGACGTTCAGCGAGTTGTTCATTCTGATCGAGCGCTTCGTCGCCAGTCGGCTGCTCAACGAGTACGCCGTCTCCGCAGTCTCCGTCTCCATTCTCGCCATTGGCGTTGTCGCCGAGGTTAACTCTAGCTTTTCCTATAAAAATACTATTCTACACTAATTAAATGTTTATTTCTAAATTAACAATTTAAAGAATTTATAAAACTTAACGAGCTTTTACAACTCATATCTTCAGACATTTATCAGCTTCATGTTCGGCTACCTCTGCTTCATAAGTACATTAGTCGTTACCTTCTTTGTTTTGTTTTGTTTGTTTTCATTCTTTAAATCCCGTAAGATATTATCGGGAGTCGGTTTGTGCCCGGAAATAGTTACTTTCCGTTTCAGGTCTTAAAATTATGCAAATGGTCATCTTCATCAACTCGATCGACTTGTTTAATATTGCCGTAAGGGTGGCACTTTCTTAATCGTTGGTATAAATAAGTGTAATTTAAAGAAAATAAAAATAATTTTTTTAGTTAAGTATTCTGCTGGATTACTACTGCAGACGACGCTACAAACAAATTTTCGGCGTGCTAAGTCTAAATGACCGGTACCAGGTCGGGATAAATGTCCTCCCTCCCCTCTAATCCTCGACTTTCAATTGTCTGCTCATTGTCAGATTCTTTACAAAATGATGGAATGCTAATTTTCTTTAAAATTCTAATTCCGGCAATGTCCAGACAAGTCATGATTCTTTTCTTAATTTATTCGCGACTAAACATTAATGGACAAATAAAAGTGATGGATGTTCCATGCGCAGATGTCCGAAGTGGCGCAGCTGACGCGCTGTGCTCTGCTGGTCGCTGTGTGGAGTGCGATTCTGAAGTCGATCGCGCTGCTCGCTGGCTACGAGCTGGCCTTCAAGATGATGGGCATCCGAATCGCCGGCATGCCACATCTTCCCTTCTACGTTGAGAATACCTTCTTCACAGTGGTTAGTGTACAAGTATTTTTTCTAAATAGTGCTATATTTAGTTTTACACTTTATAGTTTGGCTTAAAACAATATTTATATCTGCATAATATGTTTCTTCGTCATGAATTTTTGGGAGAGTCTTTCTGGGTGTTCGTCTAATTGCATTGTGTTTATCGGTTTCTCACTCTTTTTTCCTTTCTTTGTTTTTTAAACTCCAATTCAGCACCTTTTGCACAATACAACAAATGTAGAAATGGCACCTTTCAAAATAAGAATAATGGAAAGATTTAAGGTGCACGCAATCAACTGCTTTGTTTGCGTGTGGATCTTCATTGTAAATCACAGGTACTGAAAGATCACTTCATAGTGCACTCTTATTATATATTTGTAATTTTATATCTACATATGTTAGTCTAAAATCTTTAAAAGAATAATGAAACATTTTCAATAATTTTAACAATAATAATCATACTTTTTAAATTTAAGATCCTTTCAATCATCAAAATAAATAAATAAATATTAGGCAGCTCCGAAAGAAGCTTCGTCGCTTAACGCGTCCATGCCGCTCTTGCGCCCCTTCGATCCGGGTCACGGACGACGACTTCGCATCGTCGGCGCCCTCTCCGCCGCCGCCGCGGCCGAACCAAGGAATGGACGCGCACTTTGCGATGCTCAGGAAGAGCTGGGAGCGGGCGGCGGCGGAGTGCGAATGTTGATTGAGTGATCGATTGATTGAATTGAACATGAAGTACTCAACGATATTCGGCACAATTTATTTTCCATACAACGCCAGTTCACGCCTAGTCGGGAGAGACAATTAGCAAAAAAAAAATCATTTATCTTCAGAAATCCCTCCTCGGTTATGCTGTACATAATGTTGATCAAACTCAGCTCTCCAAATACACCCTTTCCAAGCACGTTTCTTACAGTGCATTTTAAAAGAGGGTGGCGGCAGACATCCTTGTTGACCCCTTAATGATATCATTTAATTTCTTTATTATGTATGCTTCTGATAAGGGTTTTATCAAGAACTCTCTATTGATATACATACATACAATTTATTTACTCGAGATTACACAAAACAGTAATTGATGAGGAGAATCTGAAGGATCGCGATTATACTTAAGGATTCATTAGATTACCAGTATTATTTTGAAGCATTTGACGGATTATTCCGCCTAATCCTCGACATATCCGTCGCCAGGCAAACTATGCAAATTTGACTACTTCTTGTCCGGGTTCTTTCGGAATGAATTACTGGCCTAACTTCGATCTGTTCTGAAATTACGAAAATGGAAGATATAGAGGAGGTTTGTCCTCCTTTTCGGATTGTTCGATGAGGGGGCGTTTGTATTGCCAGCTTACACCCAAGTGTTGTGATGTTGAATTTATTAGTTTGTTATCTTTTCGTGCTGAACTCGAATGATCTAGATTTATGCATACCGTGATACAATGTAGGAATCCAAGAAGAAAGAGCATAATACGGAGAAATGTATGTATTTAAGAGATAGAGAGAGAGAGAGAGAGAGAGAGAGAGAGAGAGAGAAAGAGAGCGGGGATACAATATAAGACGATGTTAACTAAAAATAAAAGCGGAATAAACTTAAAAATTATCCAAAAAGAAAAACATGAAAAAATACTCCATTCATGACGCACGTGATAACAATATTGTTATTAATTAGGTGAAAATTTGAATTTTGAACTTCAATAAAGTACATATTTGAGTTTTTGACACGAAATCATTCTTCTATAAGTTCAAAAATAAGTTCAATGTAGGGACAAGAAAATATCAAATACATATCAGCAAAGTGACGATATTCACATGAACTTTTACATTTTATTTCGCAATAAGCCATTTGTACGATTCGATCGCTTCCCCATCATTTTCTCGTCATTCACACTGTTTGCACCCATCGGAGTCGGCTGGCTCCGATTCACTCTGGTTAATTCTTATTTTTATTTCATTCGTTTCTTTCTATATGTTTATATTTGTAAAGGAATCTAAAGGCCGTTTCTTTAGCTAAAGGATGGCCACGCGAAACACAAAGGCGGTCACGGGAAAGCAGCGAACTCCAAAGGCGCGAAAGATAACGACATAAAATCGCCATTTGTTTTTCTTTTGAAGCCAAATTGAATTGGAAAGAAATCGAACGTTTAACTGGAGCTTTCTACATCCAGTTAAGAATCTGTAACTGGAAGGTGAACAAGAATGAAGGAATATCATCAAGGATTTCGTAAGTTTCAGGAAAGACCAAAGCTGGCACGTGGAAAGGTCTTCCAATGGCGCGACCATGAGTGAGTTGCTGGCAAAAGTCGAAGAAAATGAGGATAAAAATTCAAAATTATCATATGTCGGGTAGCGGCAAAATGGCTTTTCTGAAGGCGGCAACTGTATATTTGTTGATACGGTTTTTCTCCATCTCTCATCTATGCATTCAGGCCGAAGAGAGGATATTAAGAAGCAGGCACTATTTAATAAAGCAGCATTATAAATATGAAACAATGAGCTGCAGGTCTCACAAACCCGCTGCGTTAACTATATAAAAAAATGCGCGAATGAGGGTGCGAATGGCCGCGCTCTCATTCAAAAAGTCGCTTACAATTTTTCGTTGATTGATTTTTCTGTAAAAGAGTAACAGAATAGATTTAGGAGGATCAAAGGAAAACTTTACAGTGAAGTTAAACATTGTTCGGGTTTTTCGGAATGAATGTTCTATTCTCTTATCCAGAAATTCTATCGTAAGTCAAGTAAGATGAAAAACAATTCAAATCAATAAGAAATTCTTAAAAATTCTCTTGCAGCTACGAGATTGTCAATCTTCTTGGCTCTGGTGGATTTGGCGACGTATACACAGTCAGCGAATTCACCACAATCACAACGACTTTATTTAAATAATTGAAAACAAATAAATAAAGAGAAATTCACAATAAATATTTAAAGTAAAAACTATTTCTTGTAAATGATAAATAAATTCAGGTGAAACGCGATGATGACCCGACTCCGCTCGCGATGAAAACGGAGATTCAAGGCGGCAAGAATGGCATGTCAAGACTCCGGGTAAGGAAGAAAGACTGGGTAGACAAACGAGGCGACTGGGGGACAGATGAAAGGTGATTATGAAAGGGAGAGAATAGTGGAGAGGAAGGGAGTAAAAGATATAGGATATAAGGAAAGGAGATATGCACATACGTATATGAGAAAAGGGCACAATGGCATGAAGCGAAGAGATGCTCGAATAGAAAGGCAGCGGGTATGAAAAGGAAAGGTGGAAAATGAAATCAGTTTTATATTACAATTTGCATCTAATGTAAGGTAACCACGCCATTGATTTTTCTGATCTGAATATTGGATTCGGGAAAGAATCTATTTTCCTTGAGACGGAGGTGAAAATCCTCGACCTCTGCGGAGCGATCGAGGACCCTTCGAGGTCGAGCTGATCGACAGAGGTTTCTTCCTTCTTTACTTCATCAATAATCTGTCTGATCTACCCTCAGCAAGACACCAATCTGAATCGCCTCATTCACCTTATTCTCACTGCTCAGGCCGCTTCGACTGCTTCAACTTCATGGTCATGACCAAGGTCGGCCTCAGCCTCCACGACCTGCGCAAGGAGCACGACGGGAAATTCATGTCTGTGCTCATCTCATTTATTTTTTTGTCTTTTCTCTCAGGGTTAGATTTTATTCCAATTCAGGCCATCTACCATCTTCAAGATCGCCATCCAGACTTTGACCGCGACGCGTGATCTACACGGACTCGGCTATATCCATCGGTCAGCTTTGACGAGGCAGCGTCCTTGGATTCGAAGCATGTCACAAAAATATTTCTTGGCAGCCTGTCAAAACCCTTCGGTGCCATTCTTCATTGCTTTCCAAGTACTGTATCCCTAGTATCTCTTATCGTAATCCCTCTCGAATACAATACAACTTCCTAAGATGTACGGTATTCCCATTCCCATCCATTCTTGGTAGCTTGTTAAAAGTACCGTAACCCCATTTGCATCCAATCAAGGCAGCTTTCTCTTTGCTTGAAGTGACATCAAGCCGCACAACTTCGCCGTCGGCCTGCATCCCTTCCACACGACGGTCTACATGCTCGACTTCGGCATCGCTAATCGCATCTTCGACGTTAACGGCGAACTCCGGTACTTGGAATTCTTCCCTCTTCAGAGTCACATGGAGGCCTATTCAGAGTCCCACTCAACAGCATCCCTAGTGGAATATTGAAATGGCCATAAAGTAAAATAAAAATATATAATAATAAATCTGCTCTTCAAGGCCGCCGCGCCCAAACGTGCGCTTCTTCGGCACGGTGCGCTAGGCGTCGCGTGCGTGCCACAAGCACCGCGAGCAGGGCCGCCAGGATGACCTCGAGACGTGGTGCTACATGATCTACGAGGCAAGCCATTCCATCTCCTTACGAATTCAAAGATAACCGATAGACACGAAAGGGTTAAGAAAGAAACGTTTTTTCTTACGAAAAATACTTTGCCTTCAGCTGTTTAATGACGACCTCCTGGGATGGCGGCGCGAGAAAGACAAGCAACTCATTCTCAGTCTCAAAGAGGCCTTCATCCAACGTATGTCGCGCCTTCTCTTTGTATATTTGGGATATCGAGTAAAACAAACTAAATGATCGATCGAAATTGCCCAGGGCCGCCGTCTAGAGGAGTGCTGAAGGGCCTCGTGTGCATCGTCGAGTACATCAACGAGCTCAGCTACGACGACGACCCCGGCTACGATTACATTCTCTGACGGCTCGGCAAGGCCGCAGCCAAAGTGCGACTGGCTCTTCCATTATGGAAAACGTTTTTTTTTTTATCCGTAAGACATTAGTAATTCCAAAAGTTTTTTTTACCCTTCAGTGCGATCTGTCGACTCCGTTCGAATGGGAGAATATGTCCATCTCGAATCCCAGGGACCATGATGTTGGTTTGGAGAAATAAGTCTAAATTAACTTCATAAAAGTTAATTTTATTATATATATATATATATATTTGTACATTCTAGCTGTTCAAGACAAAATGCATGAAAAATGCTATAAATAAAAATATATTATATTAACATAGCCCCCGCGTGAGTTGCTGAGCGACGAGAGGCTGCATGGCTTCGAGACCGGCGGAGGAACCACGAATCAGTCGACGTCAGCTGTTTACATTTTTATTCAAGCAAGATATACGGGACTTCAGCTCCTTTTTCAAGGTTCGCCGTGCCAAACGCTCTGCCGAAGAAGAAGAATACGAAGGCCACCGCTGTCAAAGGCAAGAAGGTGCCCGTGCCGCGAAAGCCCTCACGTCAGCCGTTTCATTTATCAACAATTTACATATATAAAATGTTGAAAAAACTACAAAACAAAATAAAATAAATGTAAAAAAAATAAACTGGTCTTTTTAAGTAAATTGTCAAAACAAAACTACGTTAACTCAAAACAAAACTACGTTAACTCTTGCATTTCAGCGAACACCGAACAGAGTTAGTCATCGATTGCTATTTTATTTAAGCCGTTCAATTATTTTAGAAATTAAATTGTTCTATTTGTTTAATATTTTCAGCGGCTACGATCACGCGCACCGTGACGACGGACCGGAAAGTGCCGAGGAAGAGGTCAACGAGGACGACGGAGGAAACGGGCACCGGCACGGGACGCCGCCGCACGGGCCGCAAGGTTTAAAACACAAAATTATAATAATAAAATAGCAATAACAAGGGCAAGCGCTAATTGTTCTATCTGTAAAAATCGATATTCCCGAAAATTTATGTTTTTTGCTCCAATTTTCAGTATAGTGGGATGTTTTCAGTTCAATTAGCAGCGTAGCGCACGAAGAGTAACGACTTTTCGACCTCTGCCTCCTTCGGTCTTATTCGTCTCGAACAGATAAACCGTGCCGCGAGAATTGAATATCTTCAAATTGCAAATTTAAATGTGCAATCCTGCTTAGATTTGTACTGGTTCACTAAATACACGGTGTACAACGAAAGTACCAGCTGAGATAGCATCCATTTAGCCCAAGTTTGCGATTATGAAATTTTCTTTATAAGTAAAGCGAGCGATTCGAACAATCGATGTATGAAAAACATAAAACTAGTTTTTATTTTCTTATACCATTGTATGAGTATATTTAAATGTTACAAAGAGAAATATTTTGAGAAATGAGAAGATGATAAATTGTTTGTGTATTTTCCCTGAAGGTAACGAATTGAGATGCCATGTATAAAGCGCATTTGGGGTCAATAAATGGAAAGATTTTTGGCATGCATTCTGGTGATTAAGACATTCTAGTGCTCGATATGGTAAAACCCGAGTGCCTGGCACGAAATATGTAAAGCAACTCGGCGAGCGTTTATTGAGAAACGCACACTTCGATCGGATATATTTTGATATTTATATATAATATTTATATACTTTTCGAAGTTCCGAAAGTTCCTGTACCCCTGGTTTTGAGCGGTACTGCGTTTATCTAGATCGTGTAATGTACATACATGCATAGTATATATACACTATGTCTCGGTATTTTGTGGTAAAATGTACATATCTGAGAGGGTTGGCAATATTTATTCTCGGATCCAGCCGGATGTAGCATACGATTGGATGCGTGAAATGAGTCCAGTCTACTGGTTATTGGTGAGCGAGGCCGGGCCGGGGGCGGGCGCGGCTCCAGCCGCTCCTCCCTTGTTCGCGCCCCACCAACCGTAGTAGCCGGGGTAGCCCCAGCCGGCGTAGCCAGCATAGCCATAGCCGCCCCACGCCGGGTACGCGCCGTAGCCCTGCAGCATTTTCGTTTGAGATTTTAAATGCAGTGAATTAGCGGGAAAATATTTCTTACCGCGAGGTACTGGGCATCAGCCTTCTGCGAGACGAAGAAGGCAGCGAGGACGCAGAGGAGGAGGCTGGAAATTGAATTCATACTTCATCAACTGTTTCGATGCTGCCTTCAGAAGAAAAGTTGTTAATTAACAAAATTAAAATCTTTTGTTCAAGCAAATGAAATTAATGCAATAAGTTAATAAAGAATTCAAGAAGCCCACTGACATCTTGGCGTACATTCTTGAGAGATGAAGAGAACTTCTGTCTGTCTCTCCACTTTCCATTCGTTTTATAGTGCTCGAGCTCGAGTTATTCCTGCCGCTGGCAACTAGAATTCTTCTGCCCTCTATCTTTTTTTCTTGCTAACTCTCTACTTTACATGCATTCTCTTTCTCTCTCTTTCTCTCTCTTTCTCTCTAATCCCCCCTGCATATGTTTTCTCACTCACTTTTTCATATAAACCTCAACATCCTAGCATTCTCTGTTATCAAACTCTCTATTGGATGTTAGCTTGTGCTCGTGTGCCAAGTGCAACTGCAACATTTGCCAAACTCCTCATTCTTGTCTCTCTCTCTCTCTCTCTCTTTCTCTCTCTTTCTCTCACCCTGTCTCCCTAGTTGTTCTCTTCTCTCTTCATTTCTATGTCTCTGCATTCTCTCTCCTCTCTCCTCCTTTCAAGTGGTCTCCTGTCTCTCGCAAGAGTGACAACTTCTGTTTGCTCGTCAAAGGATTCTCGCCCTCTGAACTGCACTGGAGTCAAGAATTGCAACTGCTCCAGCGTGTTGCGCATCTCTTTCTCTTTCATTCACACTCTCTTCGCCACTCTCCTTCTCTCTCCTTCTTTCTCCTTCTTTTTCCTTCTCTCTCCTCTCTCTTTCTCTCTCATTTTCTCTATCGCCCTCTTTCTTTTACCTGTTCTTCCAGATGTCTTAATCAGCATCGCCAAGCAGTTTTCTGCCGTTACTAAGCTGTTCTCTACAACATTCCATTTTCTCTTCGTATGCCTTGTCTACCCTTCACTCGTACAATCAGTCTGTCTGCCCTCGCAGCCTTGCATTGGTTGGCTAAGTCTAAGCCTACACAAACACGAGAAGTCACTGATCGACATTGCTCTTTTCCTTGCCAATCTCGGTTTCCTTTAAATGTATTACACAGCCTTATTTTTGGCACCCGTGTCCCACCTTTTTTGTTCTAAAAGACGTAGCAAGTTAACGAAGATGATGCTTTATCGAAGAAAATTGGGTCGAATCATGCGAGTTGCAAGGGAGCACGATGGCCAGTGGTTCATGAACCTGATAGTCGCTCACTTTGCAACAGCACTCCTTCCCGTGCATCCTGCAGCCGAAAGCGTAGTCGTCACTGACGCAGTCACCGTTGCGGCATTCATAGCGCCAGCCGTGGGAGAGGGTGAGGAGCGAGCAGAGCACGACGAGGAGTTGAAGGAGGAAGGCGACGGCGGACATCTGGAATCGGGATGAGTGAATGAAGATGCCTTACGAAACACTGTAGAGAGTCTCTATTAGAGATTATTTTGCAAACGCACAACGAATAGATCCTCTTACATTGCGAAATTACAAAGGAAGGAAATGAAGCTGATATGAGAAAAAAGGAAGAAGCTGGCGGGGCTGTTGAATCTCCTTCGCTTTTATTCGTCAGAGAATGCTCGAAAAGGAGGCGTCATGCTTGTATAATTGGAACTATTGTAAAGATTTTGGCAAAATTAAACCATTCTCCTTTCGCTCTACCCTTTCTCTCTCACTCGCACTCTCTTTATCCCTCCCTTCTCTCTCACTCCCTTAATATCTAGCCTAAGTTCTAGTTTTTCTCGACCCTTCATCCATCGGTCTTAAATTCTTCGTCTGCTTTTCAGCAAGTTTTTCCCTTTGTTCGTGTTTTTAATCAAATTCACATTTCAGAGTTGGAACGAATGCGTCACGCTTGAAGAGGCGATTCAGGAATTTCAATATAATACAATGACAATTCATGTACACATTCCCCCTTATGTACATACTACATACTCTTTGTCCACCAATTTTTATTAATCCTTCTTAGGATATCAGTCACTTCGAACAGTGCAAACAATATGCATGCATTTTTGTGTTGAAAAATTAGAAAAGAGAAGCCCAAAGTGTATCTTTTTAGTATGTCGAAATCTGCAATGCGAAAACAACCTGATGTAAAATCTAATTGTAAATTTTCAAAAGAATCTTTCCATCAGCACACATTTTTCTATTTTATCAAGAAAATATGTACCTATCTTTCAGACTGAATTCGACTTTATATCGCGAATCTCTCCTTCTGATGCCCCGGAAGGCAGGGAAATTGTTGCAGATGTTAGAACATTCAACTCCTCATGGCATTCCAGTTCGCTTATTCGTAAGGCATTCAGTGCAAACATTATTATTCCCATCAAGCTCTTTGGTGTTTACATGAAACTAATCTCTTTCATTTTATTTCCCTCTTGCAAAAAGTACAAATGAATTACAAAAAAACTCCATTTATCAAAAACGGGAGATGGAACTAGAACGGGTGCGGTAGGGAGGAATGGGAGGGAAAGGGGAGCGGGCGGGTTGGCTTGGCCAGGCTCCTCCCTTTGAAGGCGCGGCTCTTGAAGATTTCTTCCCCTAGAGAAATCCGCTGACCGGCACACGTTTCTTCTCGGGGATTCCGATGAGATCCACGACGATCTTCAGTTCCTCTTGGAAGGCCTCAGCGAAGGCTCCGAGGGGGAGTTTCAGGCATTCACTCGAGACCTGGAAAAGGGTCATCCCTTCCATCCCAAATATAAATAGCCATATAACGACAAACAGGAGCCCAGAAGCGACGATCGATGGAATTAGACTCGTTCCGCTCAATGACGAAGACGTGGTTGTGGAAGAAGCTGAAAAAAGAGGAAGTGAAGTGGACGGGAGGGCGGAGCCTAAGGCTGAAGATAGGCACTGACTCGTAGTCGCGTGCCTCGCCGCGTGCGAAGGAGCGGAGAAGTCCCTCCATGGTCTCACTCAGCAGAACGCTCTCTTCTTTGCGGGTGCGGAAGCTGTAAATGCTAGCTGATTATAAAAAACATTCATCGGCAACAGAAATGTTTCCGCTCGGCCTCGCTGGTCCTCCGTTATCGGACTATTCCTCCCATTATCCTTTTACTGACGGATCTCCGGCGGGCGACTTGTCGAAGAGGTAGAAGATCACGTTGATCTCTTCCTGAAGAAATAAAAAGTGTTTATGGAAAACTGAGGGGATAAATTCCATCGTACACTCGCGTGTTCCTCGATAGTCGAAGCAGTCGGCTGGGCCCGCTGCCACTCCTCCGCCCACGCATTCACGAAGGACGGAGAGGAGCGAGCTGAGCTGGAGAGGGGAGGGAATGGTAGATAGATTGTATATTACTCTTTTCAATGATTAAGGAGTAAGGTAGTGAGCACTCCAGGGATTCTTCAGCTGAGGGAAACTTATTTCTTCAGTCGAAGAAAAGTCGAAGGAAGGTCGTTTCAAAGGAGCAAATTACAACTGACGAGACAATAGAATCATCCTCAATCTTCTCGGAGAGCGAAAGGGTGAAGCTGTAGCGGAACCTGAAGGCAATAAGATTTGTAGGAACAAAAAATATGCAGAAAAGCATTTTTAAATGGCAATTTCTCTACGACCTTCCCCAATTGTCAAGCCATTTTAGAATTGCTTCCTACGATGCTACCGGTCGGAGCTCCATAAAATAGGACAAATCCGCATTTCGAAGATGCTGAATTCTCTACAAATTCAGCATCATGGAATCATGTCCCCTTAGCGTTTAGAACACATTCACGACTCTCATCCCACTGCTCGTGCAGCGCCCCCGAAATCGATTCCCCTCTCCGCACCTCCCATCCTTCAGGCGCTCGCACTCGAGGGAGGCGCTGCGAACCATCGCATCTGCCTTGAAGTCGCGCCCGATAATCGGCGGGATCAGCTCCGCCACGCAAGAGGACGAGAGAACCCTGCAGAGACACAACTGTAGACTTTGCCTTTTCCACATCCTCATTTGAAAAGCAATCCGAGTTACAACTGCAAATAATTATGCTCCGATAAAGCCGATTCAATAAGATTTGATATGTTTTATTTTTTTCGCTCTGGGAATCTTACGCAGACGGCATAGAACTGGCAATCGAACTGCGAGAAGAGACAACCGACGACATGGCAGATTTCCTAAAGAACAAGAGAATCTATTATAGGGACAGCAGAAATGAATGGGACAATGAGAGAACAAAGGAGAGACGACCAAACCGCAGCTACGATTAGAGGAGTAATGAGCAGAACGAGGCAGGATCGAAAAAATGGACATCAAACTTTCCGGAAACAGAGTTTAATACAAGTTCATATGAACTTCTTGAATTGCGCTTTACCATTAGAGTGAAATGAAAATTGTTGACTCTCCCTTTGGTTAAATGCTAAGCTTTCCAAAAATGAGGCAGGAACCTGAACGAAAAAAAATATGAATCTGCTCGGATGAGAAACTTGAGAAAGACATATGGAAATTCTCATTTATTTTCAAGGGCAGTTTCCAAATGTATAGGTGCATTCAAATTTCTGCTAATAAAATGGCCGAATGATTGGTGGTGCAAGTCACTTCATCTCTACTCTTTGATCGCAGCCGGTTGGACTCTGCGCTCTGTCTACTTTGGATTCGGAGGAATCGAGGAGGATAAGGAAGGATGAGTTCTGCGGCAGAGACGAAGTCGTCAGAGGCAGGGACATTTACTGAAAATGCGCTTCCGCCACGCGCCAATCAGAAGAACAGCAGTGCGTGGAGTCCATTATTATTTATAAATTCTTTTATCTTTTAATTTATACTCGAGAAGTTTCAGCTAAGTTTAAACATCCTAAATTTAACTTTACAATTAAGGAAAATTGTTTTCAGTGTCGATGACCGTCCACTGGACGGGCATCAACGCGTCCGTGCCGTTGATCGGCGCGAAGAAGACGAACACGAAGAAGGAGGGCGCCGCCGACCGGAAGGTCGTTCTCGAGCAAGGTAGAATGAGCTTAAATTCAATATTTTAAATATTTAATTTATACTTGCGAAATACTTAACATTAAAATAATCTCATTTTCCAGTGAGCGGCATCGCTCGTCCGGGCGAAATTCTCGCCATCATGGGAGGAAGGCGAGTTTTGAGTTCAATTCAAGCACGCTGTTTATTATCAAATTATAATATTGAAAGAATCATTGTTACTTTCATTTCAGCGGCGCCGGCAAAACTACTCTGATGAACATTCTCGCGATGCAACATGCGGCCGCTGTTCAGGTGAAGCACAATTTGGCTTATATAATTTTTGAATTTTTATTCTTCAATACAATAATTATTTCAGACAACGGGTGACGTGCGAGTCAATGTCGAGTCAATCACTCAGCGAGAGATGCAGAACATCTCGGCATACGTGCAGCAAGTGAGAAAGGAGTGGGAAAAGAGTGAAAGAGAGAGAGAGAGAGAGAGAGAGAGAGAGAGAGAGCATGAAGGGGAGAGGGCGTAAGAAATAGTGGACGAGAAAGCATGAAGGTAAGAAAGAGAGAAGAGAGATAGAGGCATTGACTAATCTCTTTCCTCAGGTGGACATCTTCTGTGGCACTCTCACCGTTCGCGAGCATCTCGACTTTTCTGTCAGCATTATTTTTGAACTTTATCAGAAATGCTTGTACTTTCCTCAACAAAACTTTTTTATGATAATAAATTCATCGAAATTAAATACGATAAAAAATACTTTAATTTCATTTTAGGCAAAGCTGCGCATGGCTCGCGGCACGACGGCCGAGCAGCGGAAGGCGCGAGTCGAAGAAGTCATCCAGCAGGTCAGAGCCAGAGGAAATGACATGGCATTTGAAAAAAGAGAAATCCCATCGAAAATCCTGGACGACTCATCTTGATTTAGTTTCGAAAGTGATAAAAAGAAGTCGTTAATTTAAATTAAATTAGCTTCAATTTAACTTAATGTTAAGAAATTAGAAGAGAAATTTGAGATGAACCTGACCGACTGCCAGAACACGATGATCGGCATTCCGAATCGAGCCAAGGGAATTTCCATCGGAGAGAAGAAGCGACTTGCTTTCGCTGCTGAGGTGAGAAGCAAAAATCAACAAATAATCAATAAATATTTCAGATGAAATAAAAATGAAATGTAGTAGACAAATATAACAGGCCTCTTTTTTGCAGGTGCTAACCGATCCCGCGATCATGTTCTGCGATGAGCCAACCAGTGGCCTCGACTCCTTCATGGCTGGGCAGGTTCGAGGGTCCCCAGCGATGACTTTTATTCTATCTAATCGAGAAACACTAATTAAAAAAGGTATTAAAGCTGTTTATTAATCAGAATGAAAGAAAAATTCGCTTTGCCTAGGTTGTGATTGCGCTTCGCGAGATGGCGAAGAGCGGCAAGACTATCATCACAGTCATCCACCAGCCGAGCAGCCCCGTCTTCAACATGTTTGACCAGTCAGTCAAGAGAGCTGCCCTAGTTTGGTCAACTCATAACTTACTCCCCAGGGTGTGCTTCATGTCACTCGGAAAGCCCGTCTACCACGGACCGGTCCGCGATGTCTGCCCCTTCTTTGAGAATTCTTCGAGTTCTCGTACTTCCAAGGCGAAGTGGAAAAAAGAACATATGAAAGAAAATCTCGCTATTCATAACATTCTTGGCAAGTACATGGTTTCTTCATATATTCTTCTAGTTTCCCCGACGATTCTCTCCATGTGCCCGAGTCGTACAACCCAGCGGACCATGCGATTGTAAAGTTCTCCGTTATCACGACCTCCTATGATGAAGACGTCGCGCGAGTTACGGTGCGTCTACCGTAATCCTTTTAAATGTTATAAAGTCTATTTTACGGCCCTGAAATATTCAATTTCCAGATGATTCGAAAGCATTTCGAGGCGAGTCGATGGGGCGAAGAGTTGCGCGCTGAGTGCGCGGAGGCTGTCGAGAACCGCGGAACCGCAACCTCCAAGGAGGGCATGTCTGGAAAGTATGGGCGCTATCCAGTCCCCTTCTTCTTTCACTCATAATGCTATATAATAGCATGTGAAACATATGATGCAAAGAGCACACAGCGAGTGAACCGCGAGTGCAGTATCGTCGGATTTCGCAGAGCTCTTCTTCCATAAACTATTTATGGAATTTTACCTAAAGTACCTGATAGAGTTATAAAAATGATTCCTAATTGCTATTCGTTACCGTATCCTCTGCAGGTACGCGGCCTCTTTCCTGACCCAGCTGACGGTGCTGACTGGCCGCGCCTTCAAGACGACGCTGCGAGTTCCGCTGCTCCTCAAAGTTCGATTCGCGCAGACTTTCGTCAGTCAAGAGGATTTATTCTTCTTTTCAAATCCTGCCATTTCCAGAATTCAGTTAAACTACCATTAATAATAATTCTTCCAGATCACTGCGGCGGTCATTGGACTCGTCTACTGGCAGACGGAAGTGAGCAAGCAGGGATCGCGCAACATTGAAGTGAGCGGGAAGGTTCCTTGGAGGGGTGTCCAAGACAGTTGGCTCCTCTCTGCTTGCGAGTCAAAGCCAAATTTGAAGAGAAAGCTCTAGCCGTAGAAAAGAAGAATATTTCTGGTTCCGTCCTTCTTTCTCCCTCTATTTCCCACTGCTTCCATTCCAGGGCATCCTCTACAACGCTGTGCGTGACATGAACTTCCTCTTCCTCTTCCCGTGCATCAATGTTAGCACTGTTTTTAATCATATATATTTTTATTTTAATGTAGTTTTCCACCTAATTGTTTTAGGTCATCACCTCCGAGCTGCCCGTCTTCTTCCGCGAGTTCAAGGCGCATGTCTACTCGGTCGAAGCCTACTTCATATCGAAGGGATTAGCCGAGGTAATCATGACAATTTGGTGTAAACATTCAATAATATTTGAACTTTGATTTCTGTTTTCAGCTTCCGCAGTACACGATTCTTCCGCTGATCTACGCTGTAACCGTCTACTGGATGACTGGTTCGTCCGCGCTTTAGTCAAATCAATGCTAATCACATTTTTGTCTTAACAGGAGAAAAAAGAATTAGGTAAATAAAAAAGGAATAATTAAAAGTAAATAAATTCCCTTCTCCAATCCTGAAAGTGGCGGCGTGGGAGTTCTTCGTCTTCGCGTGCATTTGCGTGCTCGTTGTCTACACTGCGAACTCTGTCGGTACGGAAGGAACAGCTTCGGAAGTTGTCTGTATTACCAACGAACACATTTTCATTCTCGTAATAAAGAGACAGTGTCGTAACAAAATTGCAAAAAGAAATTAGAAACGGCAAATTTTTCTCTAATTCAGCGTACGCGGGCGCGTGCGTCCTCGGCTCGGAGGGCCTGGCCATCACGATCCTCCCCTGCTACGTGCTGCCCATGCTCGTCTTTGGCGGCTTCTACATCAACTACGACCGTCTGATTATTTCTCGCAAATATTCTCTCTAAAAATGTTGACAAATAAAGACTCGTTAGCTAATAAAGACTCGTTAGCTAATAAAGACTCGTTAGCTTACTCGTTCTGAACAAAAAAAGGTTCCATCTCACTCAGGCATCCCTGTCTACTTCGGATGGCTCTCCTACCTTTCGTGGTTCCGCTACGGCTTCGAGGTCTTCGAGATCAATCAGTGGAAGGATATCACGGAGATTAAACGTACCGTATTTTTGCAATTATTAGCTTAAATTAAATTGAAAAATTTTGCAGATTAAAATGAAAAAGTTATAGTTACGTTTTACTTGATCTAGATTGCCCCAAGGAGGACACGCCGGCCGACTGTCCCGCGGCAGATGGCCAGGGCATTCTTCGCATGCGAGCCATGAGTTCCGGTTCGTCGTCTTCCTAGCATAACGTGTCTATGATTTCGTTGCGGGATCATCTTTTAGGAGTATACATATATAATTTGAAAACAATCCCGGCGGGAAAATTTAAATACCACATTCAGATAACTTCATCCTCGACATTGGCATCCTCTTATTGTTCGTCATTGTCTACCGCGTCATCGGTCTCATCGCGCTCAAGATCCGCGCCCGCTACCAGAAGACATGAGAGATTGGCGGGAAATTCAAATATTTCCGATTCCCGCCCATTTAGTCCACTCGACCAGACACATCTGTGTCCTGTTCCCTTCTCACTTGCTTCCGCCACGCTGCTCCTTTCCTCTCCGCAATCGATCAATAAAGTGAAAATATATGAGTGTTTCAGATATTTCATGAGGCTATACTACGCGTAGAAATGCTGAAGGGCGTTAGAAATACGGAATCTGCTACTCCTTTTTTGTATTTAATCTGAATTTTTTATTGAACAGATATGAGTCTAATATCATTATTAGTATATTTAAATTTATTGAACGTCAGGCTGACAAAAAAGAAACTGATATAGATTCCCAAGACCATGGAGAGAGAAAAATTTGTCTGTCGGCCGGATCAAACAATGAAGAGTTCGATGCCATAATATGCATCTCTTCGCTAATAATTATATTATCCTACTTGTAATACGCACATGATACTGATATAACCACTGATTTTGATGTATGTATGCACATACATATCTATCCACGAGCTAAAAATGGAAGTAAAACGAAGAACTGACGTATGCGATTGATATATGAGCAAGAACTAAAGCAATTAGTCCAGGAGAATACCTGGATATGTAGAGGAATGTAGAGTAAGAGCAATTGTCCACTCATCCAGCCTTTCTCGTTCAACCAAAAACAAAGCAGTGAGAAGAGCTCGCAATGCAAGTGGCGGCAGCACGGAAAGGTGGGAGCCCGATTTCTCTTGAGAGGGAAACAGAGTTTAGGGAGTGAAAGGTTCAATGAGAGAAAAAGTTAGTGGGAGGACACGAGGTTGGTTTGACCACAATAACATATACATATGTAGAATACAAGCTGCTATATCAAGCATATAGAGAAAGGGAAGACTAGAGAATACATTCTTTGTCACGTACAGACATATGTACATACGTACAACTAACGAAGTGGAAAAGAATGGGATGAAGGTGAGTGTAATGATGGAGGGTCAGAGAGAGAAAGAGAGAGAGAGAGAGAGAGAGAGAGAGAGAAAGCGAGCGAGAGAGAGAGATAGAGAGAGATTGAGCGAGATTGAGATAGAATGAGAGAGAGAGAGAGATGGGCGTGTGTTCTGCAATGCATCGGCCCTCTCGTGTACATTGATTGCTCACAATCAGGCAGCTCCGTCTGCCCGATCGAGCTGTATTTGTAGCCTTCTCGACTCGCCCATACACGGCGACTTCAGCAAGAACCATGGCTGCATACATCTGCCACTAATCGAGATCTTCACGCCCTCTCCCTGAGATTTCTCTCTTCAGAATCAAAGGTTTGATTCAGGAACATCACGTTTTCCTTTTAATTTAAAGTTCGTCAATATCAAATCTATTATATACATATGTGCCTATCCTTTTTCGTTAAGTAATATCTTAAAATTATGTAATGATAAGCGCATTCAAATATACTGTAAATTAAGAGGCAATATCAGACTTTTCTTCCGAACCGTTCGCCAGCAATGGGATACACCGGGTATGATCCCAGAGGATTCTTGCGATGCTTTACAAAAACCAGAAGTCTAAGGATGTCTTCTTCCGTCACTCTTACATTATCAGCTGGCTACTGTTGAACCGGGGCACACGCGTCACGAAGCTCATTAACAAGATGAGCCCAGCTGGGAAGAGTGATATCGGCAAGATCAGCAAGATCAAAGATCCTTACAAGAACCAGGGACCGAACATTATCACCGTCGCTCGATCGGTCAATGTCACGATTTCGGTCAATGAGATAGCCAAGCAGATCACCGCGAAGCTTAATCTCCCAAATTACATCGCAGTACCGGGCAATCTCTCTCCGGAGAAGGCTAACCGTGGAAAAATCTACAACATCTTGTTCACGGTCTAGCAATATATGTAACTGCAGTGGGAGTCCATCCTTCCCTGTCCTTTCTGAGAAGGTCTGGTCAATCCTGTTCACGGCCAGAACACCTAATCCTTCTCTGATCAGACTCGATTGTTATAGCATTTGCGTGATTGATTGTTTAGCATTTGCGATCATATAAGAATGTGAAAATAAAGAAGCAGCGACAATCGGGCTTCATCATGGCCCACGTCTCCATATATAAAAATGCACGAAGCGCAACTACGTTTCTTGCCTCTGAAAAGGTTTGAAAGGAATAGCAGAAAGAATATGTAGTGTGTCACATACGAGGGTTCTCAAAACGCCTTCGCTCCTGAAGTTGCAATCATCAACGATAAGAGGAGTATCATAAAATTCATAAAAGCAGGGAGAGCGAGAGGGGGAAGAGAGCGCAAAGTAAGCCAAGCGGGGCTTGCAATTGTGCAAAAACGAAAGAGGTTTGAAGGAAGGGCAACATGAGCTCATATTTCAGATCACGAGGGAGGTAGAGAGATTAGTCAACTAAAAGAAGGGCAAATAGTAGCATCCGATGGGCCGAGTAAACTAAGCAGGTCGATTCGCGTTCCTGTCAACTAAATCATCCTTGTGCCAAGCAATGCGGAAGGTCGGACAGTCCATCTTCTCGCCATATATGCGAGTTCTGCATCATTCTCGTAACATATATAATATGTGCCTTCATCTTGCCTCGACTACATTTGTAAATTAAAGTAAGCCTACTAGTTCTCTCTTTATGCTTACCAACTTGTTGTTTTGAAATATTAATTTGTTAGGCACTATTTCGAGCAGTGTTGATGCAGACAAGAAAAGTGTTGTGTGCAACGGATTGATAATGGTGCGGCTTACATACATACATACATATGTACGTATGCACGTTCAACTGACCGAAAGGAAAAGTATGTGATGGGAAGGGTGAGTGTAATGATGAAGGTGGCATGAGAGGGAGAGAGAGAGCTAGGCAGATCGAGAGAGAGAGAACTATAGATATTGAGAGAGGGAACTAGAGAGATCGAGAGAGAGAGAGAGAGCTAGAAAGACCGAGAGAGAGAGAGAGAATTAGAGAGATAGAGAGAGAGAGAACTAAAGAATCGAGAGAGAGAGAGAGAGAGAAAAAATAGAGAGATAGGAGTGTGCACTGCAATGTATCGTCCCACATTGATTGCCAAGGCAGGTGCGTCTGCCCGATCGACTTCTAAGCTTCTCTACTGGTCCATACACGGTGACTTTAACAAGAAGCATGGCAGCATACATCTGCTTCATTTCAACATCTGTAAAACATCTCCCGGAGCTTCCTATATTCTGAATGAAAGGTTTGTATCAGGAAGACAAGGTTGTACGTAATATATAAAGTTTTCTAATGTCAAATATATACAGATGTAAATATTTTGTCTTTACGTTATATAATACATTACAATCTCTCAGGTATAATTAATTTCAGACTATTGACGATTTTCGTGTTTGGCTTCAAGGGCCTAAGACAAAAGGGATGTACCGTCCGGAATGCTTTTAGTCTTGCCGGATCGGAGACCTCGTTTAGAAGGCAATGAGAAAGTTAGTATTCGTTGACAATGTGTTAATTTTTCTTCTTTTTTCAAGTTATTTTTCTTTTCAACATTCTGAAATATCAGGAAGAAATAAGGACATTTCGTACGATGCCACAAGCCACGATTCCTCCCGAAACACTTTGATCATTCACTTATCGGTGAAGATGTATTAAATAACACTTGAAGGTATTGGCATAAAGTTCATACATATCTATTGGCCTTAGAATATGAAAAAAAATGTTTAGCAAATGAGCCCATCTTGATGTGAGAGAGAGGAGGAGAGAGAACGAGGGAGGGAACAGATGGAGGGAGACAGAGAATGAGAGAGAGAGAGCGAGAGAGAGAGAGAGAGAAGAAGAGTGTGCAAAGTAAACCAAGCAGTGCTTGCGGTTGTGCAAGAACGAGAGAAGAAGAGTGTGCAAAGTAAACCAAGCAGTGCTTGCGGTTGTGCAAGAACGAGAGAGGACGAATAATGTGTGAAGGAAGGACGGTTGGAGCAGTAATGAGAGATCATGCGAGAGGAAGAGATATGAGACGACTAAAGAAAGGCGGAGAGTGACATCCGGCGGTATAGAGAAAGTTAAGAATAAAATGTTGTTATTAGACTTTTAGTGTCTCACATTGAAAAATTGTACCCCTCTCTCTAATAGAACCCCTCCCTCTGATAGTGCCCCTCCCCCTCAAGGGTATTGAAAAATAGAACCCCGGGGGTACTAATAGAGAAAATACGGTAATTCAAATCTATCTTACTTTTTATTATACAAGTTGACTTTGTAGTATTTTTGAGATATCCAAATGTAAGATTTCTTTATAGCTCAATAGTTTGTTCGTCTACTTCTGACAACTTTTGACCCTCTGGCTTATTGAAATCAGCGACATTTTACAGGATCATGGACATCCCAAGCTTTTCATAATATATTGTGTTACGATTGATGAACGGCAAGAGCGAGAACTGGCCTGGAAATGAACAAATTGGAAAGGTGAACTTGGGTTTTACATAACTTCACTCAAGGCATATTCGGCCGCTATTCGGTGTGGCCGTTAATTTCATCGAATATGCACCCGCTTGTTCTGGCGAAAAAAAGTTCTCTCTTCTATTTTCACTCCTTGCCAGAAAACTGACTTCCGGATGCGCCTACTAAGCCGTTGTTGTCTATGTACTTCTTGTTCTTTTGCTGGCATTTGTATACTGTTGTTGTTTTGGAAGTAACGAGTTAAATTAAGACTATACATTATACATTTATTTATTAACCTTGTATTATACGCAGAGGTGAACTAACTATATTTAATTATTTGGCTTCTATTGAAAGATACATAGGATAAGACGTATGTACTAAGTGGGAACGCCATTTTCCAGTGTTTTTTCACTAATTTGTATCCAAGCACGATTAATCGGCCGTGAACTAACCTCTTTCCACTTGAGTTCGGTGACCTTCGAAACGGACCGAGAATTATTCGACTTCTGTTTTTGGCGGATACTCTTCATCTTTTCCACTGAACATGTATATTCATGTATGTATGTATGTACATACATATACAGATACATACGGCTGACTGAAGCTGGCGGGAGATTATTAAGTACTCAGGAAAGGAGAGCCTGTCTGATACGGAATGAGCTTGAAGATAAAACTGACTGTACTCAACAGATCAGGACAATTTGGATACATACGAAGAAGAAGAACGCACCGAAATTTTTTCCTTCTATACATGACATATTATGTTCGGCTTTTTTTTACGAGGACTTAAAGATTACCTTTACGGACGAAATGAAAGATAAATTGTATTTCGGTAGAGAGAAGCTGTAGAGTACTTTTTGTCGGTCATTGCACAGAGAACTCTATCAAAGATACAGAGTGCTTATCAACGTGTATATCTATCCTACGTTAATCGTTTCTAAGAGTTACAAACAGAAAAGTTGTTGATGTAGAGTGCAGACGAAGCGAGACCACTTCTGCGTCCATCGCGGCGAAGATTCTCTCTTCCCAAAGCGGCGGAGATGTTGCATGCTGATACCGACAAGACTCGGCGGAGCGACCTTTCTTATGAACATACATACAAAGATGAGCGGGCAAAAAGAAGTGGCCTTGGAAAGGGGGCCGAACTCGTGTTACTCTGAATACAAGTCGAATGCAGCCTACTTAAATATCTTGCATAAAAGGCCCTCTCACTCTCAGCCTCATCTTACCGTAATCTTCATTTTCTATCCAACATTTCGACAGTTTATGCGTTATTCATGGGCAATCACTTTAGTACACATATACAGTAATGTTCCTCTAAAATAGCCGATATGTTCAAAGAAGCACGCATTAAATTTCTCATTGCAGACACCTTGTACCATATTCAGGCTTGTTTATTGAAGCGTTAATGAATATCCACATACAGTACAACTATTACTTCATTCCAAATATGATTTGGAAAGAAGAAACATGATTCTGAAGTTTTTGTTTGACGCCGAGGTTAAATCTTTGAGCCTCATTTTAACCTTAGCCTCAATTATAGCGTGCTGGATGTGGAAAACAAAACTATTCTTAAAATATAAGGATATTTTCATATAGTTTCCCTGCTAACGGGCTATGACTTGATTGAAACGCTGCGTGCTCTGCGTTCCAAATCAACCATTTTGGATCATGTCGGCAGTACAACTCTTTATTTAAAATTGTGCGATTATCACGGAGATTGTAAATTGTTTTCGTCATACAAAATATGTGGTTGCTTCTTTCTTTAGCCAAATATACTTTTATATTTCCTTTGTTTAATCATAAATTCATGTAAACGAAAGAGACAATTAGAAGATGCTGCCGGCCGCTCGCCTGGCCTTGGCTCTCCTCGCACTTCAAGTGCTGGCTGCTCACGCATCGAAGGAAGATGCGATTCCTTCAGCTTGCGGAAAGATTACAAAGAGTTAGACTAATTTGGGTCTCCTGCATCATCTTAAATCCAAAACAAACGACAGCAATATTATTTTTTCAGTCGGCTTGGCAGATATTGAACCATGTTTGTTTTCAATATCAAAATCCGAAGTAACAATATTAATCAAGCAGTAAAGTAACTAAAAATGATATTCTTTATGTTTAGCTGGGAATGGCAGCGTCGCCATTGACAGCACTCTCTGCTGCCAGCCTTGGCTCAATGATGCGATGCTCACAATTCTATCACAGCCAAATGTCGAGAATACGAAGGAACGACGAATGGCACTGGTCAATCTATTTTTGCCATTGTAGTCTCTGAATTCGATCTCTCTCTCACACTCTCTTTCTCTCACGAGTTATCTCTCTCTCGCTCTTTCTCTCTTTCTCTCGCGAGTTCTCTCTCGCGCTCTCTCTCTCTCCCTCCCTCTCTCTCCCTCTCTCTCTCTCTCTCTCTCTCTTTCTTTCTCGAGTTCTCTCTCTCGCTCTCTCTCTCTCTCTCTTTTTCTCACTGAATTATTCAGGAGTTGACACACGCGCTCTCTCCGATCTACTCAAATGGCTTCACTCTCAAGAGCATCGTCTCCCGCAACGAATTTGCCATTGCTGACGCCCTCATCTCCTCCAATGACTTCTGCAAAATCCAGCACGGCCAGCGTCACATTGTCGTCTACGCTGTTCCGGTAAATATTTTAAAGGGCAAAAAACCTATATATTTATGGAATTCTTAAAATGCGAATATGCTGGCAAAAGAATTAAGGCAACTATTTAATGTTCAGCAATAGTGTTTCTAAACTTTGAAATGTTCCCAGACTAAGTCCTGGGATGCTCCAGTCGTCTACGAGGCAGCCAAGAAGGTCGTAGACGAAGAAGACAGAGAAGATTCTCCGGACATGCGCTGCAATAACGACGCTCTTCGTGAGAGACTTCAACACCACGCTGAGGTTCTTCTCAATACCGACGAGGAGACTTCAACACGCAAAGTTGTTCAGGTAGCTAAAGAAAGTCTATCAAGATTTTAACTTCGTATGCATGTACATACAAGTGCACTTGTTTGTGTTCTGACTTGTCTGCTCTCACTCACCGTTCACTATCGCGCCAAACGATCTTCTTGAAAAGCTTAACTCTCTCATCGGTGTCCTTCGCCGAACCTTTCACCTACTCGACTTCGCTCCCTCTCTCTCCTTCTCTTTATCTCTCTCTCTGTCTCTCTCTCTCTATTACCCTCTATAGCCGTTCTCACTCTCTCAACACAATCTAATCTCTCTCTTCTTCAGACGCTCTCTCAGCGGCTCTCCGAGTCCTTCTCAGTCCCTCTCCAAGTGACAGGAAGCAAGGGAGAGCGAGTCTACTTCTCGCCCGGTGCTCCTCTCTATTGCGAAGTCCATGTTCGCGGCCATTTCTTCACCGCCCGCTCTGGCAAAGAAGTCAGATTCAATCCTGAAGTTGAATTCAATGCTGAAGCAGAAAAAGTTTTCGACAAAAATGTTTGTTTGCAAACATGCGTATCTAAAAATAAACAAATAGATAGTGTAGAGAGAAAAAAGGATTTCTAAGGCATCGCTTTCGAAGAGCTCCTCTCCTCTCCGCCGCCGCCGCCGTGATCTGCCTGGCCGTCTCGGCAGCCTCGCCGGCTGTGGCAACGAGCAGCTGCGGCAGACCATGGAGACGCTGCTCCGCCCACTCTTTACCGTATTCACACTGCCTCTCGGCGACATTGCTGGGGTCGGTTTTTTTAATTTATACTCAATAATCTTAATTTTACTACCTAATTTATGAAGGAATTCTTAAAATATGTAATTAGTATCCTCCTCCCTTTTGACAGCGTCTCCAAAAGGCAATGCAGACCGTGACTGGCAACAGCTTCGAAGTGGTGATTTCCAAGGCAGACTTCGTCCTTGCGAGTGACCAAAAGGCTCAGGACAAGGCATGCCGGGCACGAATCGGAGACTACATCACACTCGTCTATCAGACGCCTGTTTTGGTCAATCAATTTAGTGGAACTCTACAATCTTTCTCTCTCTGTCTCTCCGTCTCTCTAGATCTCTTTCTCTCTCTCTCTCTCACTATTCTTCCTTCTATTCTTTCCCTTTCTTCACTACTCCTCACAATCAGTTATTCAAGACCATAATACCAAGCTTCCCCGTTTTCATCAACGAAATCACCCCCAATTCCAGTACGACATCAACAGCGCCGAGGAGAAGATCCTCTCAAATATCGACTTTGGCGAGCCACTTGGCGGCTCTGGCTATCCTGGCCAGCAGGCTTTCCCTAAGTTCTCCGAACTCTTCGGGGAAGCTTCTGCTGGCGCTTCTAGCGCGTTCAATGCGTTCTCGCAGGCCGCTTCTGCTGGGGCTTCCAGCGCGTACAATGCGTTCTCGCAGGGATCTTCGCTCGCTTCCTCAGCTCTCTCATCTGCAAGCGGATTCTTCGGATGACTTCTTTGTATGAACATGACGACCATAACTTTTTTTACTTTGAAATTTGCATGGTTTATTCCCGTTGCCCGACATACTGACTTGAATGAAATCCAGAGGAAACTGTCCTTTGCTTAATGATAGAGTAAAGACTTCGACTAGCTTCACATGAGAATGAAGCCGATTCAACGGCAGTGGAAAGAAGAGAGAAAGAAGGATAAAGTGCAGCATCATTCTTGCCTTGTTGGTGTTCTTTCCAACTGGCAGAGACAGCTTCGTATGCGAATGGGGAAGAATTGGGTAGAAGAAGGAAAGGGACAAGAGAAAAGAAACTTCTGCTTCAGTTACTTCATGTGTATATTTGTAATGACTCCATCAAAGTATGAATTCTCTCCTTTCTTCATCCCCTCCCTCTTTATGGAAGATCAGTTGTCCTGAGGGAACTAGGAAAGACCGAGTGAAAACGGGGACAGATGACAGGAGGAATTCTGGGAAAGACCTTCTAAGATGAGCAGGGAAAAATAGAGAGAGGGGTGACGAAGAGGAAACAGAGATTTAAAGACAGAGAGAGAGAGAGAGTGAGAGAGTGAGAGAGAGAATGAGAGACATGAATGAGAGAGAGAGAGGAAGAGAGAAACTACGGCACGAAGCGTGTATCAGCTCGAAACTCGTTCGGTCGTGCCTCCGGCCCGTGGAGGCGCTTTTCTATTTCTACTGTTGTGACTGCCATCGGCACACCTTCTGCGCTTTACAGTCACAATCGTTTCCATCCTCTCTCACTTAGGTTTCCCTACTCTCTCTCTCTCTCTCTCTTTCTCTCTATCTCTTGCGCTCTCATGACATCTCCTTCAATGCCGCGCTTTTTCTAGCGTTGTAGATCTTTCTTTGCTTTCGGTGCCATCGCCAGTGCTAACTTTCGATTTTACAGTACAAAAATGAAGGAGAACTTTTTTCTCTCTTTCTCTCTTTTGATCTTTCACATCTCGTGTCTCTCTCTCTCTCGATTGCCCGAGTGTGGGAGAGAGAGAGAGAGAGGTCAATAGGGGGAGCGACGAAGATCAAGAAAGAATTTAAAGCATAAGTCTCCTCCTTAGGACCCTTTATTTGCTTCCGTATGACTCCGAATTCTCCTTGTTACCTGTCCTGTATTCAAGGAATAAACTTGAAATCTCAACGTTTATTTAACTTTAACCTTCAACGGGAGTGAGTGCGATGGCGCAAATGGAGTTGAGTGAGAGACGTTATTTACAGCGTTACTCATGCACGAAGCAATGTATATATTTTTTAATATATAAACGAAAGAAAATTTTAAGCTATTAGCATAAAAAAATTGATCCTCTTCCTATGAGACTGGCATCACTGCTACTTACTTTGCGTTCGGGACAACCATTCCTCGAGCCGGCAGAAGATGCAAATAGCACTCATCAAAGACCTTCATGAAGAATACTGAACGAATTCAGCCCCGTTCTCGAAGTCCGACATGTTCACCCCGAAACACAATCGATATGTTCGAAAAAAACAATCGAATTGAGGCTGTTTCTATTCACATTTGAATTAAGCGAACTTGGCGGCGTGCCAAAGTTGTAAAGCAAAGCTGGTTTTAAACAGGTATGCATGTATTATAAAATTGAATCAAGAAACAACCAACTTATAATAGTTGAAGATTTCGTTTCTTTCTAGAATCAAAGATGGTTACTTGTGTATGCAGGAAGAAGTCAGTTTGAGCAGAGTTCGATTCCATCTTGAATGAAGAAACGATCTCGATGGCAGCGACCTTTGCTCTCTCACGTAATTTGTCATCAAAATTGATCAAGATAAGTAGTGTCAATTGGTCACTAAAATTCAAGAACATAATTTAAATTATGGGAAATCTGTCTGTAAGAAATTTGCTCTTCCTTTACCCCCTCTTACGGGACTCATATGTATCCCCGCAGCAAAAATTTTGCATCTTCATCTTCACTGATTTTAAAATATCTCACTTTCATTGTCTTATCGGTAGATAGACAAAGTTCAGGATAGAAAGATAGCCTCCATTACCTCATATTCTCATTAACCAATTCAAAAGATGGTCTATAACAAATTCAAGCTTTCTTTGATACGCAAAAAAGACTCATGGTCAGCAGAAACACTTTATGAGCACAAGTCAAGGGGGCGGAAAGGATTACGGGGACTAGGAAGAACTAGAGATTTCAGGGGTGGTTGTGGTGGCATCTGTCTGCTTTTCGGTTGTCGTCTCATGCTGCTTCTTATGGTTCTTCTTGGCATCCTTGATGATCTGAAAGTGAAAAAATCAAATGCAAATATACTCTGTATTCTTCCTTCATTGTGTGTTGACTCCAATTTGGTTAGGAAGTGGAGCTCAATGAACTCGGAACGGTGATGAAAAATGATTGCTACTTTGTTGAGTTTCTTGTTCAGCAGATCCTTCAGGTTCTCTGCACCCTTAATTTCCCCGAGGTCGGCCGAGACCATTCCGTCCAACTCGATTTCCTGGACCTAAAGTCAGCAACGATTTGCCTTTTGTAAATAAACCGCTAGCATCACTCGTTTACTGTTAAAATGAACCTTCGTTCGATCTGCATCGACTAATAAAGCAGCATAGCCTTGCACAAATGTTTACTGATGAGATCGGCTTATTTCGAGAAACATATTTCTCAGCCTTTCAGAACAAATGATAAACACCAGAGATCAGAGATCAGAGATTAACGATTACTGGTGGAAGAGCGCGATGCACGCGAACAAGGAGATCAGCGGAAGCAGCGGCCGCGGGAAGAGAATCCGTGAAGGGCAACGCGAGAAGACACGACAATGCGACGACAAACAGCATCTGCGGTATTGTTTTATTATTATTATTATTAACAATAAAAGAAATTGATTATTAAAAGACAAATTGATTCCTTGATACATTACAAATATAAGTTGCAGTAAGAAAAATACAACTATTATTTTATAGATTTCCTTGCCTTAAAAAACAAGATAGATCTTTTTGTTTCCATTTTAAGTCGAATGAGCATTGAAGAGGAAAAAAAACCTGGAAGCAACTGGCCACCATGGCGGATGTTTGCGAGAATGAGAGGGAAAAAGTGAAAGTGAAAGTGCCAAGAATCGCTAAAGGGTATTGCAGTTTGCATAGAGATATTTCGTAATGTTTCGCTGCACTTTGAACGTTGAACTTGATATGATTCGTGTGAATGTTAAGTTCCAGCAAATTATTCAAAATTATTCAGTTTTTCTTTTGCATATGGCGACTAAAATAAGAGACAAACGTGGTGTGACAAAGAACACAGGAAGAAGAAGAAGAGTGGAAGAAAAAGTCAGGGAATATTCACTCAATCACTTTCTACATAGATGCCGATGAGGTGAGCGAGAAGGAGAAGAACGTTGCAAATCAAGGAGCTCCAGATCGAATACCCAGAAGGAGCAGTTGTTGATGCTTACGTCGATCAGCAAGGCCAGCTTGTTCAACTCGGACGAGACCTGGACGATTACGGTGAGATTGAAGAGCCAGAATGAGGCGAGTTCTTCTAGTCAGTGGTGCAATATCTTAAAATGTATTTTTTTTTACTTTTAATAATTTACAAATAAAAATCTTCCATAATATTGCGATATTTTTAACGAGAATAATATATTAATAGGTATTATTAATTTTATTTTTATAATACATACTTACCGAATTATTAAAGAATGACTGACAAGTATAGTCGAAAGCTGAGGAGGATTGTTGATGATGCGAACTTTGATTTCCCGATTTATGCAGGAAGAGAAGTAAAGATCTCGATTCTATTTCGAGAGAAGCGAAGTAAGTGGCCATCGCCTGAGAATGAGAGTGGACTGAAAAGGACCAAGCCAACTGAGTACGAGCCCATCTTTCGCAATTCATTTGATCATAATTAACCTCCAATTATTGTGAGGATTTTTATGCAACGATCTGATAACCAATTTAGCATGAGAAGAACACTTTTGTTACTTTCTCGTCGCTCTCTCTCTCTCTCCCTCTCCCTCCCCGATTCCATGCACGCAGTACTTGCGACGATGCCACTTTATGTCGAAGTCTCTCTCCCCCTCTATCATTTTGTCTCAAAGTTATCCAATACATTTTGCTCATTGTCAGGAGACAATAGATTCGATCAAAGCGTCTACACCTGTCCCAGTTTTGTTTTTGGATTTGATCTTACAATTGACGAATGCGGAAAAGACAGCAAATCCGTTCTAAAATGTGCTATCATTGATATTCACTAGTCTAACAAATAAAATTTTCAGTGTTTGTCCCAATTTGTACGTCATTTACATAATTATCTATTTCACCTGTTAATATTTCGAGTTTCCGAATTACCTCAAGATTTAGCTACTTATCCGCAGAAGAGTCTCATTGTTTTTTTTTTAAATTTAGCGTGGGGATGAACCTTGTGAAAATATAATAAAAAGTGATAAAATATTTATTTATTATTACTTCCCTGTGCTCCGAACCTCGCCACGAGTGGAAAGATATAGATTCGAAATTCCCAACAGATGTTTGATTCTAACAATAAGATCGGATTTATATTGTTTATGATGTATGTACGTGGCAAAAGTTACACAAAATTGAGCAAATTTTGGATGTAAAATTTTTTATACAGATGAAATAAATATACTAGTGTGCAAGAAGTGGTCGCACCTCTAAGATTGGATTTCCCGGATCGGAAGAGAACCAGGAAGCAGCTGCGACATGCACGCGTTCTTTCAAACATATTTCTTTATTCGCCATTTTTTTGCCTAATATGCTTGCTTGCACTTCCCCTTTGAATGCAAGATTATCTCTTTTCCATACTGTCTGTTCCATGTTGTCCAATAAAGAAGTTGAGAAAGTCCAACATTCTTTTAAATATTGGGTAAAGGAAAACTTTCGCATTGAAACTCACTCATCATTGTACTATTCGTACTACTCGTCATCTCTGGGAAACGGACACTGCTCAGATGGACTTTTGTGCGGTGCCCTTTGAGCCGCCCAATCACAACAATGGAAATGATCACAATGCCCGGTGGCGGTGACCTCCTGGTTGTCGAGGTTGCCAAGGCGTCCGAGGGCATCCCCTCCACAACCTCATTGGCGCCATCCTCTTCTCAAGTACTTCGAATTCCGCCTTCTTCTTTGCCTTCTTCAAGGCTCGCTTATGCAGAGAGAGTGAGAGCGAGGGAGAATATTCAGAAAGATGCAGATATTGGTAGTTCGTTTTTGAATGAAATTTATAGTTTGATGATGCATAGGATTATAAATACTTTTTTGGTGTAAATCGATAGCTCAACTAATTCTCTAAAATATTTGTCATTATGAAATTTTCGTGAAAACTACTTTAAAAATTGATACCGTATTTTCTCTATTAATGCTCCTCCCTCTATTAGAACCCCCCCCCCCCCCCACCCCGCCTTTGAGAATGAAATTGAAAAATTGTTCCCCCCCCCCTCTAATAGAAGCCCCATCTAATAGTGCCCCCTTCTTGCAAGGGCATTGAAAAATAGTACCCCCCCCGGGCACTAATAGAGAAAATACGGTATTAACCTTAGAAGAAGAGCTTATTCTCGGGTTTTCAACCTTAAAATGTATGTATGTTTCTGCTCAAAACACTATTGACACCAATTATCATAGTATGTCAGTGACAGAAAAAAGATGAAGAACAAATGTATCGACTCGATATGCAAAGGGCGCGTCGATGGCGCAGTCGGTAAGGGTGCTCAGCAATGCGGTTTGATGACAGTTCGACTCCCATGCGCGCCCAATACTTTTGCTATTTTTGTTTTACTTTAGTGCTTTGTTTTTAAGATAACATTTGATAAGAAATTAAAGGCACGTAATTTCAAAATTACTTCCTGATGACTCCTGTGTGATCTTCGAGAATTTGACACTCAGATTGAAACAAAAGCTGTTACAGTTTTATATACCTCATCTTTTAGAATTCTTTACTGGTATAAAATGTTTGCACACGAAATAAAATGTTTGCTATCAATAATTTTCGGATTTCACGTAAAGTTATTTAAAATAAAATTGTGCCCTTTCATTGGATTATATAATTAAGAGATGTTTTGATTATTTACGCGAGCAGTGGAAAATGTCACATCCCAAAAGATATGTGATAATAAATGCGCAACAATCCTCCCCTCCGATCTTTGCGTTCAAGACGATCATGTCTTTCTTTCCGGGTTGTTAGAGACTGGAACAATCTGCCGCAACAAATCATCTCGACCAACTCGTTATCATCTTTTCGCAGTTTTTGTGCCAACTCCTTACTTTCAGCGTAGATTCTTTGTTTTGTTTTGTTTCTTGTTTTTATTTTTCTCTCCTTTTTACCTTCAATTGCTTGACCCGTCCCATTGAATTTTCAATACATTGTATCTGCTCCTTAAACCGGTCAATGCGATAAAGAAATTGAAATTGAAATTGAAATGGTACAAATTTTGTAGAATAAAGAATGTCATTTTGTTACACGCGTGGAGCGATATCTCCTCTATTGTTAAACAACGAACACATATTTTGGAATCACTTCCAAACTACAATGATGTGCACCAACAATGGCGCAAATGGGCGCGGCGTGCCGCAGTGTGCCAATCAGACCGCATTGAATATCTCGGTGCATACGCAATCGAACGAAGTGATCTAGGATACATACTAAATCAGCATTTTCTGGCACATCGAGCACATAAATTTTTAAGCTGTAATTTTACAAGTTTAGCACCTTTGGCTGACAACGGAAGTTTCAGAACGTTCATGTTGTGTGTCATGTCAGTTATGTCGTGTGCTTCTGATCGTGAGCCTCACGATAATCAAAGTACGGCATTTTTTTCTTAATAACTTTAATGTAAAAAGTTGTAAAATTATATTTTAAACTTCTGTGTGCTCATTGTCAGGAAATGCTGATTCTGTACATATCCGAATCACTCCATTTGATTGCTTATATTTTCAATGTGCTCTTATTGGCACACTGCGGCACGCCGCGTCCATTTCTGCCATTGTTGGTGCATACACGGTACGCTTAGTGGACTAAATGGGAAGATAAAAGAGAATTATCGGAGCCACAATGAGAGAGGTGACACGGGAAAAAATGGGAAAGCGTGATACATATCTCCTCTTGCCGCAGGTAATACTTACTGGAAAGAGAGAGAGAGAGAGAGAGAGTGAGAGAGAGAGAGAGAAAGAGAGAGAGAGAGAAAGGGAGAGAACAAATATGTATGAAGCAATTAGTACTTGAATGCAGTTTGTTGGCACAGACTAACAAATATTCATAGTTCTAGTGTCACGAGGCGTTCCACCAACTAAGAGATTCAGATATGTATGTATATTGATATTGTCAGTTATGTGAGTAAACCTAACGTCTGTTTCACTGTTGCCTCATCTGCATGTAATACTGTATTAAAGTCCTCCTTATAGGAGCCGAATAAAAGCTGGCCCATTTCACTAAATAAACATTGTATTGTGCTCCAGCATTCCAATGTTGCTCAAGACAAGCAAAATATTTATGTATGTAACTGGCATTTTCTTGCCTTTTCGCTGGATGAAATTTACTTTAATTCTTGTGAAGAGAGGGTCTACATTAGTCAGTCACCGTCATTCCGTCTCTTTCTCGTGTTGAAGCACAATTCTATTCGACAACCCATCAACAGGAAACTTTTCACTCTAATAGATCATTTGTATGGTGGTCGTTGGGACGTCTTCGCCGGATGGACAAGAAGTCAATGAAGATGTCTTCGAGTCTGACAAGTCCATCGAGGGTATCTTCCTTTTCCTCAACATTGGCTACGTCCTCTTGTCCATGTCTTGTAATGTCTCCTTCTTCGTCGTCTTCATCAAGGCTCGCTTATACGCTGTCAGTAATTTAAAGGAGGGCGATCATCCGAAAAAAAATAAAAAAAATAACACGAGATTTCGAATTCCCGCGGTCCTTCGAACTCTGATTCGCGAGTTTTCGTTTTTGGCGACCTGCGAAATAGCAGATGCGAGAATGAGAGTGAAAAATAGTCACAGACATAGGCGGCAATTCGAATTTGCATTAATTATTTTTTAGTGATCGTCCTCCCTTAATGTGCTTCTTTCTTTTCATGGTTGCCTACAAAGCTAGAGAATCTTTTATTTCAGAATCCATTCTACTTGATCGTACTTCAACTCTGCGTTGCTTCCTCTATACTTCTTCTGCTCGAGCTCATAGAAGCCCTGGCATCATATCGAGAATGGGTAGAGGCTTTTTGATACCTATTTGTTTGAGAAAAAAAGAGGAAGTAAAAACTTTGAGAAGTGAGTGTGTGGTGACGGAAATTTTCTTTTCACAAACGAAAATTTTGAACTGATTCCAAGTTTTAAAAAAATCTTATTGTTCTCGCATCACGAGTGAACATCCTGCGCATTTACATATATACATGCATAGATGGTTATGCATTCCACGTTCTGGGGCAGCGTCTTCCAGTGCTTAACTCTCATTCCCAATTATGGCATCATGTTCTTCTCGCTTCTCATGGCCATTAATCGACTCTGCATCTGCTATCCACTGCCCTCGGGCATGTTTACCAGGTGCGCATATATGTACATATGTAGATGTTCAATTGGAAACACTACGCTTTGTGTTTATTTGCATATATACATGACTTGAATTAGCTTATTCCTACGCATTTTTGCTAATTTTTTTTCATCACCCTAATGCAATGAAGAGTAGGCGCTTGATACTTTTGTATCTGCTGTCTGCTGTATGGGGCGTCTCCGTCGGTGTCCCTGCAGCTCTCTATTTCGTCGATGCCGAAATAGCCATGGATGTAAGTTGTAACAACAAGTAAAGTGCAAAACAACAACAACAAAAAGAATAAAAACGAATGTTCTGCCACTTCCAAAACGAAGAAGAAAACAACAACTATTTAATTCAAAGTGTATAATTGAAGAGAGTTTCGAAAGGGTTCCCTTTGCATTCTCTCAGCTCTTCCAAGTCCTCGCTTACGCGTGCTGCCTTGCGATTCTTGCCATCTACATTGTCATCTTATTTCGCATCCGATACTCGAGGAGGCTGGCGGTAACACTGACGAAGGCGATTGAGGAGAAAGTGTCCTCTCCGGAATCTCGTCTCCTTTACCAAAGCATTGTCATCTTTGCCCTCGACACGATCCCTGCTGCCTTTCTTCAAGGTGACTGAAATCGATTTACTCTCTTTCTTCTCCAAATTGATGTGTATTCCCTTGTCTTTTCGATCCTCTCTTCTTCTTTCTGATGAGTCAAATAAATATTATCTTCCAAATTATCTTTGAGACTTTTGACACTCTGATCTGAAAAGTTTTACCGTATTATTTCATATTATGGAATGCTTAACTACATTTATTCACGCATAAAAGGGGAAAAATTGTTGCCTGCGTGACATAATATTGGCTGTGAGGTCGCAAGGAAATTCGTTGCATTTTAACACTAAATTTGTAAAATCAAATTTAGCCCTTTCTTTGAATTTCTGTTGCATACAAACCAATTAAAACAAACTGGAGTGCAAATATATTTTTACTTTAAAAGAATACTTTATTCACTTAACTTAAGTGAAATCCACAGATTTTTATCCCTTTTAAGAGTTTTTACGCATTTATTGTCTTGATGAATCTTTTTTTTACAAAAAAAGTTATCCGAATAATGTAATTATAATTAATTATTGAAAAATATATGTGAGTCTTACTAAATGAAGAAATAAAAAAGGCTTTGCCTCATCATAAAAACTACGCACTATGAAATCATGAGTTATTGTCGATAAGGACAAAGTGAAAATTGACAGACATAATCTGACAACATGTTGTCTCTTTTCTGAGAACTTGTACCACGCAGATGTTTTAAACAGTTCGCATTTTCCCCCTATCTCCATCTAACGACTGCTGAATATTAATTGGTCGTCAAAATTGGAAGCAGCTGTAGCTACAAGTGTGTACATTCTGATTGATGATGGAGCTTTTGAAAAGTCAAAGAAGCCAGTGGAAAAGAGTGCGAGACAGAATTTCTTCTTTGGAGGAGTGCGACTTTCCATTCAAAAGGCTGAAATAACCATTTTCCTCGAACAAGTTAGTTCAATTGAAGATTTGATCTATCTTCGGGTTCTCATTTTGCGAGTAAATCTAGATGTTACTTTATTCCGCCAAACATTTATTTATAGTTAATAGAGAGCTCTGCGCAAGTTTCATTCTTTTTTCAGCGATTAACAATTTTCCGTTCTAGACGTCTAAACTAATTTCAAGGCGCTCTTTCAACGTCATTCTAATGGACTTCAACGGGGTAGAGGCGCATATTCCAAGCGAAAAGCTCTGGGCGGGTGCCGAGTCCGTTGATTCTCCCGAAGGCATCTTTGCGGTTCTATACATTGGTGCGGTCATCTTTTCCATGACATGCAACGTCTTCTTCTTCTTCGTCTTCTTCAAGGCTCGCAAGAGCTCCTTTTCAGTATGTGATCTTACTGTTCAAACGCCCCAAAACAGAAATGCATTAAATTTCTCTAAAATATATCTAAACAGTGAAAATTGATTATGGTGAACACAGAATTAGTAAATAGGTGGCGTTAAAGGAACCTTCCTGGGAATCTTTCTGCAGTAGTAAACAGCTCCATTAAAGGAGGGTGATATCATAGTAAACTGCATCTGCCCCAATGCTGGCTGAAAGTAAAACGCGAGAGAATGAGAGTACGTAGACAATTTGATATTTCATATAATTTTTTTGTAATCGCCCTCTTTTAAAGTCTATTCTCTCTACATTCTCCACTAGTTCAGCAGCCATTCTACTTCATCGTTCTCCATCTCTGCGTTGCGTCTTTTTTACTCGTTTTGTGCGAAGTAGCAAATGTCCTTTCTTCATTTCAATTGCAGGTAGGAGAAGAAGCAAGTAATAAATTAATTTATTCTAAAACAACATAAACATTCAATCGACGAGACTCATTTGGAAGTACAAGGAAAATCAAACGACGTGAAGATTTTAGATGGCAATGTTTGCGACGACCTGGGGCAGCGTGTACCAATGCGTCTCCCTTATCAGTAACTACGGTCTCACCTTCTTCTCGCTTCTCATGGCCATTAACCGGCTGTGTATTTTTTATCCACTGCCCTCAGGCATCTTCAACAGGTTAGTAGCCTTGCACGTTTACATATAAGTTCATGAACTTTATCAGTAGATACATATATTTAAAAATAGGGTTTTTTTTTTAATTTTAAACTTTAGTTGTGTCACTCCTTTAGATTATTTCGCTATTTTAAACTCCTGAGAAGATCGATTGGCTGTTCATGACAAAATTAGGAGAAAACTACTCTTGTCACTGCTTGCCGCACTATGGCTCGCAGCCGTGTGCCTCTCGGTTGCGCTCTCCTACGCCGGCTGCTATCGTAGCTACGAACACTTCAACTCCCGCTATGTTGACGTCTGCACTCGCATTGATAGCACGGAAGCGGCCACGACAATAACAAGTGTATGTTGAACTTGAGTCAGAATGTTTTGCCCATGAATCCATGTATAAGAAGCACACCTACTAAATATTAAAGTCACTCCAAACAAGCTTATAGTTAAAGGGAAACAACCACCAAAAAATATTCACTTTCAAATTACCGCCTGCTCTTAATTGTAAGCTCTCGATTCCTGGTGCTGCTTCACAGACTGCAGAAAAACGGTGGGAAAAAGAGCGCCAGAAAACCTGAGGCTTGAAGATTTGAATTAAAAAAAAAATTTGCAACGTCCTCCTCAAACTCAATGGCTTTCTAGTTTACAAACATGAAAATGACTGCACATTCATCTTGGATTCTTTCGCAGATTCTCCAGTTGTTCGCGTACGCCTTCTTCCTCGCGACACTCTTCATGTACATTGTCATCTTCGTGCGAATCCGAAGTGCGCGCTGTGACGTTAAGGCTGTCGTGACGGCGGAGAAGAAGAGCAGCTTCTCGTGGACCGCGCCCGAAGCGCGTCTCCTGCTCCAGAGCTTTGTCGTCTTTAGTCTCAACACGGTATGTGAAAGTCTTGGTAATAGAAAGTTTGTTTAAAACTGTTTTAATAGCGCCAAAAGTCACGTTTGAATTCGCGCCTTTTTGCCTAGCACAAGGGGAGAAAGCATGCGATTTAGAGAATGGCGCCTACAATATTCGCTTATTGGGCCTATGTTCTTCTTATTTAATGCACAGGGATCCCAGATTTTGAAAATAAATATATAAAAAATTGGAAATTTATTCTCTAAGTTAAGCAAAACACTTTGACTTAAAATGAAATAAAATAAGACTTTCTGAATTTCACATGGAATAAAGAGCACAGCTGACGTATGTATGTAATTGCTAGCCTCGGCCAAAGTTGTACCATATCACTTAATGCCCACAAATTTGAAGCTCCAACTGCTATCGTTTGCCATACTACCGTACCTCTCCGTGTCACCGTCCATCTTGAACTCGCTGACCTTCTTCTCGAATCTGCTCGGCCTTCTCCTCGCCGGCTGCTACCCTCTCTTCTTCATTCTAATGACGGCCACTTCTCGCCGAGTAATCTACGAAGTCATAATGACACTTTTTCCGGTACCCTCCCGAACTCAGCGATCGACTTGGAGCACTTCCAGCAGCGTCTCCGTCACCGTAGTTTAATCTTTAATCTCTCTGATAGCCCAAAATTAAAAATAGTTTAAGAATGCCGGTTTTTTTTGTGCGATTGAATGACATTCTTTGAAGTTAAAGACTGAGAAAACATTTCTCCATAGTCTGAATTATGTCATTAGCAGAAGTAAACTAAGCTAAATTATTTTTTTGAGAGAATAAGAGTAAAATTGATCAAGTAAACATATATTAGTATCAATGAGTAGTATGTTTGTTCGAGTTTATCGGAAATAATATAGCATGGTTTCACGCAAATGCTTGCATGCACATATTTTAAAGCTTAAACGCTATCACACTTCAAATGTATGGGCACCTTTGCGAAAACAGTCTCAATACCACCTGCCTAATTATAAAATGGAAGGAAATGTCTAGAACCATATACTGTTGATTAACGAGTACGGTGAATTGCCTTTATCTCAAACTCAAACTTGTATAATTGTACTATTTCAGCTATAAGCAAGCAATTATAGGCAATATTAAGTGTAATAATTGTGTGCATGTGGCAGGGCGGAGAGATGTGGATGAGGATATGTATGTACATATGTCTTTATCTTACATATCCATAGTATGCTATGAGGACGGTGGAACGAAGGCAGAGCTCGGGGCAGTTGCCAAGGATGGTGGATCTCTCAAAGTTCAAGTGCAGGTGATCTCTAGCCGCTCCGTCGCCTCAGCGGCGGCGGCGAACATCACCGACTGGTTGTACTTTGGCTCGCCCGGGCCGATGACATCCTTCTCGGCGAAAACCGAGCTCGTCGCTCTGTAATTGCATATCACCTGTGTTAATATGCAACATGTGCATGTGTATGTTCATGATATGAAAGATCGGGAGCACAGAAAATGTATTTTTAACTTGAATAGCATTATCGTTGCAGCATATTGCCAGAGTTCTTGACTGACCTCATGAGTGGCTTGCATCGCATTGATCGCATACGATAATGTCGTCGTTGAGTTCACTTATCTTTTCCTCGAAGCGCAGCCTAAAAGGATAATAAAACACCTGCATTGGGTTCCGTAAGCATTTTGCGCAGATTCCACGAGCTGAAGTCTAACAGATTCTTACTGTCTAAAAATATGTACCATGTATAACGAGATCGTCGGAGTACACACTTTTTTCCTAGAAGCCTATAAAGAACAAAATACAAGAAGTATACAAATATATGTATGTATCTTAAAAGTAACTTACTTCATAATTTTAGCTCTTGATCGATAGGTCCTTATTAGTATCCGAGGCAATTGTATGCTGCCAGGAAAGTCTTGAAATCGCCGTCTTTAGGGCGAAGAGAGGGAGTGGCCGACGCCGCTTGAATAGTCTATTGAATGACTACCGGAAAGGCGGACATCGATGGGAAATGTCTTACCATCACCGCCTTCCTCTCTCTTCTCTCTCTCTCTCTCTCTCTCTCTGTCTTTTCTCTCTCTCTCTCTTTTCTCTCTCTGTCTCTCTCTCTCTATCTTTTCTCTCCGTCTGTGACTACATCTCTTTCGGATAAACAAGTTGTAGAAATGGCCATGGTCGGGGTGGATAACATCTTTTACTATATGTTCCTTTCCAGCTCTTTTTCTCTCTCACTCTCTCTCTCTCACTCTCTCTCTATCTTTCTCTCTCTCTCTCTCGTTCACTCTCTTCTGTTTGGGCGATAAATTTTTATAAAACGGCATACAACAACAAAGTATAGAACAATACCCTTCATAGAATAACTCGAAGAGAGCAGGCTAATCCCCTAGTAAGAACAAGTTGTGGAAATCGTTATGTTCGGGCTGAGAGAACCGAATTACAGAGAATTGCCTCGATGATTCTCTGAAAATTAATATGTCTCTCTCTCTCTCTTGTTCTATCTCCCTCTCTCGCTCTGTCCCTCTCCCGTTCTATCTCTTCTAAGATTATCTCCCCATTTCTCTCTTTGTATTGCGTTTTGCATCCTTCGCTTCTCAATCAATCCTGTCGATTCACAGTGTCCAGGCACTAAATTCTCATCTTACTTCTGATTTTCATCCCACATTATAAACATTTGCAAATATTTATTTCAATAGAAAATCATATTGTCCGGCAACCTCGTTCTTCCATGTGAGGTAATGAGCGATAGAGATAATCCTTGCTGCCCAAATCAGGCATGTATGAATACAAGTTTCATTGTTGCGAAAGGTTTTTTTATTATTATTATGAATTAGCGCTTCAAAAATTAAACATAGTTCATGAAGTGATCCACGTTGATTTCAAGAGTCCGTGATATCAATTCCGAAGTTTACCGCTTCCGTTGTTTGTCCATTGCGTTGCCGTAACATTTGCTAACATAAGTATTCTCTCTTTCTCAAAGGTAATATTTTTATTATAGAACCGAACCCAGTGTAGATCGTGTAGATCGTTCGCAACAGTTAGGACGTAGAGTAAATATTGCCTTCACAGAATTGAGAACAAGTATGTTCCCTCCAGATATGGTGTTATCTCGGCAAGCAATGTTCGGAGCTGCAGTTGACGTTTCGAAGAAGAAGAATGCCAAAAGAGCGAATGGGCATAGTGAACTTTCGATTGCCATCAAAAATTATATCTAAAAGTTTTGCATTTGTTGACTTCTTCCAACTTCACGTCCATCGTTTTTCTTTGCACCTGTCATAGTCTCAGCACCTTTACAAAAAGGGCATTTTCGAGGAAATTGCATCGCATTCACCTGCCCAATTCTAAGCATATGCAGTCAGATGCAGAAAAGTGCCTTGATAAGACGGCATTCTAACAATAAGTTCTTTATTTTTCACGAACTTATGGGGCAGCAACAATAGAACATTGAGAAAAGAGGGGGGTGATTGAGAAAAAAGACGTGTTGGTTCCAAAACATTTTTCGATCATTGAAATGAGAATTATATCTTCATCACTTTAAGTGCATTCCCGCTCCCACCAATGCGATAGAAAGGCAGACCAAAAGAGGCATCTGAAAGGGAGAGTATGAAATTATGATTTTTGTTTCAAACATTGGAAGCTTTAGAAGTCGGGAATGCGTACACACAGAAAATTATTTGGTTGTATTTAACAAAATGAGATACAAATATATTACAAAATATTTTGTGAAAACGGCGCGGGCATTCTGTAGCCTCCGAGGTACATTTTGTAAAATGAGCGAGTTGGGCCGGAAGCGCCAATCTCTGTTTTGCTTTGTTTCACTGCCCCTCTTGATAAAACTGCCTATCTCTCTATATATCTTTTTTCTCTCAACTTTTCTCTACCCTGCAATACCTCTTTCCCCATTGTTCTTGCATTTTAAAGCCCATTTAAAATTACTTTTATACGACATTCCAGAGTATTTGAAATTTTTTATATCTTTTTCTTCTTATTTCTCTCTCTCTCTCTCTGTCTATCTAAATAGAATAAAATGTCATTAAAGATTCAAAAATCGATAAATTTAGCTAACCTGTGACTGTTGTGATGATGGAGTCGTCGCCGTTGCTGGTACCTGGGAGTAGATGGAGGGAGACAAAGAGAGAAAGACATTTTGTTCCCGATAGGAACCCGAACAACCACCACCCCGTGCGCAATTTTCCCATGTTAACCACTAGGCCACCACCCACCCGTGAAGCTTTCGGTATTAGATAACCTAGTGTATAAAATGTCATTAAAGTTCGCAAGAATCGATAATTTGCTAACCTGTGGCTGTAGTGATGATGGAGTCATCGCCGTTGATTGTACCTGGAAGTAGATGGAGAGAGACAGAGAGAGAAAGACATTTCGTTCCCGACCGGACCCGAACCATTGCGATTATACCTGCACCCCTTGTCTTGCTCGCTGCGTTGAGAGAGAGAGAGAGAGAGAGAGAGAGAAAGGGAGAAAGGGAGAGAGAGAGAGAGTGAGAGAGAGAAGAAACCCATTTTGCAGTTTTGGGGGGGGGGGTCGAAAACGCCAAAACCACAAAATGCCCTGGGCGTTTTTCGGCTCGCGGCCAAAACTACAAAATTGTTTTCTGTGTGTAACCTGATTGCCGATGCATACGGGAAAAGATTCGTCGACGTTGCCGACCGCATCGTGTGCCACTGACGCGTCGCGGTTGCAAAGCACGGTTTTACAAATGTAGCCATTTAGGCTGCCCATGCTGAAGAAGCCGACCTGAAATGACTGAGTGACTTCTTCACAATTTACACAGCCTGAAAAAATGTCGAATTAGACTATTGATTAAAAGTAATATTGATGTTCTAATATATGTAACTTTACTACTTTTAAAGTAAGAAAGTAACCGCAATTCTGGCGTTTGGCAAGAGCACAGAGAGACATCCGCGAGCAACCGGTGTTGAGTCGTCAAACTCTCGCATGATAAAACAGAGTTGGCCCTCAATAAGAATTCTGAAACCCTCTTGAGATGTTGATTTAAATGCCAATTTTAATTATATATTAAAGTAGAGCCTGGAAAAGCTGATAACTTTGCAGGTTTGCTCGCCCGATTTGCCTGCGTAGCAGTCGAGGTCGCCCGAAAAGTCTTGGTACGCGAGAGAACGCGCCTCCTCATTGCAGAAATTCGCCTACCAATAAGATTACAAAGTCTGTCCGTCGGGCTTCAAATTTACCGTATCGCTGTTTTGTTGAGAACCTGTAGCGATATTCCTTATTTTATATCCGTAACTTTCTCTTAGCTTACTTATCGTGTTCTTGCCCCGCAAATCTTACATAGTCACAGAAGCATGCGACTGCGGGTGAGAGAATTTCCGGAGTTCGCCCAGTAATAAGGCCGCTCGAAACAAAGCACGAGTTAGGGAAGAACCTGCAAACATACTGAAGACATGTGCTTTGTTTTAACGTAACTCTTGGCCATCTTTAAAGTTCATAGAATTCCTCCGTGGACAGCACTTTCAGTATGAGCGCCTTTTTCGAATACCGTAATGATGATAGTGCTGATGATCTTAACCTGTCGAAATTTTTCTAAGTCCAGAACTCCCGTTGAAATTTTAGGCCGTTATTTTTCAAAGTCCAGAATTCCCCGTTGAAATTTTAGGCCGTTATTTTTCTAAGTCCAGAATTCCCCGTTGAAATTATCACCCGATATTTTTCTAAGTCCAGAAGTCCCCGTTGAAATTTTCAACCGATATTTTTCTAAGTTCAGGATTCATTCCACCTTGTTCTTGATCGATCGAAATATTACAAGTCCAGGATCCTGACAGGATCCGAACCTGGGTCGCAGGCGTCGTATGTTCCCCGCGTTACCAATCGGCCATTCGTCCATCATACCAAGGAGCAAGAGAGGATGTAGACATTCGTGTGGAATGTGATCATACATCAGAGATCATACATCACTCACCGTTGCCACAAGTCCAGGATCCTGACCGGATCCGAACCTGGGTCACTTGCGTCGTAAGTCACCGCGTTACCAATCGGCCATTCGTCCATCATACCAAGGAGCAAGAGAGGATGTAGACATTCGTGTGGAATGTGATCATACATCAGAGATCATACATCACTCACCGTTGCCACAAGTCCAGGATCCTGACCGGATCCGAACCTGGGTCACTTGCGTCGTAAGTCACCGCGTAACCAATCGGCCAATCGTCCATCGTACCAAGTAGCAAGTGAAGATGTAGTCATTCGTGTGGAATGTGATCATACATCAGAGATCATACATCACTCACCGCTGTCACGAGTCCAGGATCCTGACCGGATCCGAACCTGGGTCACTTGCGTCGTAAGTCCCCGCGTTACCAATCGGCCAATCGTCCATCGTACCAAGCAGCAAGTGAAGATGTAGTCATTCGTGTGGAATGTGATCATACATCAGAGATCATACATCACTCACCGCTGTCACAAGTCCAGGATCCTGACCGGATCCGAACCTGGGTCACTTGCGTCGTAAGTCCCCGCGTTACCAATCGGCCAATCGTCCATCATACCAAGTAGCAAGTGAAGATGTAGACGTTCGTGTGGAATGTGATCATACATCAGAGATCATACATCACTCACCGTTGTCACAGGTCAAGGATCCGGAAGGGAATCGAACCTGAGCCACTTGCGTCGTATATCGTAACGTTACCAAGGGGCTATTCGGTCATCATACCATCTCTCAAGTTAAGATGTAGACATTCGTGTTGAATGTGATCACACATCATAGATCACAGATCATACCCAAAGGGTATCATTTCAAGTCTCGGCTAGTAAGTATAACAAGTCCTGAATAAATACAGCAATTGATATTGTCTCGAAAGAAATCGAACTCCTCGAAAGTTGTAACGCTACCAATGGGCCAAATGGCCATCATAACAAATTGCAAGAGAAGATGTAGACATTCGTGTGGAATGTGATCATACATCATAGATCACAGATCATACCCCAGCGGAGATTCACTCTTCGTCGTATTTTCACAAGTCCAGATCTCGGCCAGTAGACATATGTATCACAAGTCCCGAATAAATACAGCAATTGAATTTGCATAAAGGAGAAATGCAACATCGGAATTTTTGATTTGTAAACGAACCACTACCAATGAGTCAATGAGCCAATCGACCGTCATACCAGCTCCCAATTGAACATGTGCGCATACATACGTACATGTACAAGTGACAAGTTATACAATAATATATTCCCAACTCCAAAGCACTCCATGAATTTATATCATTGCATTTTCACAAGTCCAGGAAGAATGAGTAGTGAGAGGATGAACAAAATGTACGGAAATATTCTCCAGTTTACAAGCATAAGTTAAGAACAAGTATTTCAATGTACTCTATTTAGTATATTGGGCCCAACATTTAGGTAGTACAAAGACAGTTGGCAATGCAAAGACATGAATCTTTAGTGCATACATATAGTACAATGAAAACAGCAAGTGAGGGATGTCAATAACCGTGTATAAAGTAAGAGAAATTATTATCACAAAAATTTCTAAATAAATAAATGAAGGAAGAAAGCTATCGGCCTCCCTGTAATATCAGTTACAAAGATATAGGCATTCATACGTATATGTTCAAGTGATACAATAGTTTATTCCAAGTTCAAAAGCCTACCTAGAATAATTCACCATCGTATTTTTCCAAGTCCATTATAATTTTTTTTTTCCAGGATGAAGAAACATACATATTTTATAGTATGCATCTACCTCTAAAATGATGACCAAGTATTTTATGAACTCCAATCGGTAGGCGTAAATTATTTTGTCAATGTTAGTAAGTCGATTGTTACAAGAAACAGAAGTGATGAACGCACATTACAAAGTAATGTTATTTAATTCGATTAGCCTATAACAAATAAGCTGTGATACGAGGAAGTTCTACAGAAAAACAATTATATTAGAATACACAACTAACCAAAAAATTCTTGTTATAGTTCAATAGTCAGATACATAACTAATGTATATCCAATAAGTTCAGTTCGCATTACCAATTCAAGTATGCAACTTATGAATATTATGTACATACAAAAAGTAATTGTCAATGAATGGTTAACTCATATATCTTATCAGTTGGACGTAAATAAAGAAGACATTGACAACGCCAAGGAAGGCAGCTAGAACGAAGCCACAAACAATACATTTGATAGCGAAAGTCTAACAGTTACTTTGCTTCCTACTCTATGCACTAGTAATAATGAAAGTGACGATGTGAAAGACGATCCGTTCTTCATTGTCTGTTACCACATGTTTGACAGCTTCTACTCATCTTACATTACGACCTTTTTATAGAATGTCTAAGAAGGAATCGTAAGCGTGAATTATTTGTCAATGTTAGTTGGTCGATTGTTTTACGAAGCATATGTGGATGTACTCAAGTTTCACATTAATTTTGTTTAACTCGATTAGCCTATAACAAATAAGCAGTAATACTAGGGAGTTCTACAAAAAAACAGAGCATATTCACAGAGAATGGTTAATACATATATCGTATCAGTTGGACGTATATAAAGAAGATGCTGCAAACACAGAGGAAACCAAGTGTGCATCACAAACAATACATTTGATTATGAAAGTCACAAATTGCGAACAGTTATCTTGACTCCTTCTCTATGCAATAGCAATATTGAAAGGTGATCTTGCTGTCGTTCTCGATATGTAATATGATTCGTTCATCATTGAAGAAACTTTCTTGTCAATGCAATAGTAGTATTGAAAGTAATGTTGATTCCATACTCGAAATGGAATATGATCATCATTCATTGTCTAATGTAAGATCAAAATGTTGACAGTTTCCTCCTCAATGATTTTCAATCATTCTTGGTACATCGAAATATTACAAACCAAAGAACATCATGGTGAACAAGAGTGCAAGTACTCTACATACATTGTTTATTGCACACCGAGGCAGGAACATGTTGAAATGAAATCGTATTATTAATAATAAATTTGCTGTGGGGGCACCACAGGGGGTGGGATATGCTATTGAGTTTGAGTCTGAAACACATATATATGGGGTTCTATCACTAAGGAAAGCGCAGTAGAAGTTTAAGAGACCACATAACTTCACAATTTTATCATACTAAAAAGAATAGAAGTTGAGTCAAAGATCTAAGAGAAAAAAGATTAGGGCTATAGAAATATAGTGTTTCTAATCTAATTCGTTGTGGTTTTATAGATGACAGACTAAAGAAAAGAGAGTTCGCAGGAATGGTGGATCGGTATCCAAATTGTGCTGGACTAAGAAGATTATGTTTGTTTAGGTAATTCAGTATGAGGATAAAAATTATACGTTCTATTACCTTGGAGGTTGAGGAGATTGGACAGAAGGGTTCCCGGGATCAGACAGTTCCCGGGATCAGACTTAATAAATTTTTGATTATAAACAGGACGCACTATCGCAGTAAGTAAATGAATATGTAGAAGGAACTGATTGAACATAATAAAAACTAGGATGCAAGAAATAGTAGAGGTTTCTTTCATGTAAACATATGGAATTTTGATGGGATAGGTAATATTTCTAAATGAAAGGCTGAGAATTTTTATTCATTTATTCATTTATATGTACATCAAAAGGGGGGTATGACATGAAGATAATTGAACAACAATTCACGCAGCAAGAACATAGCATGTACGCAGAATTTCCAGCACATAAAATTAGATGAAAAGAGAAGAAAGAAATTATGTAACTAATAGAAACGATATGTAGACTCAATGACACTAAAGTACAATAGAAAAGTAATAGATAATATATAAAGATAATTAATTAGAGGAGCGTTTACGCTTTATTCACAAGGGATATGGAGTATAAGTGGACGAGAGTACAGATAGTTGACAAGACAGAGTATGATACATAGTTGAAATGCACGCACACATACCACAACCAAAGTGCTGAAGTTAATGCAAAACGGAAAGATACTAGTCATGTATGGCAAAGGTGTGATGAGGTAGAAGACTCAGAGGATTGGACATTACATATCATGGAACTCAACATAGATTTTATTGTTCTTCAAATGACAGCTTAATAGTTATGTTTCATATGTCTAAGCAATCATATGTCTAAGCAATAGCACACTCACCACAATGAAGATACTTTTCAGCTGCATTCTGAAAGGATTATCTCTCCATCTTAATTACAATAAAAGGAGGAATGACAGACTAAGGCTTCTTAGCCTCAACAGTATTCATTCGGTAGGAGATGATATATGATGGAGCGAAGTAAAAGGTCTATCTATGCATCTATGTATATGGTATCTATGTCAACGAACTACATTAATTTTACAAGATTAGTAGGACAGAGCATATTTTCGACACGCTCGTCATTTTCCTTTTGCAGATTCTTCCTAATCATTTAAGCAAAACGAATAAATTCCTGCTCGTAATACTTGCGATTTCTCTAATTTCATTCGATCTCTGACCGGAAGCCAAACGTCCGGAATTTATATTCGAGCGAAGAGCGCGAAGAAGGATCTCTTATGATGCCACGGAAAGAAGGGAAAACAAAAGTGGACATTTTGCCGTACATTACGTCGAAATGATGAATTCCTATGAGCGTGTCGCTCTGCGTCTCAGACAAATGCGTACTATCATGCAATCGGTAATATTGCGTCTTCATAAGAAAAGTCTTGTGAGATCACAAATTAAGTTAATAAGTAAAAAAAACATTTCCTACGAAGATTCATAGCTTTATAAGTATTATTTTACTGTCTCTAGCTCGAGTGTTTTCAATTGACCCATAATCTGTCGAAAACGGAGCACGATTGTGCGCCTGATCGTGAGACACCGCGAAAGGCAGCCAGAGATTACACGAGTCATCTTGCGAGTGCGAAAGGGCAAGGCAATCAGAGAGAGATGTTTCTTGGGATAAAAAAGCAGCACGGCTCGTCCGCTTGTACAGAGATGCATATGAGTGATGCTGGTTGATGCAACCGATGGATGAGTGAGCCACGGAAGGGAGGGGCCGGTCTCGCTAGCCCTGTCGCTCTCTCTGTCTCTCTCTCCCTCTCTCTCTCCCTCTTTCTCTCTCTCTCTGGCTGGTTCTATCTCTCTCTATTTTTCTTATCTCTGTACTCCTCTCTCTTTCAATGAGCTTTATTTCTCTCTCTCTCTCTCTCTAATTAATTATACGCTATCTGTGATTCCCTTGCCTTTCAGCATTCGAAAGATGCCTCATGCACTTCTGCTCTCAGGTTGCCATTCACAGAGTCTTCGCCTGTCAATCATACACTGTTTTTGACAGAGTATGGGTAAATTGTACATTCTCGGAACAGTAGAATAATTCTCATTACGCTATGAAGAGTAAATTTTTATTTGTTTACCGAATTTATTAAAATTAATCTTTCGATCTCACAATAAACCTTGTTAAAAAGAAGTAACAAGAAAAAGATGGGGGAAAAGATTACGATGTTGACATTGATATTACTATAATTTCCCCTCTGAGAATTCGCCAATTTCCATGCTACCAAATATAACATGACACCAATAGGCTTGTCTCTGCTTTTCATAATGGGACGGCAGCTGATTGTGTCACAGATTAGCAGCTATTTTTTCAGCAGATGTTATCTCAGAAATTGAAGCGAAGGCGTGTGCCAGTGGAGTGAAAAAATTCTCAGCAGATTTCTTTTTGCAATTTATCTAGATTTCGAATTGAGTGCAGATTGATGGAAGATCGGCTGCTCTTTATTCTCGCCTTCTTCTTTCTAATCTTCCAAATGTCACGCGCAGCTATCCCATGTAGAGATACAATGGCGGAAAGGTATACTAACGAGCCAATCAAGATATTTCATTATTATTTATTCTCTTGACAATTGTAATTTTTTATTTGAATTTTTGTTTGCTAATTAGGTAATTGGTTACTCACTTACTAATCTACAACGCCTTTTTCATTATTTTATTTTTCTTTCTATTAAAGCGGGAAGTGTTGCGGCGACGCCTGCTACGTCGTTTTCGACCCTTCGGGGCAATCGACGGCGCGGGTATGGCTCTGTTTTCTTTTCTTTTTTAAAATTATTATGAAGTTTATCATTTTCTTCAAAAACAAAAAGGAAGTACAAAAGAGGGAAATCAGGCGGAAAAAGAATAACGGAATGGTACTTTTTTTTTTAAAATTCAATTTCGAATATTTTTTCACTTCAAAGTCGTGCCTTTCGGGCATGGCTGCAAGCGCCTTCGACGATGGCTGCCAAGGGGATCCTAACAACGAGATCTTTTGTGTTTGCAGGTCGTTTAATTTAGTACTTTAATGATTTATTTATTTTTCTTCTCAAAAGAAAAAAAGGAAAAAGAACCTAGAACTTGCCTTTTCATATTGTAGAAAAATGCCACAAGAATACTCTTGTAACATTTTTCTACAATATGAAAAATGAGTTGAAGAAGGACGATTGTAAAAAATAAAAAAAATTGCCGCGTCTGCCCTGTGAGTAGTAGTGAAAATTGCCAATCTCGAGTGTACTATTACGCAGGTCGCACTAACAAACTGTGGTGAAATAGCACACTCGCGAATAAGAGTGCGAACGGCAGCGGCAATTTGAAATATCACATAAATTTCGTTGATCGCCCTCCTTTTTAAAGAAATATTATTGAAGGTCTCCACTTTGCAACGACGCTAAAATAGCTAACTTTACGATGCCCACTATTGTGAATCAGATTAATTGCACGGCGGGAGACGATTCCGACTTCGGAGGATTGCCGCCGGTATGATTGACAGATCACGCTAAGCATTCTTTCAAACGTCTTTTGAATTAGTCCCATTTAATCAAGTGGTCATTATTATCTTCAATTTTCCTTTTATACCACAGGCGCAAGAGATTAAGCTTTTTTGACTACTTAAAATATTTATCAATTCCATCAATTTTTTTTTCCTTTTTTTGCATGAAAGCTGGTTACCACGTGTCTGAAACGGATTCGTAATGTAGATTCACGAAAGGCCTCATTTCAGCTGTTGAATTGCCGCTCCTGTCTCGGCTACGTTGTCAATGATACCTTTGACGCTCTCTGCAACAATCTTCCGGATCTGAGCTGCTTCACACCGTCGCGATCTCTCAGCTCATAGTTTTAATTTGAATCGAAAAAAATTTAAATTAAAACGATAGCGGTATTCGAAAAGAGCGCTCATTCTGAAAGTGTTGTCCACGGAGGAAATCTGTGAACTTTAACGATGGTCAAGGGTCACGGTAAAACAACCGAGATCAAGCGGATTTAGCGATCGTACAAATCAGTGGAGTGAAAATGCTACAAAAGGAGCAGGAAATAAGGTATCATAAAATACTGTTAATATGCAGCCTTGTTAACAGTATCCTGGAAAAGAATAAAGTTAAATATATTATGAACATGTCTTATGTTTGCAGGTTCTTTCCTAACTCTTGCTTTGCTTCAAGCGGACTTATTACTGGGCGAACTCCGGAAATTCTCTCACCGGCAGTCGCATGCGTCTGTGACAATGTCAGATTTGCATGGCAAGAGCACGATAAGTAAGCTGAGAGAAAGATAACCGTTATTAGTGACGGATATAAAATAGGGAATATCCCTACAGCTTCTCAACAAAACAGCGATACGGTAAATTTGAAGCCCGACGGACAGACTTTGTAATCTTATTGGTAGGCGAACTTCTGCAATGAGGAGGCGCGTTCTCTCGCGTACGAAGACTTTTCGGGCGACCTCGACTGCTACGCAGGCAAATCGGGCGAGCAAACCTGCAAAGTCATCAGCATACTTTGTGGCATCCTTTAAGAGAGCCTGTCTGAGAGACTCGACCATGACGGGACAGGGAACAAAAGTACCATTTGATCCTAATTTCCTTAATACAGCGTGTGTAGGACCAAAATGGCTTCCCAAAAACGTTTTCAGAAAAAATTTTTTCTCAAGTATGTCTACAGTATGCCCTGTTATACCAAAAATATTCAAATGAGCGTAACTCCTTTAAATAGCGACCAATCTCAATTTTGAAACATTTGCTCGATTCCTTGTCTAATAGGACACAAAATAACCATAGAAACTTTTTTCTGAAATCTTCATTATAAGGGTCATTTTGGCAAAAATACGTTTTGGGGGTCCATTTCGGGCATTGGGACCCCCCGATGTTAAACAACGAAGTACACCACATGAAAGAGCATGCTTTGTTACGTCTAAAACAATTATTGCTAAAGTGGAAGTCCTACCTCGAAGGGACGGTAGCACGCGAAAAATGCGCGCGAGTCTGTCAAAATGGCGCATTTTCGGCCGCCGAGGCACCGTGCAAGCGCATTCATCGATCCATAACTATCTTAATATTACAAAATCGTTAGCATATCATCTAAGAGCTCTCACGGAGATCTTCAAATGTTACATACATACTTTTATTGAAAAGTTTCAATTTATATGGGAAATTTCGTTCTGTACAATTATAAGGCTTAAATAAATACTACAAAAACATTTCCGTATGTCATAAGATACATCATAAGAAAGAGGATGAAATTTGGTACAAGATGAATTATTTTTTATCAAATTCCAACCATACGATCTTTTGTTATAAGCCTTAAGAGTAGGATAACAAGGCCCTATGGAAAAAGTGTAGAAAAAGAGGATTGGAATATTCCAATTCGAATAATTTTAGGAAATGTGAATTCTTGGTCGAAATGCCAGCGACGCTACTGGCACTACTTTTATGATTTATAACAAAAGATCGTAGACATGGAATTCCATAGAAAGGATTTCATCTTGCGCGTAGTTATGGATCGATGAATGCGCTTGCACGGTGCCTCGGCGGCCGAAAATGCGCCATTTTGACAGACTCGCGCGCATTTTTCGCGTGCTACCGTCCCTTCGAGGTAGGACTTCCACTTTAGCAATAATTGTTTTAGAGGTAACAAAGCACGCTCTTTCACGTGGTGTACTTCGTTGTTTAACATGGGGGGGGTCCCATTGCCCGAAATGGACCCCTCAAAACGTATTTTTGACAAAATGACCCTTATAATGAAGATTTCAGAAAAAAGTTTCCATGGTTATTTTGTGCCCTATTAGACAAGGAATCGAACAAATGTTTCAAAATTGAGATTGGTCGCTATTTAAAGGAGTTACGCTCATTTGAATATTTTTGGTCTAACAGGGCATACTGTAGACATACTTGAGAAAAAAAATTTTCTGAAAACGTTTTTGGGAAGCCATTTAGGTCCTACACACGCTGTATTAAGGAAATTAGGATCAAAGGGTACTCTTGTTCCCTGCCCTCTTTACCATGGGGCATGGTCGAGTCTCTCAGATTGGCTCTCTTAATATCCAATTACAATTGGCATTTAAATCAATACTTCAAGAGGGTCTCAGCGTACTTATTGAGGGCCAACTCTGTTTTATCATGCGAGTGTTTGACGACTCAGCTCCGGTTGCTCGCGGATGTCTCTCTGTCCCGGATGGCTCTCTGCTCTTATCGAACGCCAGAATTGAATTTTAATCAATAGTCTAACTCGTCATTTATTCAAGCATTGTGAATTGTGAAGAAGTCACTCTCTCACTTCAGGTCGGCTTCTTCAGCATGGGCAGCCAAAATGGCTACATTTGTAGAACCGCGCTTTGCAACCGCGACGCGTCAGCAGCACGCGATGCGGTCGGCAACGCCGACGAATCTTTTCCCGTATGCGTCGGCCATCAGGTTATGCATTCCCGACTTCTAAAACTTTCAATATTCGAAAAGAATCATAATTTCTTACTCTCCCTTACAGGTGCCTCTTTTGGTCAGCCTTTCTATCGCATTGGTGGCAGCGGGAATGCACTTAAAGTGACGAATACCTAATTCTACGAGCTTCTTTTCAATGATCGAAAAATGTTTTGGAACCAAAACGTTTTTGTTCGCAATCACTCCACTCTTTTCTCAATGTTCTTTTGTTGCTGCTCCATAAGTTCGTGAAAAATAAAGAACCTTAGAATGCAGTATTATCAAGGCACTTTGCCACATCTGACTGCATATGCTTAGAATTGGGCAGGTGATTGTGAGGCAATTTCCTCGAAAATGTCATTTTTGTAAAGGTGCTGAGACTATGACAGGTGCAAAGAAAAACGATGGCCGTGAAGTTGGAAGAAGTCATCAAATGTATAACTTTTAGAAATAATTTTTGATGGTACTCGAAAGTTCACTATGCCCATTCGCTGATTTGGCATTCTTCTTCTTCTTCGAAACGTCAACTGCAGATCCGAACATTGCTTGCCGCGATAGCACCATATCTGGAGGGAACATATTTGTCCTCAATTCTGTGAAGGAAATATGTACTCTATTTCCTAACTACACGATCTACACTGGGTTCGATTCTAGAATTAAATATTACCTTTCAGAAAGAGAGAATACCTAGCAATGTTACGGCGACGCGTGCAACGTCATATTCTACAATGGATAAACAACGGAAGCGAAACTTCGGAATTGATATCACGGACTCTTGTCGTGCCCCTGAAATCAACCTAGATCACTTCATGAACTATGTTTAATTTTTGAAGCGCTAATTCATAATAATATTATCTGTATAGGTTTGTTTTGTGTAAAATGAGAAACACTTTGTCTGCGCTCCTTCAAACTTTAAAGACTATAACAGATTGAAAGTTGAACATTTTCATGCTTTTCTTTTTCCATTGTTTAGAGTAATATCTTGGATCTTATAGTGCAAATTGTCATTTCGCTATCTCAACAAAGTGCGTCGCAATGACCTTAGACGAGCATCCAACTCGCCTCTAAGCGCAACGAGCCTAATAATTCATGCCGTCATAGCAAATGAACGAGGCATTTTCCGACTCCCAGACCAGTTCCAATCGATTCCTTCCTCGTATCAGAAAGTACCTATAAAGAACTTTTGAACCAAATCCAAGCAGGTCGATTTTGGCTATGTACGCGGCCGCTTTGATTCATTTTGATTCTGGTGGCGCTTTGCACTCTTTATCACCGTCGACTGCCCTCGCAAGGAACACCGACCAGCCGCTCGCTTACTGCGTTTTCCTGCTAAATTGGGCAAAAGGGGAGCATAGAGAGGCTGGTCGGTGGACCAAAGTGCACTGTCTGACGAAGAGCCAAGTTTACATACTCGAATGCGTAATTTTTGCTCATTTCTCTCAGCCGAGAACATCACTTTCTTTAACTGCCATATCGTCTCTGTTTTTAAAATTAATAGCTTGCTTTGTTAAAAGTATTTCTCGATAACATGACAGAAGCAACCATATGTATGTTAATAAATATTTAAAAAAAAACAAATCAACTACTTTTATAACTACTCTCAATGAACGATATTGTGTCTTCATACAGTACGGAATCTTCGATCCGTACACCATTTTGATGAGATTCTTGAGTAAAGGTTCCTACATTTAGACTGTACGCTACATTTTTATACAAATCTTTTTTTTGCTGTACAATAACTAATAATGCTCCCTTACTCTCCACTTTTCTTCTGCCGTTTCTTCGAGGTTTTTTTTCTATAGTTTAGTGATATCGACGACAAAGACTAATAGCTTCATCAGTATTATTCTACTGTCTCGAGTTGTCCCGTAATCTATCAAAAACAGTGCAGGATTGTGAGGCAGCGAAAGAGCAGACTACTCGAGACATCTTGTGAATGCGAAAAAAACAAAGGAATCATAGCAGTTAGAAATAGATAGAAAAGGCGAAGATCATTTAGGGCTATTCCTATACTAACAATGATTTTATTATATATGAATCAGTGAACATATTCAGATGGATACTTGCGCTTTGGAAATTACCCTTTAGCAATTTGATCTCACAAATTGCACTTCGGACGACTTTCGTCGTCACCATCAGTCGGGTCGTACTTATTGTGATGCTATGTGTGTAATCGTCAATAACGCTTCACCCCCTTTTCCAAATCGGCAATAACGCTTCTCCCCGAAAGTTGACCTGTTTATTTATTTTTTTCGGCAATAAGAGCACGCAACCGAGACATCTTGTGAGTGCGAAAAGGCAAGGGAATCATAGCAATTTGAAATAGATAGAAAAGGCGAAGTGAGAAAAGGGAGATGGAAGAGCGAGAAAGGGAGAGATATAGCGAAAGATAGAAATATAGAGGGGCAACAGAGAAAGATGGATAGAAAAGGAGAGGGAGAGACAGGACGGCCCCCTCCCTGTCGTGATTCACTCATACATACATTGATTGCAGGCAAGCAGGAGGACCTCACTTATTCCTCCCCTTTCTTTGCAAGAGCAGAGGCGCCATCTTTTTCTTTCAGATTATTTATCGTGTTGTTAATTCTTTGCGTTTTATTTTATTTTTATTCTTCTTCTTTTTCAAAATGCCTATTTCCAGTTCGCTCATACACAGCGACTTCTTCACGTTCACTGGCAGCATACATCTGCTGACTCACTTCGACTTCAGAATGCAATGGTTCATCATCTTAATCTAGCAGCTCGTTTCACTCTCCTCTTCCCCCATCCATAACAAGGAAATCCGGAATCTAAGAAGAATAGTCATTCTGCTTCTTTCAAGGAAGAAGAAGACCACTGCGCCTTCTGCGGCTGATCTCTCTCGGCCTGTATCCGATGAAGAAATCACGGATGAATGCTATGCTTCCTTGCGGTTCGAGCCATCTAACCATTCCTCCCTTTCCAACTATCCGATGCTGTGCGCGAAGGTGCCAAAAACGAAAGTAAAGAGAGAATGAGAAGCCCCTCATTTCCAGCCTTTCGGCGTTTTTAATGAATCACTAGCTTTTTCCTTTCTTCTCGCCATTTTCTGTTGTGATGAGTATGAAATGCATTCCTCCTTCCCAATTCCAGGCATAAGTCATATTCGTCAATTTTCTCTTTATATCTCTTTAATAATCATTCTTCTAAAAGATAATGTTTTGTTTTCAAAAAATCATTGCACAAAAATCGTTCAAGCATTTAACTGCTGAAAGAACAACTGACTGATGGCACCTTTTTCTCTCGATTTTAATTGTTTGTGTTATTTGGATATAACGTTTCTTCATTACCAATGTTTGAGGACTTCAAACATATGGCGACCATGGCGTAAGAATCAATCAATCTTCCAATCTCCAATCAATCTCTCAATGTGCGACTACTAGGGATCAATGTTCGGCCAAATAAGAAGCTCGATTGAACCCTCTCCCGTCGGAATGACGTGCTAAAGCACCACCTTCACTCAAGCCAAGCCACTGACCTCACAACTCCAGACAAAAAAACCTTAACTGAACTGATAGAGGACAGCATCCCAATTAGACACATTAAGTTGCAAAATGTCGGTTTAGCATGTAAGGTAGACCCGCTCTACATTCTCTTCTCTTTCTGGTCTGTCACTCTTTCACTCTCTCTCTCACCCACTCTTTCTTCTTTTATTTCCCTTCTCATGCTTCTCATCTCTTTATGACCCATTCATACATGTCGGCAATGCCAGTGGACGTGCAAGCATCATCAATTTCAATTTTCTTCTCAACTTTTATGCATAAATAACTATATTGTGATCTTTATTTTACCAATCTGAGTTAGTTTGAAGATAAAAAAATTCACGAGACACCTTCCGTCACTGTATTACAAAATTTATTAAAAACCAAGCTAATTCCGAAACAGAAAACTACCAACAAACATATTCCAACTATGCAAAATTCTAGTACTTTTGACCCACAGTACAATCGGCCTTTTCATATTTTGACATACATCTCAACGTCTGTGCAATAATCCGTATTTCGTCTGGTGCCTCATCTGTCTGCCTACATATGTACATATGAATGCGCCCTATAAAGAGTCGAATTCTGCTACCTCCTGATTTCCCAACTCAGAATGCCATGTAATTGAACAGACTTTAAGAGAACAACACACAATTTATTCTAGAGTAAAAGGCAAATTAATGAAGAACTTCACGTCAAAGTAGAATCGCTAGAATTCACTTACACAGTGAACAAGGTTCGAAGAACAAACTTTTGTAAATAAGTTGGTTTTGGTCTATACCATATGCCTCAGAGAGATAACAGAAAACCAGCTCGCCAATAAACGTCATAAGTTAAGTCGAAGTAGAAAAATTCCAATATCCGAACCTGTAAATATCACATTCTAAGTATTCCATATAATTCCCATGTCGGTGAGGGGTGGGAAATAAGCCAAGTCGGGTCAAAGGGAATGGGACAGTAGATTCGGTCTCCATGGCGTGCAATCGTCGATGCTAATGGATGGGACGCTCTCGCCTGCCATTTCGCACCCAAACGTCGAGTACTGCCAACGCACCATGTTGTGAAAGATGTCCTTCTTCTTGTCGTAACTCAAAGAACGGTTAAAATTGATTGACTGGTGACTGATTCTCCTCACAATGAACTAGATCAGTCCAATTCGAGTATACAAACTAGTTGAAAAGGACTATAAAAAAGGACTATAAAAAACTATTAAAAAAACTATAAACAAACTATAAAAAAGGACTTGACTCGACGATCTCCAGTTAGGTATAATGAATATACTTACAGTTCTACTGGGATAACATGATGAAGCTCACTGATCATGAGAGAATATGCAAAGTACTGATTGAGTGATGAATTGAGAGGAAGTTAAAGAACGAGTGGAAGAGAGAAGAAGAAAAAGAAAAACTAAAAGTGAATTAGAGGAACAAATATGTAGGAAGCTTAGAACCCTGAAGCGAGAGTAGGGAGAAGATACTGACCTTTATTATGGAAAGCAAAGGAAGTTTGTTGATGAGGCGAATTTTGATTTCCCGGTGTATGCAGGAAGAGAAGAGAAGATCTCGATTCTATGTCGAGAGAAGCGAAAGAAGCGGCCGTCGCCTGAGAATGAGATTGGACTGAAAAGGACCAAGCCATCTGGGTATGTGCCCTCCTTTTCTCAACTCATTTGATCATTTAATTATCTTCCAACTATTGAGAAGATAAATATTCGACGATTTGTCTGCCAATTTGAGTACTTCTGTTATTTTCTCGTTATTCCCGTTCTCTCTGTCTCTCCTACTGTCTTTCTTTCTTTCTCTCAATGTCTTGTTTTCTCTCTCTCTCTCTGTGTTTCTCAATAAATTTTCTCAACCTCTTCGATTAAGCATTCAAACAAGTGATGCCGTCTTCAGATTTTGGTTAAATTCAGAAAGCGCCAAATGTGCCAAGATATATTTAGTATAGGTAAGTCGACATTCTAAGTTACCTCTTAACATTTCTGAGATGAAAATATTATGACAAAATTCAGAATAAATATTTTGATCAAAGAACACGCGGATCTATGAAAGTATTTTTTATGGCCAATGCCACTGACATTAAAGATGAGTCCGAATAAAGCAAATAATATTTCTCGAGTGGATGCGAACATGAATGCATTGCATTGAATCAGTACAATATTATTACATCGAAGATTGTCTCAACCGCCAAATCAGAATCTCTCCAAAATGATTGAATGAATAGAACAGAATGAAAAAACCTTACTCACTAATTGGTCTCTTCGAGCGAAATGTATATTATTTTAACCAATTTTTTAAATGTGGATTTTTAATTCAAGATTTTAAAATGCATACAATAATCGTATTTTTATTAGAGACGAAAATTCAGATTCTGGTTTTCCTGAATAAACATTTATAAACACTCACAATCCTGATTAGTTTGTCTTTTAAATTCTATTCGTACGATTAGAACAAAAGCACTTGCCTTCCACTAGCGACGACTGCAGAGCCAGATTTTATTGCGTCAGCCTTCATTTCGTCAAAGTTTCTGTAGTAAATCGATTAGGAATTGAGCCATCTTTCCAAAAGGATTATGGCGTCATGTAAGTTAAATAAAGGCTATGTATGCTCTCATCAATATTCGATTCTCTGCATCAATGGCAAATTAAATGAAGTACTCAATCTGTTTGGCTTTTGTCGATAATATCGAAGCAGAAGGATTATGGAGTCAGTTGAATTTCGACATTACAAATTACAATTTGTATGAAACGCATCTTGAATTCATAGAATATATTTAATCTCGATGCGGAAGTGAAGTTTGAGCAGCGTAAACAGTTTGAATATGTATATATTAATCCTTTCGTACTCTGCAAACACCATTTAGACGTCTTACTTTCTTTTACAGAAACTTCAAAAGGGTACTTGAGCTATCGCTTCTCGCGTTTTGTATCGCTTCTAGGTTTTTTGGCTAAGATCAAAGTATACTTACCTTGCCAGCGTGGCGATTAGAAAGTCTGAGATAAGAAAATATGTATAAGTCTAGCCTGAGCGTTTGCTATAAATAGTACGCTGTTGTTTAGAATAGCATGCTCACACTACAACTTGAAATGTTGTCCTTGCAATTTTTGTCTGTAAATGAAATTTAAATGACTTTCAGGAAGATGCTGATTGCCACGCTGTTCTTCGTTGCTCTTCATCTCAAGTTTGTCTCTTCCAATGTCTATGAGTGCCGCAGACATAATTTCGTTGTTAGTTACTGGTGTTTCTACTAATAACACTCAATATCTTTCTCTCTAAAATTTCCTTTTTTACTTTTCTCCAACTTTAATATAAATGAAATAAACCCAAGCCATGCTGCCCTGGTTCGATGGTGAACACGACGCCAACCGCGGCTGCCGACTCAACCATCTTCCGCTCCGTCTTCTGCGAGTTCAGCGCCGCGCGTAACTGCTTCGACAAAGTCACGTACTACTGCGGAGACCAACTCTATCGCAAGAAGGCAGCTATCAGTGTACTTCGCATTCTTTGCCTCTTCACTCTCACCTCAGTCCTCCCTTCTCTTGCTGTCTTTCGCTTTCTCTTTAGTTTTCTCCCTCCATTTCGTGTTTAATTCTCCCTCGGTTTTTCTCTGTATTCTTTTTTTATTTACTAAAATGACACGAGCAGATATTTTTGTTTAAAGATTAATGGAGGAGCTCCTCTCGCCAAAGCTACAGCGCCAGCACACGTTACCTTGAGGTAGTAGGAGGGAAAGAAGAGAAGATATGTAACTGAAAGGGTTAGCTAACAAAAGAAGAAAACAGGAAAACCTGGGCAAAATGATTGAATCGAAAGAAAGGATGAATTTGAATGTTGCAAGCTGCAACGCGGACGCGTCGGCTTTCACGCTGACCAGCCAGCCGAGTCTCGTTGTCTCCGCACTCACGTGCTTCGCCAGCTGATTCAATTGACACTCGCTGGCTGATCTGTCGTTGTTGATAAAAAGTTCCTTCCAAACTGCTCTGAGACAATAAACACAATGCCCTTGATATTTCAATTTTATTCATGAGGTCGCTGACCGATTAATGGAGCACGAAACTCAACCGTAACAATCTTTCAATTTTCCTAACCATAATAGTCACTTATCGCCATATTACATGCTATCTTGCAAAATCGCTAAATCACATTCCCTTGCGTCAGTCTAAAAGGTGAGTTTTTGGCAATTTTAATTGAAAGTGTGAATCTTTCCAAACAGTGCTTGAAATGAGATTTTATCGAAATGGAAAAGGGCAGAATGAATTAGGCGACAGCTCCTTTGACAAAGGGGGTCCTGGAACGGCAGACATAAAGAATGGCCGCCTTTTACGAGGCCATTCAATGCATCCATCCAAGCGTTTCTCGTCCCTTTCATTCATCACACTCTTCGTGCACTATAAAATACCAAGATATGCTTGCCATGCTACATGCACTCTCACAGTGCCGAAATAAGTATGTATGTAAATCTTAGTCCCTTAAAAATAAAGTTATATCGGTAAAATTAATTAAATTGTACTTTAAGTCAAAGCGTTATGCCCTTGCCTATTCATCTTCTTCTGCCCCTTCTACTTGCCACGCTCTCGAAAAATTAAATTTACCAAAAGTCATATAAATTTTATTTTTTCGGAAATTGTCATCAGAGACTTTGTGGTGTAGTTTTGAACAAGGAATCGAACAGTGAAAAGATTATTGAGAAATATTGAGTATAACCTTAGATATGGTCTTCAAAACGTCTTCAACATTTTTACTTATAACTAAGGGAAAAGATTTTCGAAAACTTGTTGACCACCTAAAATAAGCCTTAAGGTCGAAAATTGACTTTTTGTGTTTTATGCCAATTTCTGATGTGAAAATACTCGTTCTTTTGACCATTAATGGGTCTTGTACACCGATTTTATAAACAATATTTATACTGTGAGAAAGAGCAGCTAAAACTGCGTCGGATAATGCTTTATAACAAAAATTGGAGATAATTTTAAGCAACTGGTTCTTTTTTTGCTTGCGAAATGGCAAGCGAGAACGAGAGTGCCTACAGTCTTGCATATGGAGATATATCACGTAAGAACATTATCATATCGGTGTGATATATGCACGATTGCCCTTGCCCTTACGAAAGTACTCCATTCTCCAACCCAATATAAGACGACCCAACTCGCGAAACAAACATTGTCTTCTCCGGTTCTCTTCTTGTGTTCCTGCCTTCCTGCGTCGCCTAACTCCTGCTCCCAGGGTGAACTCGGCTTTTTATTTGTCGATGATCGTCCTCCTTTAAGTTCTCTCCTTCCAGATGTCCGCCCTCGCCTTCCTTCTTCAACTCCTCGTCGTGCTTTGCTCGCTTCAGGCCTTCTCTCATGGCATGTCGTGCCGCAACGGCCGCTGCTCCGACAAGCTGATTCGTGCCGGCTGCAGGGCCGGCTACCAGCCGTACTTCGACCGGCAGTGCTGCTGCCCATGGCACCGCTAGGAGCATACATTGGCCTTGCTCCGAGGGCTCCCTTTCTTCAGCCCTCTTCTCCCACCTGAAACTTCGATAAAGAATGTGAGCATCAACTGCTAGTATTTTACAGTGCTTATATGTATGTATATCTGCTGAGCTGGAGGGCGCACTTGCCTGACTGTACCGGTATTTGTGAATGATTGTGATGATATCGACATCTAGGACAAAATTTTTTTAACATACAAGATTCCTTATGCTTTAAGAGAGCCTCTCTGTATGCCTCCAGTAGGGCGTGCCCCAGATCCAGACGTTGGATTTCAAATGTGAAAACACAGTCGGCATTGCACTTGGCCCCAGTAACAATATTAAATGGCAAAAATTTTTTTTCAAAAAATATTCTTCCGTGAACAGGTAAAAGTATGGATAATTTCTGAATTGATGTATCTCGCTTCAAACTCAATATTTTTTAATTTTCTTTTTTTTAACGGAATCAACGTTGGATTCTGAACAAAATCAGCCAAGATGTCTTTCAGACAACTATTTTTTTAACATCGAAAAATTACTTTTAATATTTGAATTTGACGGTTAAGTACCTTATACTCATTTGTGTGTGGGTGTTATATCTCAAAATGTAGAGCATTAAAAACTGTATAACATACCTTCTTTTCGTTTAGCCTGGATGTCCCTAAGGGGGTAAAACAGAGGCTCGAATGGGCGTACCTCGGGGATGTGGGATTCAAGGTATGCGTGATAAAGAAGTTAAATTCTTGTTGTAACATAAAATGAACCATTTCATTCGATTCAGCACGTGCTTCTTTTCAAAAAAGCTCCATATCAAAATTTCATAAAATTATCATCTTCCATGAAAAAAACGCATTTTTCGATTTTTCAGCCATTGTCAGAAAATGACCTAAAACTATTCGAATCGCTGTATTTTCAAAGTTTTCAGTGAGAACAGAATGCGGATAGTACTATTCAGTACGCGACAAAATTCTCTACAACTTAAAAATATTTACATCTGGATAGGGCGTCCCTAACAATGGCAGTATCGATTATCGTATGGCGGTCGCGTCAAAACTGACAGATCCGCATTTTCCAACTTTTCGTGCAATCGTAATGTTTATCACTCATCCAATACATCATTCTGCTCCACGAAGCACACTAAGGTCAGAACCGATGTTTGTTTTGCAGATTTCCCGTGGTAAAAGCTAGCAAAAGGGTTTGCACGCGCGCGGATTCGAACCTGCGACCCATGACATTCGACGTGCACTACCCATGGGCCAAAATGACATTAAAAAATTCATTTCTGGAAAATGCCAAAACCAATCTTAAAGCTTGACCTATCAGCCGATAGCTATTTTTGCGCTCTATCGAAATAAATATATCCGCCAAACAGTGTAAATTGACGGTAAGGTCAAATAAGTGGCCAAAATATTCGAACCAAAAAAAGTAGATCAAAAAAGCTATTCATGATAACGTGATGTATGGGAAAGTTGTTCGTCTGAGCGAAAGCTATAGAATGGCATATAACATGTAGGGATAAGTTCAATCCGCGAGCAATAACAGCCGCGGTAATGTATCACCAACAAATTGACTTTTCAACGGACTCCAGGGCTCTTTTTCGGTACTCTTACTAATAGAGAGGACATTACTTTTCGATCGATCATACATATATGCAAAATTTGACCATATAGGAGCATAACAGGGAAAGAAATTTTCGTAGGATATATGTACCTCCATAGGCAAGTCGATTAATTTACGGGAAGATACATTTTTTGTTTTTTTTATTTAGCTCAAAGTTCAATGAAGCTGTACAATGTGCCTTTGTCACATGTCTTTCATCGTAAAACTTGTCGCCAGAACTTGGAATAAGGGTATCAACTATGTACAAGAGTGTAGACATTTAATCAGTGAGCGGGGCCAAGTACTCATTCTTGATTTGAGCTGCGCCGAGTCGATGTCGCTCTCGATGTGGACCTTCATAAAATGAACACTTTTATTACTTGGAAAATAAATTACAATTTAATTTATACATGATTACTTGATGAAATATGCTGTGACGAAGAATATTGGCAATTTAAATTTCATTTTAATTTTAAATAATCGTGACATTTTAGTGAAAGTGTCATGTATCTCATTAATTCCACGAAATATAGAATTATTTATTAAACTAGAATATTCTTACAAGATAACAACTGCAACTGAACATAACCTCGGTAAACTTAATCATGAGAAAATAGAGTAACAAAAAATGAAGTAATAGAACGAGTTGGCAGAACATTTACAAGAAATTATAAAGCATCCTGCCTGCGACACCGCCGGCGACGCCACCGTCCTGCCAGCGACACCGCCGGACGATGGCGTCGCCGGCGGTGTCGTCGGCGGTGTCGCCGGCGGTGTCGCCGGTGTGTCGCGGGCGGTGTCGCCGGCGGAACATTGGCGTCGCCGGCTGTGCCGCCGGCGGTGTTGCCGGCTGTGTCGCGGGCGGTGTCGCCGGCGGAACGGTGGCGTCGCCGGTTGTGTCGCGGGCGGTGTCGCCGGCGGAACGGTGGCGTCGCCGGCTGTGCCACCTGCGGTCTCGCCGGCGGTATCGCCGGCTGTGTCGCCGGCTGTGTCGCCGGCGATGTCGCCGGCTGTGTCGCCGGCGGTGTCGCCGGCAGTATCGCCGGCGGGACGGTAGCGTCGCCGGCAGGACGGTGGCGTCGCCGGCGGTGTCGCCTGTAGGACGGTGGCGTCGCCGGCGGTGTCGCCGGCTGTGTCGCCGGCAGTGTCGCCGGCGATGTCGCCGGCTGTGTCGCCGGCTGTGTCGCCGGCTGTGTCGCCGGCTGTGTCGCCGGCGATGTCGCCGGCTGTATCGCCGGCGGTGTCGCCGGCTGTGTCGCCGGCGGCGTCACCGGCTGTGTCGCCGGCAGGACGGTGGCGTCGCCGGCGGTGTCGCCGGCTGTGTCGCCGGCAGTGTCGCCGGCAGTGTCGCCGGCAGTGTCGCCGGCTGCGTCGCCGGCGGTGTCGGTTGTTAGAGTCCCCAGCCTCTCGCCAGTCCATGGTAGAGCGTGTAGAGACTGGGATTGTCAGTCGGGTGGAAGACTCGCTGAGGAGGAGGCGGCGCGGAGTCGGCAGGAATTACTCAGGGCGGAGCAGCAGTCTCCGAGTGGCCGGCGTGCCGAGGCGCAGAGTCGAGGACAAGGACAAGGACATCTTGGTGTTGTGAGTCGGGTTGTATTGTATTGTTAATTGTTTCTCTCTTACGGGTATCTCCATATAAATATGTAAGTCTGTTTCTTTCTCCCGTCTAATCGAATTCCAAGGGGTCTCTGTGTAAGATACAGGTCGAGATTGTCTTCGCCTGCTGTGACGACCCGTCAGACGAAAAAGAAACAAGTGGCATGCACCGGCATGTGGAAATGGAGTGTGAAATTATGCCGGTAAAAAGAACGTTAATTATTTGGAGACAAGAAGAAAAAGAGAAACTCATGCCACATGGAAAACGTACATATAATCGAGAGAGCAATATGAAATGAGAGGCACCCCCTGGCTGTCAAGCACCAGGGTATGCTAAATGAAGCGTGAAATTATGCCAGTAAAAAAGAACGTTAATTATTAGGAGACAAGAACTAAAAAGAAGCATGGAATATGTAAAACCTAGAGAGCAATAAGAAAGAGAGTGTTTCTGCTCCATTTCCAAATCGGCAACTGGGTCTCCACTCGAAATTTGACCTACTTATTTTTTTATCGGCAACTGGAGCATGCAGCCTTATTCATACATTGCCATCAGATGTATGCGAGCCTCTTACTCATTCCAGCTCAACAATCACATGTATAGAAGAAATTTTTTAATCTCTCATTCTACTGTGCGCATTTCATAGATACAGCTGCGGTCGGTCGAGTTAATTAGCAGTCGTATGATTTAGCGGTTTTATTACAGCGCCTACTATTTTATCGGATTCTCTCGAGTTCGTTGGATCGCGGTAAAACAATTTTTGAGGGGAAGCTTGGACGGTTGTAGCTTTGCTCGCCGGCTTCACAACAATCGGCGATAAGTGGTACGGTTAAAAATGATGTGTTGTCATTCTTATTGGCTTTTTTTGAAGGTTTTTTCTTGGTAAAATGTAATGGGAAGTTAGAGGTAATTTTTTGAATATTTAAAGTGTAGAATAGAAATGGTGTATTTAGATGCAGTCTTCATCTGCCGGGCCTCACCACCTCCTTAACTTGGTGGCAGGCGGAGACCAGCCAACAACACTCGAAGTCGCCAAGCGACTCCTCTCAGAGGGCGTGGATCCGAACGTTGCTGACGACGAGGTGAGTGGTTCGGGGAACCAGGGAATGGAAATGAAAAGAGAGCAAGAGAGAGAGAGAGAGAGAGAATATCCTTCAGGGCCTGACTCCACTGCACAATGCCTGTCAATGGGACCGCTTGGCAATGTGCCAGCTTCTTCTTGCACATGGCGCCGATCCTCTCCTCCCAGATAACCACGGCCGTACGCCACTCGCCATGAGCACCGGAGCTACTAATAAGTTTGTGACGGAAATTTGAATTTTTTTTTTACCCTTGCTGAAAATTTCCCGCACTTTTCGCTTATTAGTAGTATTTGTAGAAAAAAAAATAATTATAGAAAAGTAAACAAATGCACCACGTTTCCAGATTCCTCGAACGACTTCTTGAAAAGAACGAGCGAGAGAAACGCGACATCTTCAAAAGAATCTTCCAGCTGCACTTTGGCACTCGCATTCATAACGTTCAATTAATGAAATGGAATTTATCTTTTAGCTGTTTATGCTTAACGAATTTCTACTGTTTAAAAAAAAGTGCCTTTAATTTGCTTATGACTAATCATTATGCACCAAAATGGCTTCTAGACATGTAATTTTTATGATACACAATGGTGACACAATTTTTATAAATAATGTGCTGTTCTTTCTCACATCAAGGCCTTCGCGAATGCACGGAAGAAGATGCGTCGACTGCTGAAGTCAGGCGGGCGGCCAAGGAGTGCGAGTGAGGGGATGGTTGGAGGGGGCGAGGGGGCACTCTTTGACGAACAGCGACCGACCACTTCCACTCCCATTCCACCCGATGATGACTCGACGGCAGCTGATCAGAGTCTCTCTCTTTCTGTCTCTCTCTCTCTCTCTCTCTCTCTCTCTGTCTCGTTCTCTCTGTCTCGTTCTCTCACTCTCGCTCTCTGTCTCGTTCTCTCTCTCTCTCTCTGTCTCGTTCTCTCACTCTCGCTCTCTATTTCCCTCTCTCTTGCCACACTTTCCGTATTCTTCAGGTGGCTACGTGACAGCAGACGAGGGAAACACAACCGTTGTGCCGCCAACAAAAAAGAAGAAAAAGTGCAAGAATTCCGAAAAGAAAGACGCGGATCCGAAATTGGTATTCATTTGTTTTGGCATCTTCCGTTGTTATTGTAACGCATTTGGATGTTAATTACTTATTCCATCAACAGTAAATTCTGCCTTTTTGAGATGGTCAAATGAAAATATCTTAATTCTGTTTCTGTCTAACAGATACATCTTCCCCCTCCTTCACCCATCCCTATCCTTTCTCAGGTCGTCAAGATGACTGCGAAAGTGTTGTCGGCGGCGCCATCCCAGTCCAGCAAATCGAAGCAGACCGCGCCGCTGAAGCCGAAGGCCAGTCCGCGTTCCACGAAGACTGCTGAGAAAGGTTTGAAACTAAGGCGTTCTTTATTGCATAATAAAGCCCGCCTTAATAGCTGCTATCAATCGTCTTAAAGAGGAATTAGAGACCATCGAAAATGTTACCTGCCAAACAAGGAATTTAGCAAAATTTAGTGGAAGGTTCTCTGTATTGCCTTTTCAGAAGTGACCAAGAAGGGAATGGCGAGCTCGCCAAGCAGGAAGATCACTCCTCCGATAGACAAGAAGGCAAGTCCCAGGATGGACAAGAAGAAACAGCCGGTCACTGATGAGTCCACCGGGTCATCTTCGTCCTACGCGACTGCATGTGAAGGGTACGTGTCGTTATTGATCGCAGACACCTATGTACATAGATCTAGAGCAATAGAAAGGGGGGGGGGGTAACCCTCTCTTTCTATTGCTATTGATCTATCTATCTTTCTCTCTCTCTCTCTCTGTTCCTCTCTCTCTCTCTCTCTGTTCCTCTCTGTCTCTCTATCTCTCTTCCTCTTGATTTAGCATAGTCTTTACGTATAATTCAAGAATGTTTTCCAGACAGGATCCGCCGACCCCAGCAGCCAGGAAGGCATTGGAGACAGAGATTGGAAAGATGCGGGAGGGACAGTTGCGTTTTGCTTTGCATCAGGCGGGAGTGGAGACGGGGCCTATGAAGGGAGAAGCTGTCCGGTCGGTCTACGAGAGGAGGCTGCTCCATGTTGGGCAATTAATTAATTTAGATCATATTCAATTATTTACGAAATGCACATTAAGAGGGCAAAAAGATGGCATGGCTAAGATGAAATCCTTCTCGCCAGATTCGACTTGGTCTGAGCGACTCACCCAATCCGGCAGGACACAAGTACTCACGCGCTCTGGAAGCTGCGATGGCGGGAAGACCCTGGGGAGAGGGAGAAGCCAGAGCGGCTGAAGAGAGCCTCAGGTTGGCGGAGGAACTCAAGGACGTCTCTAGAGGAGAGAGAGAGAGAGAGAGAGAGAGAGAGAGATACAGAGAGAAGGGAGAGAGAATTTGTCTAAAGATAGATATTCCTAAATTTACGACGTTTTTTGCAATCAGATCGATATACTCACACAAGGGAGTCTCTGCGTTCTGCTATCTTCTCCTTGATCCTCGCAAACTTCCTGCCCTGGTTGGTTTTGTTGTATGTATATTGTTTATTTTAGCTAAAATTTATAATTGTGAAGATATACTGATTCCTTACAATTAGGTGGAGAACGTGAATCTCGCCTCGTTCGTGGCAGCGATCTTCTACGTTGGCAAGGGGTCTCGTGGCCGCCCCCTGCAGCATCTCATTGACGCGAAAAGAGACATTGACGCGGGCAGGACGGTTGTGGAACTAGTCTTTATTTATTGTTAATTTATTAGTATTCGTTTTGTTTCTATTGCATTAAATTTTATTTTTTCTAGGCCCAAGGAATAAAGGATCCTAAAGCGATTTTTGGTTTTTGTGTCTTATGTCTTGCAAAAGCTTACTTCTATTATAGAGGTTCACCGACAAGATCCATGTCATTGCTGAAATATGGGCAGCGAAGAAGGGAGTTGTCTCACTCCAGGTCGGTTTTGTTGTCTCAAAAGGATTTATTAATAAGGTTGAAAAAGTGGAGTCGTTGAGGAGAAATTTTCTAATTGCTTCTTTCAATTGTCCTCTGACAGAAATATTCCTGATGGTGAGAGGGGTCAACTCTTCAACGTTCGAAATGTTGGGAAGGTCCCTATCAAAACCTATTTAAACAGTGGTAGGCGCTGTCGAGTAGAAAGAAAGAGTTTCTTGAGATGTCGCACAACATTGGCGACGAGGAGGCCTTCACTCGGGAGGCATTCATCATCGAGGCACTCGGAATTAGCAATCTTTCCAATACCATAGCAGGTAGAATTATTGTCTTGTGACGTTACTTTTTTTACTTCATTTTACAGTACACCTGTTGTAAGTTAGTTAGCTTAGTGAGGGTATTCGAACTGAATGAAAGAGGCAACTGTGCTGAACTGTGTCCTTGTTAGATGGGCGGGTTTCATTTTAAATTATATACATATTGTTGTAATGCCTTTGCGTAGTAGTGTGCCGGAAAGGGTAAAGTCGTTTTTCAGCTAAATTAAGAGTGATTTTTCGTGCAAATTTGGAATGATTTTCCACTTAAATTAGGAGCGATTTTTCACTTAAAATAGGAATGATTTTTTAACTTAAATTTTGAGTGATTTCTCATTTGAATATTTTAGGGAAGATGCACAGAACGACTGCGTCTTGGCCGGCAGTGCGACGCGCACAGGTCGGCACTCTTCTCCTGGTTCGCGCACGCAGTCTATTGGCTGCCGAGGGACACATCAAACAGATCTTCCCAGATGAACTTCCCCTCACTCTCAAGCCGGTCAGTCTATCACAAACACACCGAAAATATCCTCGGCTGTTCTTCTTTGTTTAATTAAACGAGCTCTTCGTGTTTGATTTTTAAAGACAGTATTGATTGATATTATCGAATAAGTGTAAGAGGACGTTAAGAGAGCTTCTCGGTAAGGAACAAGCAGCCCTCAAGGAGGGGGGGGGGCGCCCAGGCGTAAAAGTTTCCGATTTTTTTATCCAAAACAATGATGGATACACATGCGCACTTTGAAGAAAATAAGTAGGTCAATTTTGTTAAAAGTTTTTTTTCCTTGTCAGGGCATGCAAATGTAGGACCCTTCTGTTAACACTGGATCATGTTCAAGCTTCGAGAACCTACGAGAGAGAACTTTAAGAGAGCCTCTCTGTAAGGTTCAAGGAGGGCGCCATTGGTGCCTGCCCCGGGGACCGATGTTCGATTTTGACTACCAGAACTTTATGAGTGATACATGGATAGATTATAAGGAAAACTAGACGGTTGAAAAGTTTGAGAAATTTTTTTTCTACACGCCACCACCCAAAATATGTCAAAAATTCGATGTTCTGTAACTTGCTTCATTTACAATATTTTTTACTTTTCTTTTTTTTATCTGATTGCTCATTCAAAACTGCACAAACAAGTCCCAGATAACTGTTTCTGAAAAGATTCATTTTAATAGACTTTTTCCGGATACAAATTTTTAGGACTAAAAAAAATGTTATTTTTTGTGTTTTTTTCATTTTTGCCGGTCCATTTCCAGAGAAACCATTCCATAATATGAAAGTAGAGGAAAAAGTACATGATATATGTTTCTACGAAAAGGATTTGAGGAAATATTTTTTGGGTATCAATTTTTGAATACTATATGCGATCAAGTGCTGCAAAGCAGTTTAAGCTCCATATCTGTTTTCCCTTTTTACCTTTTCATCTGAAAAGCAAGTATAATGGTGTAGTTTTTTATTCTCTACAAATCATGTCTATACGGAACTTTGATACTTCCCGAAAAATAAAGTTTAGACAAAAAATTCAATTTTTCGGTTTTTCGAATACGTCTGCCGTCTGGTTTTTTGACATTTTCCGTATTTCATAGATCGATTTCCAGATAATATTCACTGCTATCTTGAAGAGGAAAGAAAACTGCATAGAATATGATTTTATTATAGGAATCTGAGAACACTATTTTTAGATATATGAATTTTAATCGGCGATAATGTGCGACAGTGGCATCACTTACTGTTCGGCGAGTCTTGCCCCAAAATGTTCGAATTGAATTTTTCTCTTAAAATCTCCCCACATGGGTTCTTTGATGCGAGGAACACGAATATCATGTTTATTTTTTATTATGACGTCATTTTTAAAAAGTTACGGTAGGTGAATAGTAAAACTGTGTCGTTCAGCCATTTACCTACCGTAACTTTTTAAAATGACATCATAATAAAAAATAAACATGATATTCGTGTTCCTCGCATCAAAGAACCCATGTGGGGAGATTTTAAGAGAAAAATTCAATTCGAACATTTTGGGGCAAGACTCGCCGAACAGTAAGTGATGCCACTGTCGCACATTATCGCCGATTAAAATTTATATATCTAAAAATAGTGTTCTCAGATTCCTATAATAAAATCATATTCTATGCAGTTTTCTTTCCTCTTCAAGATAGCAGTGAATATTATCTATAAATCGATCTATGAAATACGGAAAATGTCAAAAAAAAACCCGACGGCAGACGTATACGAAAAACCGAAAAAATTGAATTTTTATGTCTAAACTTTATTTTTCGAGAAGTATCAAAGTTCCGTATAGACATAATTTGTAGAGAATAAAAAACTACACCATTATACTTGCTTTGCAGATGAAAAGGTAAAAAGGGAAAACAGATATGGAGCTTAAACTGCGGTGCAGCACTTGATCGCATATAGTATTCAAAAATTGATACCCAAAAAAGGTGTCCTCAAATCCTTTTCGTAGAAACATATATCATGTACTTTTTCCTCTACTTTCATATTATGGAATGGTTTCTCTGGAAATGGACCGGCAAAAATGAAAAAAACACAAAAAATAACATTTTTTTAGTCCTAAAAATTTCTATCCGGAAAAAGTCTATTAAAATGAATCTTTTCAGAAACAGTTATCTGGGACTTTTTTGTGCAGTTTTGAATGAGAAATCAGTTAAAAAAAAGAAAAGTAAAAAATATTGTAAATGAAGCAAGTTACAGAACATCGAATTTTTGACATATTTTGGGTGGTGGCGTGGAGAAAAAAAATTTCTCAAACTCCTCAACCGTCTAGTTTTCCTTATAATCTATCCATGTATCACTCATAAAGTTCTGGTAGTCAAAATCGAACATCGGTCCCCGGGGCAGGCAGTCCTTGACCCTTAGAGGCTCTCTTAATTCTTTTGAAAGAGACATATGTTGTTGCAAATTGCAAGAACTTTAAGAATACATATGCATCAGCGGTTTGTGGAAATGAACAACAAATGCATATTTTATCCAAAAACTGCTTTCGAAAATATTTAGGGGGAAATTCAAATTTTCTGAAAATATCTTCCGAGATCAAAATTAATGCCCGTTCAATCAGCTATGCAATTAAACCTCGATGGTTGTCTAATGATGAGTTTGAAGCGACTTATGTCCAATGAAATTTATAAGATTACTGTACTGGGTCTCGCGTGGAAAAAATTTTCACCTTTGAAATATAGTATATTTTGTTCAACATGTCGAGTTGTATACTGTAATCAATTTTGGTGAACAAAATCGAAAAAAAAATCCTAAAGCACGACATAATAAGGCCGTGCTCGAGTCATCCTTTCTTAAATTGCTTGCTGGAATCTATAGTTTTATTGTTGTCAATTAAATTCCTGGCCCGGCAAATAAGAATCGAACGTAATCTCTTTTCAGTTCTACGCCAAAAGTGGCGGAATCGGTGGACCCTAGCAAACGAAGACCGTTCTTCTGCATCAGACGAGTTGCTCAGTAATGCTGTTCTTACTATCTTTTTTCATTCTAGTTCCACTTTCTTTAGTCGCGCTTTCTTTCTTTCTTTCTTTTTTTCTTTTTGTTGTACATAGTAGTCTTTCGTATTTGTAGAATAAGTTACTGATGTAGTATATCAAGTGTTCAGTTCCATACTGATCTTGCGCGTTCGAACACTGTTGTTAGTCACTCCACTGCGTATTTTATCTCATTTGTAAAATTAAATTATTGCTAGCCTACAAGACAACGCTTTAATAACGTAAAATTTCTAGTGATTTTAGAGTTGGAATTCCATATGTAGTGAGTTATTTGTAGCAAACGGTCGCCAAAATTCTTTGTTTCTTTCACTTGTGATCTTCCTCTGTGCGTACATTCGTCATTTTCTATCGTTCAACTTTTTAATGCTTTCTTATTTGTTTTATGTGTGCTTGACCTTCTTACTGTATCAGAAACGTATGTCCTCTTGTTAGATGATTCAGAATAAATTAAATTACAGCACGTATATAAATTTTAGGGTGTAAAATGGTTGTTGTAATGCGCCCTGCAAAACTGCTATTTTATGTTAAGATCTATTCAACTTCTCCAAGCTTGTAGGTAGTATGTTGTATTGCATATAAGGGCGTAAGCCATTGCAATTGTATCTCATTAAGTAATATCTTATATGAGAATAAAGAATATAGACCGCTTGTTGAGCTTATGGGTGTGAAACTGCTTGTTGCTCCATTCCCACGCTCCTTTTTAACAAGGTGATAAGCACCTCCTTCTTTTGTCTGCTTCTTCGGTATTGTTCTCTAGTCTTTTGTCTATTTCTTTGTGCCCCTTGTTCTCTCGTCTTCTTTATATTTCTCGGCGTCTCTTGCTCTCTTGCATTTTGTTATTCATTCCTGACTGTGGCCAACTGTGGCTGCCATTTTGCTAATTGTAAGAGTATTAAAGCTTCTTCTGAGGTCGTTGCTGAGCAATTGTCATTGCTTTGTCTGCTTATGAAAAATTATTGTTATGCACACACATCACACGACGTTAACATTTATTTCTCTTTCGGGAAAATTCAGATCAGTCAAATCCTTGACGGTGGAGGAATTGGAGTGCGCCGGAGGCGCTATTCTGCATACGTCTGTCCCTGGTAGAATTGGAATCGCTCTACTGGGACTGCCAGTGCTTCGAAGGCGTGCAGCCATCCCCCCTCGGGATACCCCGTAGGCATGGAACGGTGGTCAGCATCCGAGTCGGCATGGAGAGAGGCCGCTGCTGCTGCTGGAAGATGCCATTGTCGGAGTATTACTGCGGCTGCTGAGGGGGCGGCTGCATTTCACTGCAAGAATCTTTTTATGATTTGTATTTTTATATTTTAATTTTGTTTTCATTAAAAACAATATTTTTGCCTCATAAAATCAGGTCCTACTTCCACAAACGTTACCGTGCACTGCTATCATCAACACAAGGAAAAGAGAGTCATCTGAAAATGGTTCCATGGGCTTTTGAATGCATGCATTCAAAAGCATCCCTCCTTGGGATCAGTGGAGCCGAAAAGAGGCGGGCTTCATCCTCCTCCAACTCACCGGTCATGATGTGTGAGGTGAGGGGGCGTAGGCGAGTCGGGTGGGCAGCAGCTTTGGCTTCCCTCGGCCAGAGAAGACGTGCGGAGTGGTTGAACGGATACGATTAGAATAGAGAGAGAGAGAGGAGAGAGAGCTAGACAGGGAGAGAAGAGATAGAGAGATAGCGAGATTAGGAGCTCGAATGCTAGAAGGACAATCACACATGCTCTAAAGCTGGCTTTCGGGAGCCTCCTCCCCTTCGAAGGGCACTTTCTCAACTGCCAGCTTTAAAGGGGGCCTTCGGTAGCCTTCCTCCTCCACACTCCCCCCCCCCCCGACCCCTTCTCAAGAATTGACAAGGGGACAAAGAAAAAAAAGAAAGTTGGGACCAAATCAACAAGTGCCTTCAATGAGAAAGAATAAGGGCGAGTGATGCAATTTAGTTAAAAGAACTTTAATGATTATATGTTGAACAACTGACTGATATTGTTGGAAGCAGAGGAAGTTTGTTGGTAAGGCGCATTTTGATTTCCTGATGTATGCAGGAAGAGAAGAGAAGAGCTCGATTCTATGTCGAGAGAAGCAGTCGTAGCCTGAGAATGAGAGTGAACTGAAAAGGACCAAGCAATTACGACAAAAGCCCATTTTCGCAATTAATTTGAAGATTTGACACCCAATTTTTGAGAGGCTCAGAGCTCCGTGACTATTTATATTGGTAAAAAAATCTTGAAATTTTATTCGCACTTTTGGCACTCTCTGAATCTATGACAAATTGTAAGACGAGAGACAGGTAGAAAGAGAGAGACATATAGAATGAGCGAGAGAGAGAGTGCAAAAGAGGGAGAGTAAGAGACAGATAGAGGGACGAAAAAGAAACAAAAGTGTTCTTAACACATTAAATTTACTGTCAGATCGTAGCCTAATTATGTTCACATAAGTTAATTTAATGACTAAATGAATTGCGAAGATGGGCGTGCGCCAAGTTGGCTTGGTCGTCTTCAGTTCACTATCATTCTCATGCGATGGCCGCTTCTCTCGACATAGAATCGAGATCGACTTTTCTCTTCCTGCATACACCCGGAAATCAAAGTTCACCTCCTCAACAAACTCCACGCTTTCGACATTACAAGGTGAGCTTCATTTATTAGAGCAGCTGAATGATTTGCTGCATTGTGATTATATGGCTTACACATTTTAGACAGAGAACAGAGGAAGAGCCAAAAATAGAGACTGGCAGAGTTGCAGCAGACGAAGAGATGGTTCGCAGAAGAGTGCAAGAGAGCAGAAGAGGCGGAAACTGCTCGAGTAGAGCGAAGAGATGCAGAGACAGATCGATGGAGGAAGGTTTGCACGATTTCAGAGGTTATCAGAGGAGGAAAATGAGTATGATTAGGATGATAAGTTGCAGAGAATTCTAACAACGAGAAACGATGGAGCAACCGAGACAGAGCGGAGCGACCAGACGAGAACGAGAACAAGGACAGTCGACACGCGAGGAAGTCAGTTGAGAGAGAGAGTGGGAGAAGTAGAAGAGCCAGTGGAAATTGGAGTGCGATCGAAAACATGACTTACCCATATTTTTCCGATAGGTTTGGTTCGCGGGAGTTCACTAACATGCTTCTGGAGATGCAGCGACGCAGAGGATCCACAACTCGCGTGCCCTGTCTCTTTCAGTAAAGGACCGGCTGTCTTCTTGGGTCTTGGCCTTTTTTCCCACATACGATGCCTGTGCAAAAACGGGGATTCATTCTGATCCTTAATTTTTCTAGGTTGCCAGCATAGAGTAATGATTTTAAAATATTTACTGGCATTCATTAGCCTTCAATGTATGCTTTCATACTGTTTGATACATGATTAACAGATGTATAAAACCTTTTATCATAATGGTTACTCTGCATCAGATCTGATCAACTCTCCCTCCTCCTTGCTAATTGTGTATTACACTTGTTGCGCAGTGCGTTTGCCGCACATGCCGGTAGTCTTTCACGTTTCCGCTGCCCCAGATTTTTTTTTAATCTTTGGAGTGAACATTTCTTGAACATCTTGGACGTCTTTTAACTTTGCTGAAATATTCACATGAAGAATATGCACTGACTAGCTTAAATGCTTAAGTAATGAAAAAGATTGGTTCAAACTCTTTTAAAAGTCTTATCGCGTTTGGTTTTCAACGTTCGAACATATGGCTTTTGATGTTCAGCTACTTGTGAAGGCAGGCGAATATCAAATGAGCATGAGTGACATGGCTGATATTAGACAAGATCTTATTAACTGGTATCAGTTTGATAATTTAAAGGAAGTTTCCGGCAAATAATTATACAGTAGCGCTAGAGATCCACTTTGAATGCGTGCGCTCATAAAGTTGACTGGCGCTCGGTCGAGAGAGCATGCGAAATAGGAGGGCGGCTCTGACATACCGTAGCTAATTCTCTACCAGACAGTTTTCTCGTTACTATTGCTCAGAATGTAATGAACGAAAACCGCTAAACTTTCTGGATACATGTTTTACGCCATGATGAACTTGTTCACATAGAACAAAACATAGGTTAATTATTCCCCGGATATCTCCTTTAATATTAGTTTTGCATTCTCTTTCTTGTATTTAGGAAATAAGGTCTCATGCGCTTCGGTCGCTCTCGAGCAGCTGAGAACTGTGAAAGTGGCAGTTCTGATATTCTTCGGCTCCGGCGACATCTTAAAGGATAGGATTTATGCCTTAGCTTTTGCTGTTAAAATAAATTCAGCCATGAAATGGCAACAATTCTATCTCATTTCTCGATGTAAGTGTTTTCTTATTCTTTATTCTAAATGCATAAATGTGTTTTTTTCATTCGTAGTGGAAGATGCTGTCCACATTCTTTTATGAAATCCAGGAAAGTGAACTTCATCTCTAATACCAAAATGAAAGCCAAACGAAAAATGTTCACATTGAAATTTTTTCCAGTGTCACCTCTTCCAGCATGACAGATTTCGGCAGTGTGAGAAGAAAACGAAAGAAAAAAGAATATTCGCATTTGGGGGAATGTTCAGGCAGAGATGGAAATTGAGGCATGATGTATATGGGAAACTGGAAAGACAATCTGAAAGATGTCAAAAAGAGACAAAAATGTAGACAGTGAGAGAGAGAGACATAGAGAACGAGATATATAGAAGGAGAGAGGGAGAGAGAGACAGAAATGAGATTGTGAAACTTTTCTCACGCTCATTCCATTTGTGTCATCAACAACTATTCGGCGACACTTTATGAATACATATAAAAGAACTTGAGCAATGCGAGAGATTCAACAACTGTGCCAGCTTCTTCTTCTATGACACTTTTCAGTTTCATTTCTTTCCTAAGTTTCACTTCTCTCCTCACTGATATCGCATCAAGTGTACTTCGTTCTTCTTAAAGATTTCTTAACCTTTCACTGCTTACCTTCCAGATGTACGCCCTCGCTTTCCTCCTTCAACTTCTCGTCATTCTCTGCTCGCTCCTCGCCCTCTCCCACGGCTGGCGCTGGGAATACGGTGATTGTGTCGGCGAAGACTACGCTTTCGGCTGCAGGATGCACGGGAAGGAGTGCTGCTGTAAGGTGAACGACTAGGAGGCATGAACCACTGCCCATCGGGCTCCCTCGCAACTCTTGTGATTCGACCAGATTTTCTTCGATAAAGCATCATCTTCGTTAAATTGCTGAATCTTTAGTACAAAAAGGTGAGAGATGCTAGCCAGGAACAAGGCTGTGGAATATATATATATATTTTTTTTTAACCGAGTTTGGCATGGGAAAAGAGTAAAGTCGAGCAGTGACATCTCATGTTCCGCGATGAAGTTGGTGAAAGGCCAATTATCAGTCATCAGTTGGATTTGCCCCGACGACAATTTTTCCACGCATATCCACCTGATACATCGATCAGAGCCTGTAAAAGGCCCAAAAAATTTGGGCCGGCCCGTCGGGCCCAAGGTCTGGTCCGGCTCGGCCCGAACGATTTCTGAGCCCTAGAATTTTGGGCCCGGAAATGGTTTTTTTTCGTACATACCATTTTGTGCTTCGTTCATATCTCATTTACATATATTTAGTTATAAAGGGCCCATGCGCATCGGTCGCCGCGAGATCACACTCAGTAAGCTGAGAGATGTGAAACGGGCATCGCATTCTCGGCTCCTTAGAAATGTTCAAAAATAAGCCATTATGCCTTCACTTTAACTGTAAAATTCCCCACCATGAAATGACAACTATTACTTCTCATTTCTCGATGAAACCCTTTCATTCTTCCCTGGTCTTTGTTAAATCAGCTCATAATTGATAATTGACACGGTTCTAAATGCATAAATGTGTATCTGTTCATTCGTACATAGTTTAACATTCTTTTGTGCAATGCAAGAAAAAGAGCTTCTTCTCTAATCTTGATAAGAAAGCAACATGAATCATCATTCACATTGAAATAACTTTTGTTATTGGGAAATTCGGGCATATTCAGGCAAAGGTGGAAATTGATGCATCATGTATATGAGAGTCGGGAAGAGAATGTAAAATGTAAAAAAAAAAGATACAAAAACTTAAGAGAGTGAGAAAGAGAGGAGGGTGAGTCAGAACATTTCTCAAGTTCATTCCAATTTCGACATGCAATAACTGTTCGACTCCACTTCACATAAAAGAGATGGGGCAATGCGAGAGATTCAAAAACAGCGCCCGCTTCTTCTCCTTCTTCTTTCATTTTTTTTCAGTTTCACCTCTTTCCTCACCGATTAAGCGTTCTTCTTTCTTCTAAAAGATTTCTTAACCGTTCAATGCTTACCTTCCAGATGTCCGCAGTCGCCTTCCTCCTTCAACTCCTCGTCATTCTCTTCTCGCTCTTGGCCATCTCTGCTCGCGCCCGCTGGGATTGCCGCGACCATCCATGCGCCTGGGAGCCCCCTGAGGACTACAGATACTGCCATGGAAGTTCGATCTGGTGCTGCTGCAATTTAGACATGGCCAAGTCGCCATGGGCCATGAACGACTGGCCATCGGGCTCCCTTACAACTCTCATGATTCGTCCCGGCTTTCTTCGATAAAGCAACATCCTTCATCGACTTGCTGAATCTTTAGCACGAAAAAGGCGAAAGATGGGAGCCTAAAACAAGGCTGTGGAATACATAAAAAAAAACGAGATTAGCATGGGAAAATAGGAAAGTCAAGCGGTGACTTCTCGTGCTCGGGGATGAAGTTGGTGCTGTTTCAAGGTGAAGTATTAGCCAACAATCGGATTTGCTCCTATTGCTTCTTTTCATTTCTGATAATTAGATCAGAAATGCAAGCATCAATTTGCAGCACATTTCAAACACAATATTAGCATTTTGGAATTGTTATCAAAATCATCTACCGATTTGGGGAGCACTGTTGAATATTCTCGCCTTCTGAATGCCGTGGAAAATCCTCTTGCTTTTCTTCGACATCTCTCCAACCGCGATGATCACCATTGGCAATCAATATCATCGTTTATCTAATTTATTGTAAACTGTTCTGAAATGTTTTCTTTTTTATTTTATTTTTTAAACGAATTATTTAGTGAATCATGAAAAAGCTTTCTAACGGAAGTCCTTCAAAATGAATGGCTGCTTACAGAAAACTAGATGATCGCACAGAAGATGTCCCTCCGCAATCGCTTCAGCGCAATTAAACAAACAATGTTTTATTAACACACACACGAAGGTTTTATCGCGAAACTCATCGTCTACACTTGGGCAAAAGATGAAGAGCAACAGGGCTTCAACAGCTAGAATCGAAGCATGACATTAAAGGTGGGCGGAGCCAGTGAGAAGTGGGCGTGGCCAGTCCACTCAGTCTTGCAAGACTTGAGCTGTGCCGGGTCAACGTCGCTCTCGATGCGAACCTTCAGTGCAAATTTGTTTAATATAAAACTACAATCTGATTTAGGTTGCTAAATTTGTGAAATAATTTATATTAAAGAACATTAACAATTTAAATATTATTTTAATAGTATTGAAAGAAGCACTCATTTTGATCAGACCTAGTATAACCTTTTAGACCTCCTAGACCTAGAACTATAAAACTCCTTCGGCGAAGGAGAGTCGGCGGCTACGGGCAGGGGAAATATCGGGCGAGGCCGCGGCGGCCTCCTTCGACGGCTTCTGCACCAGAAGTGGAACGAGCGCGAGACGCGCGGCGCCGCCGCTCTTGTTGAAGTCGATCTGAAAGGAATCAGTGCATCTCTGAATGCCATTTTCAACCATTTTAATACTTTATGAGGAAAAAAGTAAATTAATATTATCCCTTTAATTTGGCACGTTGCCAAACCTGTCGGTCGGCGATGTGGACGACGTCCTCTGGCATCGCGATGGCGTCTCCTTTCTGCTGCACTCGACCAGAAGCTCGACGAATCTGAAATTGTGATTATTATACTTAGCAAATATTTTTCCACCATCTAATTTTAATTGAAAAAGAAATAAAAACTGTTATACTTGCTGGTCTTCATGCTGAACTGGATGAGCGCGGCGGCCATGGAAATGGACGCGATCGGGCGCTCATTCACGGCATTGATGATGTCGCCGGGCCGGAGATGCACGGCGGAGAGAGAGCCCAAGCGGACATCCTCCACCTGAACAGCAATAGATACAATTAAAGGATTCAACTATTTTATAGACTTATAATTCTTGATTCCAGGACTTCTCCAACCTGAACACGTTCGAGGGCGTCGTATTGGAGACGGAGGCCAAGCATAATGGGGCGGGCAATGTCGGGAGGCGTCGAGTCGTGCAGACTAACCTGACAATTTAAGGAAATTTGAATTTCCCGCGCTACGTTCAATTTAGGATTGTTCCAGTAAGATAAACGATATTACAATATCACTTTCATTCCATCCTTCAAAATGTCAGAGCAAGATGAGCCGAATTTGAATTTCCCGCCGCTTCCGCACTTTGAAGGTCGAGACGACGCGCGAGCAGAGAGTCTCCTTCATCTTGTTGAAGCGGATCCTCTCGATCGTCGTTCCTTGCAGGCTGGCGTGAGAGAAGACAGCGTGCTCGGCCAGGAAGAGCAGCTGAATTACGAACGGGAATTATTCCATCTGTAACTTCTTGGCTTGGCGAACTAGCCATTCTATATTGTTATCATTCGGATAATTATTTTGTTCTTTTTTAATCTTAAAGTTATGTCTTTTTGATAGCCAAATATATGTATGTGCATGAGATAAGAACCTTCTTCTCCGTAGGCTCCGAAAGTTGTCGCGCAAGTTCGGCTGCTTTGAATGGCTCGCCATTCTATTATAGCTTATTTAAAATATGCATCTCCTTCTGCTATATTTTCATCAATGCTTTGCTTAATAACAAATATTTTTCTAAATTTTAAAATAGCTCTTCTGATAGCAGCCAAATAGCAAAAAGCCTGCACCATCTTGGTGAGCACGGCGCCGGGGCGCAGCTGGTGGTGGAGGGGCGAATTTCGAGCGACGAACGTCACGAGGCCATCCGTGTCGCGGACGTGGATTCCTGCAATATTTTATTGACATTTTTGTTTGTTAATAAGCTGACTAAAAATTATTGAATTCTTTGTTTTGTGATAAGTAGATCAAAATAAAATATCTCTGCTGCTAACCGAGACGTTTGCCGGGAGGGAGAACGGCGAGGACATTCGAAATGAATGGCGGCGGCTTGGTCGGAGAGTTGGCGGGAGAGACGGGAGAAGCGGCCGCACTCGGAGCAGACATCTCTGAGGAATGACTTATTATGGAGTTGGGGGAATATTGTTTGTATTATGTTTGCATTTGAATTTTGCATATTTACTTTATATAGGTATTGATTTCACTCATTGCTATGTTAATGTAAGTTGGCATAATGCGAGCACAGTGAGAAACTGACGCTATTTGGGTTTCGGCCATGAATTTTGCACTTGCACTGAGTTTTCAAGGTTATGAAAGAAGACGAAGGCGTGAAGCCAGCGAAGAAGTCATTCGTGGCCGAGCCCATCGAGATGAAGTTGCCCAAGGAGAAGGGAAACCGGGTCGTCAAAGTAAAAATATATTTATATATTCAAATTAAATGCAAAAAAAACTTTTTAAACTGTATTTATCGTGCAAATTAAATTAATAAAACTGACAGAAAACAATTCTCAGCTCACGAACAAATCGCCGGGCCATGCCGTGGTGAAGGTGAAGTGCTCGAATAACGCAGGCTACCGGTCAACCCGGTCTTCTCGTTCATCCCGCCAGGCGGTGAAGGACAGATTAGGGATTGTTGCCTTAATACAGTTAATTATATTACTTAATTATAACTTTAAATTAGACATTAAATTTCAAAGTATCAAGCGAGTCATCCTAATTCCTTTTCTTTGTTGGTGGATTGCGTGCTGGAAACGATGAATCAGGACAAGATCGTCGTTGTCGGTGCTATTCTTCATCGACAAGGCATAAGCAGAGCCACTCCCCAAGGCCCCGCCCCTCACCAGCTTCTCACACCCCCCCCCCTCCCAATGCGATAGAGCACACTAAGAAAGAATAGTATTGCTCAAACATATCTAAATCCTGAAATCGAACAGGCCGCTATAATTTTTGTGTTTTTTTTAAAGGAAAAGGTTGAAGGTTACAAATATGTATTAGTTCGGGACCATTACAAATATCAACCCGCGATTCGTAATGCCGTTGGAACTTTCAGGACATTATATGGAATATTCCAGAAAATTTCACATATGATAAATTTCGTTTGTTTTCTTTTCTTTTAATGATATGGAAATTTCTTTCTCAAAGTACGACAATATCGATCCAGTTTGTATATATGTACATATGTAAATATCCTACAATTTTTTCAATTGCGAATTAACAAGTCCATTCTATTTTTGCACGTGTGTTACTTTTCATTTCCGCTTGCTCCCCACTTCCTCGCCAGTTTCCTTGGCTTACCCGACAGCGCGCTTTCCTCTCTCTCCGCCGCTCTCTGCGATGTCGACTCTCGTTTTCTCTGCGCTCTCTCATTTCCTCTCGTTCTCTCTCCTCCTCCCGCTCTCTTTCATTCTTGCCCTTGGAATGTGCAGCAAGAACAAAGAAGAGAAGAAGTTAGAGGATCTTTAAATGAAAACAACTGAAATTTTATAGACAGCAATTAAATCCAAATTGATTTTTAATTTTTTTTTCATATTTTTAAAAATTTAGATTTCCGATTCAATTTTTATTGTATAAAAAAATATTTTCAGGAAAGAGGATAACAAGCTTTACGAGAACGTCAACTAAGGACTATCGAAGAGGCCAATAAGAAGAAGCTACTTCCATGTACTGAAATGGCTGCTCTTCATTCGTCCAATTCCTCTTTCTCGTCTCTGCTTCTCTCGCCCCTATTCTCTCTCCCTTCTCTCTTCCTTCTCTCTTTTAGAATAAAGATAAAGAGAACTCAGAGAGCAGTAATTGCCATTCACATTCAAAATGTAGCAACGTTTCGTCCAATTGAACCGTGTGAGATATGTATGAGTTCGTCCTGAAAGTCTCCTGCAAATTAACTGTCAAGCTTATGTGTCACCCGTGTTAAAGCATCGAAATAAAATATAATAAAAGAATGTTTCTTCATTGAAATTGAATTGAACAATGGTTTTCTTGGTGGCTTAAAAAAATGTACATTAATAAGATTATAAATCATTACTCATGGTAATCACAGATGAAATTCACCCAGTCCTCTGCAGAAAACTCCAGTGTATTATTTTCCTGGAATCATCGATTCTTCCCGCCCTTAAATATCCTACTGATTTTCTCAATTGCGAGTTCTCACGATCTTTAAGTTTTTGCACGCGAGTTACTTTTCATTTTCCCCTCACTCCCACTTCCTCGCCAGTTTCTTTCGCTTACCCGACAGCGCGCGGTCCTCCCTCTGTCGCTCTCTCCGATGTCGACTCTCGTTTTCTCGGCGCTCTCTCCTTTCCTCTCGCTCTCTCTCCTCCTCACGCTCTCTTTCATCCTTGCCCTTGGAATGTGCAGCAAGAACAAAGAAGAGAAGAAGTTAGAGTATCATCAACTCTTTTTTATTTTGTAAAATAGATATGTTTAAATATCAGGTTAGATTGATATGCTGATAGTGGCTGATAAAATTTTTATTGAATGATTTTATTAAAATTGTCTTTTGGAAAGAGGATAACAAGCTGTACGAGAACGTCAACTAGAGACGAGCGAAGGGGCCGCTAACAATAAGAAGAAGATTGGGCAGCGTTCTTCTTTCGTCTAATCCCTCTTTATCGTCTCTGCTTCTCTCTCCCCTCTTCTCTCTCCCTTCTCTCTTGCACAATCAAAATAAAGAAAAGAACTTAGGGAACAGCAGTTGGCTTTGTTCTGAAGCAACGCTGCTTTATGGCTCAACCAACGAGTCAGAGAAATTGGATCGAGCAAATCAGAGCGGCTCAAGCTGTTTTAATTCTGCAGAATATTAGGATAAAAGAAAATTCAATTAGTGCTCCAATTTCTAATATACATACCCTTGTTACCCTCCTTCCCGGGGGATTAGAACGGATCCTTTCTTCTCTCCGCGCGAATATACATAAATGCCGTCTTTCCTAGATCGAAAAAAGCAGAGAAATAACATGTAGGACTGAGAATTCTGAATTTTTGTCGATTTTGTTCGCGAATTCTCAGTCCTACCTGTGATTTCTCTACTTTTATAAAAGCCCTCCAAGGAACTAGAGACCCTAGATGAATGTTGTTCAATACCCAAAGAGCCCGAAACCCATATAGCGTCAGCACGCTATTATATCACTTTTTCAGGGAGTAATTTTATTTCGTCAACAGCAACATCCAGATTCGTAAAGGCCCTCTTTCATCTTGACATCAAAATTGCCTTTGCAATGTGATTGCGAAATTTTCTTTCACAATTTTATGCCATTGAATCATTTCCTAAATATCTTTAAGTGCGAAATATTGAAAAAGAACCACCGATAACGGTTAAATTAATTATTTTTTCTAAATATATTTTGATAATGTGAACTACTTATATTCATTAAACGTCAAATAAAAAAAAATTTGAAATGTCTCGTCTTCATCGTGGGACGCATGCACCCTCTTCATCTCCGTAGAAGCGTGCGAGGCAGATCTTTCCGTGCGGGCACGTGTTGTGAGGGCACGCTGTAAGGCCCAAGATTAAAGGAGCCAAAACTCACTTTTTAAATTCGCGCCTTTTTGCCTGACACGAGTAAAAGGAGCGATTTCAAGAACGAGTTTTTGGCCCCTTTATTCGAGATATGTTGAGCATATATTAAAAACCATGATTCCAACTTATATTGGAGTCCATGGTTGCGGCGTCAAACATCTTGTCACGAAGGCAGCAAAGGCCAAAGTCGTCGACTGCACCGAAGTCGCAGTGGAAGCCGGGTGGACATTGCGACTCCTTGCTCTCGCATGCTACAGATTGAAAGTTGGACACGGCATTCTATACTTTCATAGCAAGTTTTTTTTTCAAGTTTTCAATAATGAAAATGACTTTACTTGATTTACGTATTCTATGTACATACATGATTGTAATCTTCAAAAAGACGGTAAGACTTTTCTTGATACATACATACGTACATATATATATATATATAACGCAAAGCAAGCTCTGTATTTGAGAAGTCATCGATTCGAAAAGAACAAAGAAGGGCGGGTGAAATGTTAAATTTTAACACGTGACAAATTGTGTATCTCTTTCTCTCTTCTCTCTCGCTCTCTCTCTCTCTCTCTCTCTCTCTTACTTTCTTTCTCTCTTTCTCTGAATCTCTCTCTCTCTGTCTCGCTCAAACTGACGTCCTCCATCCGGAATGGCATGTGGGCAGCCGGCGTATGCAACGCGAGTGAGCAGAGTGATAGCGAGACAAAAGATGAAGGCGGCATCAGGTGAGAAAGTTGCCATTTGATCTAAGTAATCCAGATGCTTTATTCTCTTCATAGAACAACTCAAAAATGTACAATAAAACAAAGACAAAAGGGTCCATGCGAAACGCACGAACACGCTACGTCCACTGTCAATCCATGAGAACTTCCAACTATGAGACCTCTCAAATCTTTGCATTGCCAAATCCCTCTAATTCTCAATTTTATCCCTTATCTTGCCTTCTCTCTCTGCTCTCTTTCTCTTCCGTCTCTCTCTCTCTTCTTCTATCTCTTCCTCTTCCGAACACAGTCATTTCTTCTCTCTGATTATCCTTATTTGCTCGCCGAATCATGTCATATCTCTCCTAAGATACACTCTCATTAATTGTCAAGGATTATCACTTGAAAGAGCACGAGTCTGGAAATATTTTCTTCGGGATTATTATTTTGATTACATTATTATTACCATGTCTAGAGAGTGGCTTCCATTGTCTCTGCGATGAAAGAATTAGAACGAATTCCCTAATAAAGGAACACGATAAACACAATATGTTTTCCGCCATTGAAAAATGCTCCGAGTGCTAAAAGGATTATAATGCCAAATTTTTTCAAACAAACAAAAAAAACATTTTTTGTCACATACTGAAGTCAGGCACCTTATGTATGTATGTACATAGATGAAGAATGTGCACGAGAAGAAAGAGAGAGAGAGTGAGAGAGAGAGTAAGACAACACAGAAACAGAGAGAGTGGAGAGGCAATTGAATTAGCCCATACAATAGACAACTAACTCTCTTTTTCATCACCATTAACTGATCCCTCCTCTCTCCCAAGCAGAGGTTCAATATTACAGCTCCAGGCGCTTTTATCGCGTAATGTCGGGAAGTTTTAGTGGCCTCCTTCATTATTATTAATTTTCTGCGACGAATTAAGTTCCCGGTTTCATCAATAGATACATATATATGTATATCTAGACTAGTATCACACAGACATTGGATAATGGTAACGTTTTTATCGATCGATCATCTCATGTTCTTTCATTTACTACATTTATCTGACGACACTATCAATCCTCGTTTGGCGAAAATGGAGTGCAAGTTAGGCATTAGGGGCAGAGACTGCCTCGTTTTCCCCACATATTGGCACTCCGTTAATTGGTTTTGAGGGCGCACCTGGTGCATAAATAGAGACAGAGGGAGAGAGAGGAATGAAGGAAGGAAGGAAGGAAGAGGCTTGGGAGATGCACGGATTTATTCTCTTCGCAATTCCTTGAACCACATCTGATTGATTGATTTATTTACGTGGTGACACGTGGGATATAGTGAATGGATAGAGCATAACAAAGAACATGGTACAGTACAGTAAAATAGGTGTGAATTACTATAAGGATGAGGCTGAAGGGGAAGAGAGAGAAGAAGGCGGAGTAGATTTGGCTAGTGCGTTAAAAGCTTTAGCTGATCTAATAAAGAAGGAGTGGTTCTGGACGGAGGATCGAGTGGAGGGGTACGAAAGAAGGAAGGATAAGCCACGCGTGCGAGAGTTGCGGAAATGATAATAATGAGGAAAACGGTCTGAGATACGCCTGTGACCGAAAACGAGACGACGCGCAAGGGTGAAATCGTGGAGTGTTGCCTGCGGGATAAGAGGGAGGGGAGGGAAAGGGCCTGGTTACGAGTAGTTGGGTTGGGAATGTCCGCGCAGTTAGTAAAGCCAAAACAACGACGGTAAATAAAGCGAGTGAAGTAATTCTGGATTCGTTCTAATTTGAGGATGTCTTTCTTAAGACGAGGAGAGAAGACAACAGAGGAGGATTCGAGCAAGGGCCGGATGTATAACGTGTACACATTGACAAGAGTGTGATGGTTCTTGGAGCGAAGAGAGCGGATGATGGGGTGGCATTTGCTTATAGCCTTATTGGCGAGAAATGAGCAGTGGGGAGAGAATGAAAGAAGGGGGTCAATGATGATTCCAAGGTCGCGAACGTTGTCAACAGGAGTAATAGGGGCGCCGTTAAGGTAGTAGACAGTCTTGGGGTTAGATTTACCTAGATGTAGGACAGAACATTTGAGAGGGGCTAAGGGAAGCTGCCACTTATTGGCCCAGGTTGCTACTTCATCTATGGCGGTGGATATCGTTCTGTGTCTCTTTTGTGAGAAAGCAACTGAGCTGTAAGCATGAAGTATGTATGTAAGTAGAGGTGGAGAGAGAGAGAGAGAGGTTCAGAAAAGAAAGTTGAACAAAAAGGGACAGGGAAGCAGAAAAAAACCATGGAGTGAAAAGGCGGTTAGCGAAGTGAAATAGAAAGAGAAAGATGCCTCATTAGAGAGAAAAGTGCAAGAAATGTCTTTCGTTAAAATTAGCTGGTAAACCTCAATGGCTGAACGCTCCTTACAATCCAAGGGCAGCTCAGTAAGACTTCGTCGCAGAATTAAGTGTGATATCACTGATTGAGTAACACGTATCAGCAGTAGTTTCCTGAGAGGAAAGGGGCAGGAGGAGCTGGCGGTACACCCGACGGAAGAAACAGTGAGGGAAACCTGTGGCGCGACGGTTTCTCCATCCCGTCCTCTTAGCTTACACAAAAAGGCAACCCGCCTAATCCGCCCCCCCCCCTCTTGTCAGGCCTCATGCTTCACTCTCTTTCTCTCAATCTCTCAAGGAGGGAGTGAAATAGGAAATAGTTAATATGTTCATATATTCGAGAAGCAAGGTAAATATCTCTATTAGGAGATAGAATCAGACGGAAAGTACGAGGGAGAGAGAAAGAGACGATGAGCTTGAAAAAAGTAGAGACACAGAAAGATATCCAAGGAAATGAGAAGAAATTAACTGGGGAACATCAGGCTTGCTGTGTCCTGTATGTAACTTGCTCAACATGGCCGTTCATCTTTCAAGCCTCTTCCTCCCGTCCTTCCTTTCTCTCTCCCTCTCTCTCTCCTTACCTCTCTCTCCCCACCTCTCTCTCCTTACCTCTCTCTCTCTCTCTCTCTCTCTCTCTCTCTCCTTGCCTCCCTCTCTCTCTCGATCTTTCTTTCTTCTCTCTTTGTTACACTTGTACGAAACTCTAGCAGCTATTGGCTTAAGAGTGCGTTGTTCTGATCAATTATGTGTCTGAATACCAAAAGTAAACTCTGTTCCAGCGAACAGAGAGAGAGAGAGAGAGTGAGAGATGAGAGAGACAAGGAAAGAGAATGAGAGAAACGAAGTAAAGCTTGAGGCCTGACAAGAAAGCAGCGATGAAGGGTTGCCTTTTTGTGTAAGCTAAGAGGACGGGAGGGAGAGCTACAAAACGGGCGTGCCACAAGAGTCTCCGCACTGTTTCATCGGCTTGTGCACCGCCAGCTCCTCCTGCCATTCTTCTCAGGTAACTGCAGCTGACCCTTGAGGTTATTGAGAGCCAATTTTTCCAGCAAAGAATTTGTTCATTTCATTCATGCGTAATTTGGAAGGATTGTGCTTTTCGCCTGTCTCTTTCTACTATTCTTCAGCTGTCGCATTTGTGTCGTTACCAGCTCCTTTATTAAATTATTTCGCCCTGAGAGAACAAAATATTATTGTCTTCAGTGGAGTACTTGAAAACAGCAACAAAAACGAAAATTCAGTATTCAGCATTGAAATGCTACGGGTGGCGTTGACGACTGCCACACTCCTCCCCCTGCTCGCAACTGTGGTTAGTCCTTTACGATTATTACATTAATTATTGCTTTCTTAATCCTCTCAACATACGAGTAAGAATAGATGCAGCATGATTTCGCTATTACTTGTCTTTTCTTTTGAACAAGGATACGCCATGGCTTTGCATGTCTTTTTCTTTTTTCTTGCCCCGCGTCCACTTACTCTAATTCATGACTCACTCTCGCGCCAACCCTGGGAGTAGGCACTCTCACTCTCGAATTGCTGCGCGAAAGCACGCGCAAACGAGGGGCGCAGCACTTCGAAAGCTCAGATAATTATATTGTTGATGGCACTCCTTTCCATCAACAACATAATTATCTGAGCTTTCTAAGATGCAATCCGCAAGATCTGACCGCGTAATTTTTTAAACAAACATCTCTAAAAAAATTGTTAAATTGCATTTCAAGGCCAAAGTTTTTTTTTAAGTTTCTTGATAATAAAAAAAAACTAGATTTTGTCATGCAGATAGTTTTTCCTTAATGGTGGCAGAAAATATCACCGTTCCATCTAGAGAGAGACAGACAGACAGAGTGAAAGAGAGACAGAGACAAAGAGAGAGCGAGACACAGAGAGACATAGACAACAGAGAGAGAGAGAGACAGAGAGAGAGAGAGACTGCTTCCTCCGCAGGCCTCGAGCGACTTCTCGCTGGACGCGATAAGCGAGATGGCGGCTGGCGCCGTCCGCGTCCGTCGCTCTTCTCTTCTCGCTCCCGACGCCAATGAGGAGACCTCCGTGCGCAGAAAACGACAGGTCAACAGGCAAACTTCTTTCTGTCCGGGCTCACTTTACAGATTTGCAATTCGTCATTGAGATTGTCAACCACTAGTTACATACATTTTCACTTTATGATTTATATTTATTTTTTCGTGATTTCGAGATTGCGCGTGCTTATTTTTCGAAGAAACATCTGTATGTATGGTAGCATAATGTTGAATGAAATGTTGAAGTTTGCCAAATTCTTTGAGATCATACTAGTTTCTTTATTGCAGAACACCGAGTTTCGTGCTCCGCCGGCCGTCCTGCCGTTTCCCGGCTGCTTTGTGGAGGAGCACGGTTGGTGGCTTCTTTTTTCCTCAATTCAATAAAGAACACCTTTCCCATTCAAAACTGTAACGATGAAAGAATCATCTCTTGTTCTGTAACCCTTTGCACTGTTCCTGCCAGGCTACACTTGCTGCAACAAGGACTTGCACCAATTCCTCAACGACACCTACAACGAGTATCTGAAGCGGAAGCTCAGCCATTGCAACATTCAGTCGCTCATCAACTTTGTCGCCGACGAATTGGAGAAGAAGTCAGTGGAGAGAGACAGACGGAGAATGAGAGAATCAGAGATACAGAGTGAGAGAGACAGAAATAGAAAGAGAGTGAGAGATAGAGATAGAGAGCGAGGGAAAGAGAAAGATAAAGGGAGAGTGAGAGAGAGGGATTATGTATATTTTTTTTCCTTGCACTTTACTAGCAGCGACAGTGGAATGCTTTTCCAAATAACAGTCTTTTCTGCATGCAAGCCAAGAGATGAAACAACAGCTCATAAGGCAGCAAAAAACTCTTCTTCAGGTACGGAGTCAACTTTGAGGCCATAGTCGGCCTCGATGACTACGCCCAGATCATCCACTTCCGCGGCGACCTCGCATGCAAGACCATCGTTGGCGGTGATCGGTAAGAGACGTTTCCGGGCATTTCTCTATCTCCTTTCGTCTCTCTCTTAACCTCTTTATCTTTCTCTATGCACTTTCATTTTCTTTCATTCTTTCTTTCGCTTGAGACAAACGAGTAGTAATTGAAGGTCGTATGCCCCGTTCCCTTGCTTTGTCCATTCTCCCTCTTCCCCTTCAGCTTCCTCCTCGCCTACGCTACTCCCTCCGACAAGCCGCTGCCCACCACCACAACGACGACCGTCGCGCCGCCCGCCTACGAGTACCCGAACGCGGAGCCTGCCTATGGCTCTCCTCCGGTCAGCGATCATAGTTGTATTCAAATTTTTAAGTAAACGATTGCGTGAATAAAAAAACAAGTTCTCTATAAATGCTAGGTTGTGACTGCAATTGCGTTTTAAATAAGTAATGAACAATATTCAAGGCGCCGGCGCCCAAGAGCGGTTATCGCCAGAAGCGCGACCTCGAGTTCAGCCATCTTGAGCCCGCCCACATTGAGAACGTCCATCTTGCCGCTTTCTAACTTGGACTTGCCGTTAAGGCTAGGGCTTAACATAGGAATGTATTGTCACGGTTTTAATATTAATCTTTTTTCTAGGTATTTCCGTATGATACCTTCTCATGCTATCGCATTGGCCTTTTCAGAATTCGACTAAACATTCTCATATTTCTAGGCGAGTTCTATTTACAGTCTCTAATTGATTGCGCTACAATATATCGAACATATCAAACGTGGTTTATGTCGTCTTTGATAAAGAAGAGTAATCAACGAGACAGTTGACAATAAAATTCAGTTTTATTAGGAATGAAATGAAGTGTTAATGAAATGAATAACATAAACTACTGAGATGTTCAGTTCAAAATTGCGGAGAGAGAGCAGAGAAAGGGGTCAAGATGATCCAAAATTTGTAGACGGGGTCACTTGTTTGGATGCTCGAAGAGATTCAGGCAAGACAGAGAAAAAAAAAGAAAGAAAGAAAGTAAGGGAGGAGTGACGAGAAAGCAGCAAAAGAGTTCTTAACGTATACTAAATTGACTGTCACAACGTCGCATAACTCTTCACAGTAGTTGGAAGCTAATTAAATGACCAAATGAACTGCAAAGATTGGCGTGTGCCAAGCTGGCTTGGTTCTTTTCAGTCCACTCTCATTCTCATGCGACGGCCGCTTCTCTCGACATAGAATCGAGATCTTCTCTTCTCTTCCTGCATACACCAGGAAACCAAAGTTCGCCTCTTCAACAAACTTCCTCGACTTTCGACATTACCAGTCAGATGTTCTATAATTTTTGGGTATGGGTCGATGGTGAGATGGACACATAAATAATATATATATGGTCAGGCGTCAACTTCTTTTCAAGATACTAGTGGAAGAGAGAGAGAAAGAGAGAGAGAGAGAGGGAGAGAGAGAGAGAGTGGTCAGGGAAAGAAGACTTTTCTCCAACGGATACATCCGTTTATTGCCCTCTGGGTAGGTGGAATGGGTGATACGGATTGTTTAATCAAAAATAAGATTTAAAGTTTTCATCTAATATACGCTAAACTTATGCCTATTTTATACCGAGAACAAGCGCAGTAAACTTTTAATATAATGTTTTATGATTTGATTTCATGCAAGTAGAGACCAGATCGTCCCAGCAGTGAAGAAAGCAGTTCTCGACATTATCAATTCACATCTCTCCAAGTGCCAGGGAATCGCCATTCCCCTGATCGCTCCGGATGTTTTTCGTGAGATTCCTTCGCGGAACGAGCAGGGGCAGATGTTTCTATTGAGATTCCTGAGTGGATCATTAAGAGAAATTATTCAATCACTCTTGCGGAGGTCATTCTTTTCGATATTTTTTATTGTTGCTCTGTTTATCTTTAGATATTATTGCAGAACAGTCTGTGTCATGTCATGAATTTTTAGACACAATCGTTCTGCACAGTCTTATCCGATCCACTTCACCACGAATGGACTTGCTGTAATAACATTGCTAGCATCAACCGGATGATAGAATCCTCGAGAATCCTGAAGGGGAACTTAAATTCAACAAGAAATGTAAGTTGTCTCCTGTCAATGTTACACCTTATTCCGCAATATATTGTTTACAATTTTTAACTTTCTTCTATGATTGAATTCTGCCCAGAAAAAAGCTGCTAGAGAATTGACATTCAAAAAATTAAGCTCTGAAAATACGTTTGAGAGCTGGACAGTCGCCCAGCAGCCAAGAAAGCTACTCTCCTCATTGCTGTGCGTCCAGTCTCCTTCGTAAGGTCCGTTTCAAGCGCGCAGGCGATGCACAGAGGATAGAGGAGCTTCAGATTCTTGGCGCGTGCTCACGATGACTTCATCATGCTCATTCCTGCCAATACAAAATGTGGCTTCGAATTCAATCGATGACGTAAGAAATGACTTTATCGTTGCATTCACCATAAATGTAAACTCATCAAATTTACCATTTATTCTTCTACGCCTTTGAGACGATGGAAGAAAATGCTATGCTCCCGAAAATCTGCCATTTATCAGCGGTGAGAACTTGCCCTCACATCTTTGTGTTCATAACGCAGTGTACGAGAAAGCGCTCAAGGAGCCTTGGCAATGAACCTGGCGAGTCGTGAAGAAATGGTAGATGAACACGCGAACAGAAAAAAAGGATGAAAGGAAGAAACAGAGCGATATGACAGAAATGTGAAACACAAGCTATTGCAATCCTTCAATTCACCGTAGTTCGGAGGGCGATAATCGTATGAAGTGCAAACAGAATTTTGACAAGAAACATAGGCAGAAGAGAGAGAGAGAAAGAGAGAGAGAGAGAGAGAGAGAGCGGCGAGAGCAAGAATGAGGAGTTCGGTAAATGTTGCAGTTGCACTTGGCACACGACCAACATCTAACAGAGAGTTTGATAGCAGAGAAGTGAGGAGTGAGAGCGTTGAATCTGAGGTTTGTCTGAAAAAAGTGATTGAGAGAGTTTGTGAAGTGAGAGAGAAAGAGCATGTGAAGTAGAGAGTTAGCAAGCAAAAAAAAAGATAGAAGGCAGAAGAATTCTGGTTGCCAGCGGCAGGAATAACTCGAGCTCGAGCACTATAAAACGCAAGGAAAGTGGAGAGACAGACAGAAGTTCTCTTCATCTCTCAAGAATGTACGCCAAGATGTCAGTGGGCTTCTTGAATTCTTTATTAACTTACAGCATTAATTTCTAAATCACATTTGAATTTTTATCTATTGGCAGTTTTTTTCAAACTCAGTCGATGAATTATGAATTCTCTTTTCAGCCTCCTCCTCTGCGTCCTCGCGGCCTTCCTCGTCTCGCAGGAGGCTGATGCACAGTACCTCGCGGTAAGGAAGCTATTTAGAAATTTATTTTCCCACCACTTCACTGCATTTAAAATCTCAAACGAAAATGTTGCAGGGCTACGGCGCGTACCCGGCGTGGGGCGGCTATGGCTATGCTGGCTACGCCGGCTGGGGCTACCCCGGCTACTACGGTTGGTGGGGCGCGAACAAGGGAGGAGCGGCTGGCGCCGCGCCCGCCCCCGGCCCGACCTCGCTCACCAACAACCAGTAGACGGGACTCATTCCACGCATGCTACATCCGGCTGGGACCGAGAATAAATATTGCCAACCCTCTCAGAAACATTTTACAGCAAATACTACGAAGAGTGAACTGGGATCAGGAGTATGTATGTAATGAACTATATACATATGACGCGATTTGCGAGAGAATCAAAATGCTCGGGGCCCTAGAAAAATCATCATCTCCGATTTTGCTTTAAAGTTGTTTCTAGGTAAAGTTAGACCCGCAGAATCGAATGGGAATGGTCTTGGAAGCTAAAAAACTCATTTTAAAAAGTTATGAAGAATTGAAAAACTGCCCATCTTTTTGAGGTGGTCGAGTAGGGCGCATGTTTATGTACATCTCTCCGCGCACAGTAAAGCAATATACGTGAAAATTTTAAGGTAGATAGAAAAGATATTGCTTATATAAATAGTCGAAACAGAATTTGAAAATTTTCAAATATCGATTTTTACGTGCTCTCAAACTCAATGAAGAATGTACATGTTATATTTCAATTTACGCAGACAGTTTTGTATGTATCGTATAGAGCATAAAAATGGCTTTCTAATGATATATAGGATATTTCATTTCGACGAACTATGCGGCTTTTGTATGCGTTTAGGTCATGCGCGACAGTGAAAACTGGCGCAGAATCGCAGCGCGACGCGATTCTGCACCAGTTTTCACTGTTGCGCATGACCTTCAAATATCGATTTTCTATATATTTAATGATATTTTGTTTTTGATCTTTCTTTTACTTTTTTGAAACGATTAAGCTCATTTTTGAGCAAAAAATGCACTTTTCGAATAAATATTAACGAATTCACTCATCTCCACAAAAGGAGGCCGAGTTGTCGTGGAAGTGCGTTAAATTTGCTACAAAGTAACATTCTTGAAACGGAAATTAAAGGACGGTTTTTCTCGCAACAAATCGAAAAGCGATTAAAATCAGCTATAACACTATGTAAAAACACCAATTCACCAGATTCACCAGGGATGTCGAATTCGAATATTCGAATTCATGCGGTGAAAATCTGGTGAATTGGTGTATTTACATAGTGTTATAGCTGATTTTAATCGCTTTTCGATTTCTTGCGAGAAAAACCTTCCTTGAATTTATGTTTCAAGAATGTTACTTTGTAGGAAATTTAACACACTTTCACGGCAACTCGGTCTCCTTTTGCGGAGAAGAGTGAATTCGTTAATATTTGGTGGAAAAGTGTATTTTTTGCTCAAAAATGAGCTTAATCGTTAAATAAAAGTAAAAAGAAAGATTAAAAACAAAGTATCATTAAATATATAGAAAATCGATATTTGAAGGTCATGCGCAACAGTGAAAACTGGCGCAGAATCGCGTTGCGCCACGATTCTGCGCCAGTTTTCAATGTTGCGCATGTCCTAAACGCATACAAAAGCCGCATAGTTCGTCGAAATGAAATATTCTATATATCGTTAGAAAGCCATTTTTATGCTCTATACGATACATACAAAACTGTCTGCGTAAATTGAAATATAACGTGTACATTCCTCTTTGAGTTTGAGAGCACGTAAAAAATCGATATTTGAAAATTTGAAATTCTATTTTCAATATTCATATAAGCAATATCTTTTCTATCTACCATAAAATTTTCGCGTATATTGCTTTACTGTGCGCGGAGAGATGTTCATAAACATGCGCCCAACTCGACCATCTCAAAAAGATGCGCAGTTTTTCAATTCTTCATAACTTTTTGAAATGAATTTTTTAAGCTTCAAGACCAATCCCATTCGATTCTGCGGGTCTAACTTTACCTAGAAACAACTTTAAAGCAAAATCGGAGATGATGATTTTTCTAGGGCCCAAGCCCTTATGATTAATTTTGATTCTCTCGCAAATCGCGTCATATGTACATCTGATGAAGAGATATAAAGATAGAAGGAACAGGGGAGACATTCACAGGGTCAACTTGGTGGGCGGAACATAATGAGACTTTATCATTTTTTCTGCAAATTAGTTAATACTACGGAATAACCATATAAAATCTTTTAAATTTAACCATTTTTGATATGATGCGGGCAAATATAACGACGCGATATTTACTTTGCGGTTGGTGTAGCGTGTAGCTCGCCAGAAATGCTTTCTCTGGATGCTTTATCACTCCTATCTTAAACTACGGATATGAAAGTATTTTATTTATTTATTTATTCATACATCAAACTGATGTGACGACATATTGCATAATAATATTTGGTAAGATATGAAGCAGTGCAGTTTATATAGGGGATTAGGAAGGTGGTGAGAGGGGGACGGGCAGACCGGAAACTGCTGAACTCAGGATTTGGAAGTGGGGTGGACGAGTCCCCGGGGGTGGGCTAGGCCCCCATGCGCTGGAGCAGGCGCAATAAGTACCTGGTGAACAACCGAGTCGGACTGCCTTTCGAAGATAGGGGGAGGTGGGAGAGGAGGACTGTAGAATATCGTAGCGCTGCACCGTAGAGTATGAAAGTATTTAATTAAAAATAAAACTTAAGCAGGCATCCGTTCTTATAATATTAAATATTGGCATAATTAATCTTCAGGATATCTAGAATAGAAGTACTATTTAGAATCTGTTTAAACTTTCGAATATCATTAATCTGAACTAATTCTCGTGGAAGCAACATATACCAGAGTGGTGCTCTCATTGCAAAGGAATGCCTGCGAATTGAAATACTCCATCTACGAACATCAAAATTAAAACAAGATACTCTTCCATTGCAAGGCTTAAAGACAAGAAATTCGCTTACTCGTAGATCAATCATCTTGTGCAAGAGCTTGTAAAAGAATGTAATATCTAGTGATGTACGAGTTGAAAGGAGATACGGAAGATTATATCTAGCTAGACGAGAACTATATGGCGGGATATCCGCAAATGAGATAAAGGATACTTCACTACATCTAACATAAAGCAGACGAGTAAATGTGTGCTGCACATTTTCTAATTTGCGAATTAGAGTAATCTTATGAGGAGACCAGACAATAGAGCAGAAATTTAAAATAGGAATAACATATGCCTTATAACATCTAATATAAACAGCAGGGTTCTTGGACTTAAGCAAACGAAAGATTGCATAGATAATACGTAAGGCTTTACGACATGTGACTTCTATATGAGCTGTGAAGGATAAATCAGAATCAATCAATACGCCTAGATCCCTTACGGGGTGAGTTGCAATTGAGAAAGTTGACTGTGATGAGAGTTGGTATGGAAGTTTTGGATTTGATTTGCCTATATGGAGGACGCTGCTCTTTTTAACAGCGATATGCAACTGCATGTTTTTGCAGTATTGGGAGATCAAGATTGATGCTTGCGAAAGTTGTGTGTGGGCTTCGGTTGGGGATTTAGGATCGAAACTTGTGTAAACTTTTAGATCATCGGCAAAAAGAGAGATGCGTACAAGTGGGAGAGATAACAAAAGAGAAGGGATATCTGAAATAAACCAGCTGAAAAGCAGCGGTGACAAAACACTTCCTTGAGGCACTCCACTGAGTGCGGTGACAGAATGAGAAAAGGAATTGTTAACGCGAACTTTAAAAGAGCGATTAGAGAGAAAGGATGCAAACCATTTAAAAAGATTACCAGAGATGCCTATATGAGCGAGCTTAGCAAGAAGCTTTGAGTGTGAGACGGTGTCGAAAGCCTTTGCGAAATCATAGTAGAGGACATCAGTGCATTTACCTTTATCAGCAGCTGTTATCCAATCATTTGTACAGCAAAGAAGATTTGTTTCCACTGATCGGCGCGCGCGAAAACCATGCTGTTCGGGGGGAGCTATGCCATTAAGGTTGCTCCACCAGACTAGTTTTGGGCGGAGGAGACGCTCTAGTACTTTTATTGGGGCAGGAGTAAGAGTGATAGGGCGAAAATCAGAGACAGATTTAGGTGATGGGACTTTATTTATTGGAATTACAATACCTTGCTTCCAGGCTATGGGGACTTCGCCTAGTAGTAGAGAAAAATTAAACAGATAGCTAAGAGGTTCCGAAAGCGTGGCCGCACATTCTCTATAGACAATCTGGGGAATATTTTCCGATGTTGTTGAAACAGATCGCTTAAGGCACCTTAGTTGCTTGTAAACAGCCTGTGGAAAGATAGTAAAGTCAGAAATTGAATGAGAGAGGTTACGGTAACATGAGAACTCAGGATTGTTTCCATCATCACAAGTAAAGACAGAGGAAAAGAAGTATGCGAGGGCATCAGCTTTAGAGTGGTCGTTTATGCAGCGCTGGCCAAAAGCATCTGATATCATAGGAATAGATGCAGTACCTTTAAGTCGGCTACTTTAAGTCGGCTTTAAGTCGGCTACCAAGTACGGATAGCCCGTCTTTAAATTCGTTACCAGTAACGGATATTTTTCTGTTCATTCAGGATGATGTTCGCCAGAAACGATTGCATAAATTTTGAAAAGTGAAAAAAAATCTGTGGCGCAGTCGGAAGGTGAAGAGCAATGATAGAAAATCTGGGTAATTGAAATAAAAGTTGAGATAAACGGTCTTTTTATATATTTAAGACTGCTTCGCTCCACTTTTATATCACTTTAAATTCCTTGAATAACCGGATAAAATAAAAGGAAAAGAAAGTATAATAAAGCGACAATAGGATAACTAAAAAGAAAGCAAATTTAAATATCCGATATACGTACCCCAGTTTCGAAAGGCAAACTTTGATATCCTCTTACCTCGCCTCCATTAATTGGGTATCTTCACTTGGCAACCAAGTATACCCTGATTTGCTTTACAACACCTTTATTACTGAATGCCTCCGATTGATTCATCTCCATGTCCCTTTCAAAAGACAAAAGGCGCGAGCCCTCTCCTTTCCTCCTCGGATCTCATTTTTGAGTAGAAAAGCAGCCTCCCTCTACAAGCGCATTCATGATGTTATCGGCTATCTCCCTTTCCGCAGAGCCAACTCTAAATTGCGTAGAGCTCTTGACTGCCACAGCCGAAACTTAGAAAAGGCGATAATCTCCAGCAACAGCCCCGCTAAACTTTTCCGTTTCGCCAACGAGCACATTAAAGGTATGCCGTCTATCCCTTCGTTAGTATATAAAGGACAATACATTAACGAAAACAAAGATAAGGCCAGAATATTCGCTGAATATTTTGCTTCTGCCTATAGTCAACCTATCTTCCATTCCCCTTCTCCAGTCTCTAAACGGACCCCTATATCATAGACTTTGTTGATATTCATCCACCGTGCACTTCGCCGTCTTCCATTTAGGAACAGTACCTCGCCAGACACTATTCCATATGCATTCTTGAAAGAAACCGCTTCTGTCTCTGGTCTCCCTCTTTCACTTTTGTTCAACCAGTTCCTTCTCCATGGAAAATGCCCCAATCATTGGCTTACAGCTATAGTGCGTCCCGTTTATAAGCGAAAAGGTGCTAAGTCGGATCCCGCTAGCTACCGACCAATCAGTCTGATCTCCTCAACGGCAAAAGTTATGGAACGCATAATCTGCACACGCATACTGGAGTACCTAAACGAACATAAACTTCTTAGTCCTTCTATCTTTATATCTCTTCATCAGATGTACATATGACGCGATTTGCGAGAGAATCAAAATTAATCATAAGGGCTTGGGCCCTAGAAAAATCATCATCTCCGATTTTGCTTTAAAGTTGTTTCTAGGTAAAGTTAGACCCGCAGAATCGAATGGGATTGGTCTTGAAGCCTAAAAAATTCATTTCAAAAAGTTATGAAGAATTGAAAAACTGCGCATCTTTTTGAGATGGTCGAGTTGGGCGCATGTTTATGAACATCTCTCCGCGCACAGTAAAGCAATATACGCGAAAATTTTATGGTAGATAGAAAAGATATTGCTTATATGAATATTGAAAACAGAATTTCAAATTTTCAAATATCGATTTTTTACGTTCTCAAACTCAATGAGGAATGTACATGTTTATCTTTATGTCTGTAAAACAAACAAAAAGTTAAAGATCGCAACTGCTCGCATGTGGTGGTAGCTAAAGAGTCGACGGAGGGAAACACGTGATAAGGGAGGCCGGTTAGAGAAGCGGAAGGCGAAGCTCGTGCCATCGCTGTCTCCTTTCTTTCTCTCGTCTAGACTCGCCCCTTCCTCTCACTCTTTGTCTTTCTCTGCTCGCTTCTTCCAAGCTATCGGCGAGTCGAAATGTGAAAAGATCTGATCTGTTCTCGAGGAAAAGAAATTAAACAACCACTCACTTATGGTGTCTGAGCCGTCGCAGTAGTTCTGGTTGCGCAGCTTGGCGTGGGCTTCGGTGAACGAGGGGTAGCCGTTCAGCTTGTAACCCTGAAGTGAAGCGAGAGAGAGAGAGAGAGAGAGGTATGAGAATGCCTTGAGGCTGGCATCTCTTCTAATCATACATTGAAATATTTGAAGAGAGTCTACTGGCTCGTTCTAGGCATTACTAAACAGACATGTATATTCAGATGAGAGGGTAGTGGGGGTCACCCTGACCTGTCAAAAATAATTTCGCCCAGAGACACGGGGGTCAGCTTTTTGGTCGTTACCCTTGCATTATATGTGCATATACCTTTGTCAACAGTAAATGACAAAGGTATATGTACATATAATGCAAAACCTGTCCGGTGCGGCACCTTGAACGTTTTTTGGTCAATCACTCATGCACTCTCTGTCATTTATAGGTCATTGACAGCATTGCACAAACAAATTTTGAGGATCTTATTGCCTCTGCTTCTTCTCCTACTACAAGACAATGAATAAAATTGTCTGGGCTATTAAAGCATCGCTTATATGGCTCACATATTCCAACTCCACGGCGCTGTTCCCTTTCAACACACTTGTCTTTTTATGGATTTCTTGCATCTTTTTCTTCGACTACCAATCTATGACAAAAACGTTTACTCATTGTCTGGCCTATAACAACACCCATTATAAGGCCCGCTTTATTCTTAATCTACGGGTCTGTTATGTTACAATGTGACGGTGCAAAGTTCGTTGTCCGCGCGGATGTCCGTGTCCCTGCGGACATCTGTGTCCGTGCAGACGTCCGTATCCGCGCGGACGTCCGCGTCCGTGCGGAAGTCCGTGTCCGTGTCCGTGCGGACGCGGACGTACGCGCGGGCAAGGATATCCTCGCGGATACGGACGTCCGCACGGACAACGAACACGGGCATCCGCGCGGACACGGACGTCCGCACGGACAACGAACACGGGCATCCGCGCGGACACGGACGTCCGCACGGACAACGAACACGGGCATCCGCGCGGACACGGACGTCCGCACGGACAACGAACACGGGCATCCGCGCGGACACGGACGTCCGCACGGACAACGAACACGGGCACACGGACGTCTGTACGGACACGGGCGTCGCGCGGGCAAGGACATCCCACGGACACGGACAACGGACCCGGACGTCCGCACGGACTCAATTTTATTCATTCTCTGGTAACCTAACATGTTGTAGAATAAACAGAGGAAATAAGATCCTCAAAATGCAATTGGGTATAAACATGGTAAAGAGCCGAATCATGAAGAAGCGAATCGTGACTATAAATTAAGACGATTGCATTTATTTTGGCATGGTACCTGAATTTTAAGGTACATAATTCATCGCAAATTTTTTTTTTTGAAAATCGGGCTCAAACAGGCCTTCGTGCCGGACCGGGCCCAAAATTCTAGGGCCTGCTAATGGTTCTGGCCCACAGGGCCGAGACCTTGGGTCTGACGGGCGAAGCCGGCCCAACATTTATGGGTCATTTACCGCCTCTGCCCCCCTACAGTTTTTGATCAGAAAATTTGTTTAGGTGTGGTCAAACAGTCGCTTCTCTCTTTCCGTCGTAATTTGGAACCCATCGCACAAGTTCAGTTGTTGCAGAAACAAAACCATCCACAATGCCAAATGCAATCGTCTTAATTTGTAACCATAATTCGTTTATTCATGATTCAGCTCTTTGCCATGTTTACACCCAATTGCATTTTGAGGATCTTATTGCCTCTGCTTCTTCTTCTACACGGTTGCCTACCAGACAACGAATAAAATTGTCTGGGCTATTAAAGCATCGCTTATATGGCCCACATATTCCAACTCCACGGCGCTGTTCCTTTTCAACACACTTGTCTTTTTATGGATTTCTTGCATCTTTTTCTTCGCCTACCAATCTATGACAAAAACGTTTACTCATTGTCTGGCCTATAACAACACCCATTATAAGGCCCGCTTTATTCTTAATCTACGGCTCTGTTATGTTACAATGTGACGGTGCAAAGTTCGTTGTCCGCGCGGATGTCCGTGTCCCTGCGGACATCTGTGTCCGTGCAGACGTCCGTATCCGCGCGGAAGTCCGTGTCCGTGTCCGTGCGGACGCGGACGTACGCGCGGGCAAGGATATCCTCGCGGATACGGACGTCCGCACGGACAACGAACACGGGCATCCGCGCGGACACGGACGTCCGCACGGACAACGAACACGGGCATCCGTGCGGACACGGACGTCCGCACGGACAACGAACACGGGCACACGGACGTCTGTACGGACACGGGCGTCCGCGCGGGCAAGGACATCCCACGGACACGGACAACGGACCCGGACGTCCGCACGGACTCAATTTTATTCATTCTCTGGTAACCTAACATGTAGTAGAATAAACAGAGGAAATAAGATCCTCAAAATGCAATTGGGTATAAACATGGTAAAGAGCCGAATCATGAAGAAGCGAATCGTGACTATAAATTAAGACGATTGCATTTATTTTGGCATGGTACCTGAATTTTAAGGTACATAATTCATCGCAATTTTTTTTTTTGAAAATCGGGCTCAAACAGGCCTTCGTGCCGGACCGGGCCCAAAATTCTAGGGCCTGCTAATGGTTCTGGCCCACGGGGCCGAGACCTTGGGTCTGACGGGCGAAGCCGGCCCAACATTTATGGGTCATTTACCGCCTCTGCCCCCCTACAGTTTTTGATCAGAAAATTTGTTTAGGTGTGCTCAAACAGTCGCTTCTCTCTTGCCGTCGTAATTTGGAACCCATCGCACAAGTTCAGTTGTTGCAGAAACAAAACCATCCACAATGCCAAATGCAATCGTCTTAATTTGTAACCATAATTCGTTTATTCATGATTCAGCTCTTTGCCATGTTTACACCCAATTGCATTTTGAGGATCTTATTGCCTCTGCTTCTTCTTCTACACGGTTGCCTACCAGACAACGAATAAAATTGTTTGGGCTATTAAAGCATCGCTTATATGGCCCACATATTCCAACTCCACGGCGCTGTTCCCTTTCAACACACTTGTCTTTTTATGGATTTCTTGCATCTTTTTCTTCGCCTACCAATCTACCGAAGCTGACGCCGGTGGGTATTACTCTCCGGAACGGCAGATCATCTGGACCGACGGTGGAAATGGCCGATTCTCTGCCGTCGCTGGTTTGAACTACGCTGTCCAGGCATGTTCTTTCCTTCTTTCAGCGTGATTATATTTGTTCAGCTATTTTCATTCTTTTCAACATGTATCTTTTCCGATCGTAATCCAAGAAAAGAATAAATGTATTATGGTTTCAGTTGATTTCTTGCGAGCGTATTTGATTACAGAGATAATAAAATGCTGAAGTTCTTGATTGGCCTTGCTGTCCTCCACGTCTCTTATGGATCTGTCGTGCTGTATCCCATCAAGGTTCCAATGAAGACATTGGGTATATGGGGGGGGGGGGGGTGAAGGTGACTGAGAAGTGAGTGTCTAGGAGGGTGAGAAGCTGACACTGACGATGGCTGGAGTTTCGACTTGGGTCCGAGAGGGAGAGGACGGCGTCGAGCAGTTCACCAAGCACTGCGGCCCCACTGAGAAGGACGACCGCTGCGGTGGATGGGTCGACAAGGTGAATATTTATATTACAATTTTACTTCTTGGCACCTCATTAAGGGACAGTTTTCACCGAGGCAAAAGTTGATTTACGAGAATTGCACAGGAAGACCGTGAAGATTCTTTATTGTAACTAAAAATTGAGTCCTTTAGAGCTCGAGCGATTTGTTAGAAGGAGTGCATTCTTGCCAGTAAAGAGTTGTGTTTATTTGCAGAACGGAAAGAAGCTTCCTGGATCTGTCTCAGTCTCTGAAGACGGGACGCTCACTATTGAAAAGGTTTCTATGAGAATATCTAGGTTGTATTAAAATAGAAGATTTAAATTATATGTAAATTAAAGCAAAGAGGTAACGTGGAATACAGCAGTAAGAAAATGTTGATCGAACGACACAGAGCTGAAAGGAAAGCGAGAGAGAGAGAATCAGAGAGAGAGAGAAAGAGGGAGAGAGGTAGATCAAGAAATAAATTTACAGGTGACCGAAGCTGACGCCGGTGGGTATTACTCTCCGGAACGGCAGATGATCTGGACCGACGGTGGAAATGGCCGATTCTCTGCCGTCGCTGGTTTGAACTACGCTGTCCAGGCATGTTCTTGCTTACTTACTGCTTATATTTATTTGCCTTCTGCCCGTGATACAGTTCCTCTGGAGAGAAAGGAAAAAAGGGGAGAGAAAGCGAGAGCGAGAGAAAAAAAGAGAGAGAGAGAAAATAGAGAGAGAGAGAAAGAGAGAAAGAGAGAGACATAGAGACCGATGTATACGCATGAGGAATTCCATTGGAAATATTTTTAATTTCAGGTTTCGAAGTCGTGAAGTGGAAGAAATTCATTTGAAAGGACAGTCGCCCTGCTCGGAAATATTATGTTTTTTTTGTAACGTTCGCAATAAACGTTTTACTTTACGTATGTAAAACAAACAAAAAGTTAAAGATCGCAACTGCTCGCATGTGGAAGATATTTAGAAGGGTGAAGGAGAGAAGGAGCGGAGATTGAGAAAGAGAGAAGAAATATCAGAGAGAGAATGGGAGAGATTGTATAGAACAAACCCTAGAATAATAGTAGCGTTAATGGTAGCTAAAGAGTCGACGGAGGGAAACACGTGATAAGGGAGGCCGGTTAGAGAAGCGGAAGGCGAAGCTCATGCCATCGCTGTTTCCCTTCTCTCTCTCGTCTAGGCTCGCCCTTTCTCTCACTTTTTGTCTTTCTCTTCTCGCTTCCTCCCTCAGTCCAAATGTGAAATGTTCTCAATCTGCCGCAAGAAGGTAATGAGCTGGAACAGTGGTCTACTTGTTTCACTCAATTTGGCAGCACACATTTTCTGGAATTACATTAACAAAAGTGAATGACATGCAACGAACAACGAAATGTCGAATGCGGTCGCCAGAAGGACGAAGATGTTCAAGTACGGAGCTGAAAGGGAATTCATATGACCTGAACACAATTCTGTAACAGAGGACGACAGTGAAGCCGCCAATTGCACTCGAAAACAACTGAAAGAGTTTTCCTTTCGGACGGAATAAAAGAGGAGAAGACAAGAAGTGACCATAACTAGGGCAAGAAGAGAATATTGGACTGGCACAGGCGATGTTCCGTTCGATGAAAATGAGAAGTTCTCTTTCAGAAGAGAGCGCGTAGCCTTATAAGGTTTTCCTTATAAAAAAATTCATTTCTTTTTTTACTTCTTTCAAAGTAATTTTTCCTGTACCATTATTTTGTCTCTACCTGCATCCCAAATAATAAAGTAATAGATTTTATCATTGATAATGGAAATGGCTAAATCAGACCTTATCACACAAGTTCATGTCTGGCAATTCATTTTTAATTGTAACAATGACAAAAGTTGTTGTAAGCACTATCTACGGCAGGACTTATACATGTCTGAGATGGTCTTTCTGATGAACTGGAAAGGTGAGAGGGCACAGAACTGTGGGCCCATCTTGGGCCACGCTACTTCGCCAAGAAAGACGAGAAGAGCGAGCACATAAAAGGGAGCTGCGATCATGAGGTTCATCTGAATAGACCGAATGTCGACCGGATTGAATGTAAACTCTCTACAGTATTCGTGAACGATCCTTGGCCGATTCGTGAAGCGTCGCCACCAGAAAGACTCCATCTGGTGACGTTAGTCAATTTATGAATGCTTAAATAATTAAAAAAAATTTAACTGATTAATAACGTAAACCGACTTGCCTTCTCCTGATCAAAGAAGGCAATTGTGATGAAATTCACCCTTTTACGCTGCTGAGGAGTGAAAAGGTTCCTTCTGAAGCGAAGAGACTTTGGCAAACAAATGTTACAGAAAAATGTCATCTATTGTATTTTTATCACAAATGCAACCCTCTGATTGTGACACACTATATAAGTTCACTATTGCGCAAACAAATTGTGACATGAACGTACATTGTGATTAAAATTCTAGTAGCTATTGATAACCTAAAGTATAAAGTGGACGCGAAGGGAATGAAGAAGGATCCACTTTCAAGCGAATATGTCCTATCAAAGGAGGTCCGCACCGGCAAATCAGATGAATCGAGCCTGGTTGAATGATTTAAATATTCAAAATTAATGTTTCTGATAGTTGTTGTTAGCTATAAGGATAAGTAAATGGTAGCTGAATTATATATATATTTTTTTTTTGTAATGGGAAAGAAAATCATGTGTATTTCGAAACAAAATTTCTGAAAAATAGTTAAAACAAGCAAGTATGAATGTGTTTCCCAACTCCTGAACAGGACAACGGAGCTGCGCGCGCTTGTCGGCAGGGTCAACAATGTAGATTCCATAATTGACGACAAACATCGCCGAGTGAAACTTGTTGTCACAAAGCTGAAGCGATTAATGATTTAATGATTTGCGAGAAAAAATTGTACAATGTGGTTTTTTTTGTTATAATAACACACAAAAAAAAACAAACCCGTTCCATGCAGGCTTGAAAATCAGCCATGAGAAGTTTCCCTCTTCCTACGGAGTAGTCTGCCTATTGAATTAGCAATATTATTTGTTTAAAAAAATGTCAAAGTTATCAAAATGCTGATAGAAACAACACTGGTCAGGAAGATGTTAAATAGGTTTCGGCTGACTTTCTTTTTCATTTAACCTCGCTTGGAAGATGGCCGTCGATAACTTTCTCAGCTAAGCTAAAGCTTGCTGGACTGGCCGGCAGGATAAATTGCGATTTTCCTGCGCGAACTTGATCGATAAAAGTTTTGAACTTTCTGAACAAAAAGCCACATTATTGTCAAGTTGTTGAATCAAAGGAATTGACCGAACAATAATTCCTACCGCACAAAGAATAAAAATTTTTTAATAGTGTAACAAATTATTAATTTATATTTGCAGGGATTCTACCTCTTTAAATTTGCAGTTTATAGTTTCCACCTTGGAATAGAACGAAGGATATCTTCAGACCGTCAATAAATTGAATGTGTTCTTGCAGTGGATTTATTTTATGAGCATATACGATCTTTTGAGTCTGTCATTTCGGTTTGTATATGTATGTACATATGCATTGCTGACTCTTATTTTCACTCAAATTTAGGAAAACCAATAACATTTGATATTGATAGCCCTGAATGAAAAAAACCTAATCATGGTAAGTTTTGAAATATATACAATACTGCCCAATATTCCACTTGGTCCATTTGTCCGACGACACTATTGCTGATATAGCATTGATAGCTCACCCTTGATTAGTGCTATTTGTTGTTACTTTTGACTATGGCAATTCTCGTACGTCGTGGGTGTCTGTGGTGGGACGGCCGTATTTCCAGTAAAGACGGCATTATACATCGATGCGACAAAGATGTAGGCAACCAAGTAGAAGCCAACATGAAGACGAATTTCTAGGAAAACGCAAGAATCTTCTTAAGGCATTGGTTAAAATTTAGCTAGAAAATTATTTGTAGGAAAAATTCAATAAAAACGAAAACCCACTCTTGAGGTGCGGGAAGAAGTGCTCAACTCCGCGAGCAATCAGCGCAAGGCCGATGAGTGTCAGTAGAGCGGGATAGGAAAAGACGATAAAGTCGAGAAGTTTGGGACTTGGCGAGTAGTTGACTCTCTCGTAAAAAGACTCCTATTAAAAGAGTGAAAAAACCTCTCTAATTCGTGTGAAAAAACTCTTGAATACTTTTTGCCTAATACAATTGCGAGACAGTTTTTAATTCAGACATACCAGAAGAATTCAAATAGCTTACGGTTGTGTTTTGTGGGCCTTTAATTATTGAGTAATCTGTTGTTGTTTTGTTTCTCTCACAATTAAAATGGATTTTTTTGAAGGATATAAATAAATATATACATGACATTAACTTTACAAGCGTACCAAGCTGTACATGATTGGTAGCGAGACATAGCCAAAGTCGCGCAATCGTTCGGCGCGAAGGCTCTGCAAATTGTCTGCTTTACCACTGCGCTACAACCCCCTACGACCATGCGATCATTCTTAGGAGTTAAGGGCCATTACATGTTTAGCCTTCTATATAATAAAACACTGGTTACCAAGTCGACCATCGCTCCATCGATTGTGTTGTTCTGAATTAAGCCAAGAATTCCGGGATGTCTTCCGGACTCGTCCGGTCCTTGGTCAACTAAACTGACAGTTTGACTGCTTTCTAATTGACAAAATTCGTAATCAACAAGCTTTTTACTATCTAAAAATTGTCGGTCACAAAAAGAAATTACAAAGGTAAGATAGAGAATCGTGTTGTTCAAGTTTCTAAAAAAAAGTAGTTGTTGGCCAACTTCTCTCCGACAAGTGGACTTCGACGATTGTTTCGTTTGCTGCGGCCGCCCACATTTTCCATATCTCCCTGAAGATGCCACGCGAAACGCCGAAACGCTTGAATTGATACGGGAAGACGTTCCGTCCAGAGGGCCCGGAAGACAGCGTAATTGTCATTGAAGGAGCGATCACTGGAAATGAGAATTAATGATCATGAAATAGGTCGCATTCTCGCAACATATTTCACAGACATTAGCAGGAAAGACCGTGGCAATTGGACAGATCTATCAAATCTAAATGGTTCGAATAACTAAATGGAAATAAAAATTGTTGCGTAATTGATTGCCAGAGTCATCTTGCAAGGAAAGAGGGAAAAGTCGAAATGACTTTAATGCGTTTAGAGGCAGAAGTCTTTACGGAATATGGAGAAACTTTGATCGGAGCGAGAAGCACGTGCGATTTTTGAAAACTTTTCTATTTGTTATTTGTTACCTCATGAGACCTTCTGGCGAAATAATGGCGGACTTTACTTTTTGTCGGTTTATGAGAGAGAGAAGTGAAAGAGAGGGAAACAGAGGGGGAGAGTGATTGAGAAATAGAGTTGGTAGAAGTAAGAGTGAAAGAGAACTAGGAGTGTAATTTGAAAGAGAGAAAGGAGGAGGCCACGAGGAAGATAAGAGAATAGAAGAGGGAGAGAGTGCGAGAAGAAGAGGGAGAGAAGAGTGTAGTGAGAGAATGGAGAGAAGAGCGAGAAGAATGGCGAGAGAGCGAGAGAGAGAGGAGTGAGGAGGGAGAAGAGAGTGAAGAGAGAGAAGAGAGTGAAGAGAGTGAAAAGAGAGAAAGGGAGAGAAGAGTCTGCTTCGGCCGCCAGAAATAGTTCACCTTATCGACCCTTGGTAAAGGAGGGAAAAAGAGCAAATTGAAGCGTCTCCTCTTTCAGAGTTAATTTCATCTAAATTTTTTCCTACTTCACAAATGTCAACAAGGTGTATGATGGGTTCAGTCGTACCCACATGTTAACATGCTTATAATTTATCAGCTATAGGAATTGGTTACATTTTGACAAGAGAACAAACGATAAGCATTTATAATAAAGAAAAGTGTGCGTATGGGTAGCCAAGGCGAGAGGTTTATTATCAGACAGAGTAGATGAGAGAGTCGACCGCTTGCTTGGGAAGAGAGGGAATGAAGTGCGTGGTTGGATGAATATATGCGTTATGAAAATGGGTGAGACTCACGTAGGCCAATATCCTACTCGGTACCCTTTACATGCTTTCCGTACCCTTTGCCATTATTGAAGGAAGAAGAGAGATGCATGATGCCTTAACTAGTTCGTGAAATGCGAGATAGTAACTCCCGGGCAAAAGACTTTGTGAATAGGTCACGAGGGCTGCAATATTGCCTACCCACGCGTCTCTCTAATGCAGACGACTTGCTATCCTGCCGAAAATGTCGGTAGCAAAAAGGTAAAGGACGTTATACGTGAAGTAATTTTGTGTGCCTCATGGTGAAGTACCTGATGTTTAGCCTGAAAAATTGGACACTTTACTACGGCGGCTGGCTAAAGACTTTGTGTATAGGTCACGAGATCATCAACATTGCCTTCCCACGACGAGCAAAAGGATAATTGAACAAACTATGCTTACTTCTTCTATGCTACGCTGATGTGACATACTTGCAAAGGCATACACACGTTCATTTTGTTCTTGATCATTTAATTAAGGTGGTGCAGAAGGAGTGATAGCAAAACAGAGAGAAAGAGCTAGATGGGGAGATATGAAGAGAGAGAGAGAGAGAGAGAGAGAGAGAGAGAGATTAGTGGGTCATGTGAATCAAAACTCATGTGAATCACAATCGGACATGAGGTTCTCAGCGAGACAAAATATTGTGTACATATCGAAAGTCCCTTATGTACATAGACGTTGAAACTAATTCGAATGTCCATTCGATCGTTTATATATATATATATATATTGTTTATTGCACACTGAGGCAGAAACATATTTTAATGGAATCGTGGTAGGAAAAAAATAGGACGTCAGTGGCATGATCACTATATGCTAGTGAGAGCAAGACAGAAGAAAAAAAAACATTATTAAGGGAAAAGGAAAACAAAATATAGATACAACTAAGGCATGAAAACAACGCATAAGCAGAAATATCTATTGAGTACAAAACAAGGTGAAGATCATTGCAAGTAAGCATGGAGTCTGCATTTAAATTGGTTTGGTGTAACAGAGTTGATAACTGTGGTTGGCAGAGCATTCCAAGGGGTCACTATTCGAGAAACAAAGCAGTTTTTGTGGACATCAGAGTTAAAAACCGGGAGAGCAAGAAGGTTAGGACGTTCAGAAGAGCGAGTGGAATATGGATTGGGCGGGAAAGAGAAGAAAGTGGTCTGTCACCGAATAACACAAGGCATTAGATATAATTCAGCTACCATTTACTTATCCTCTTATAGCTAACAACAACTATCAGAAACATTAATTTTGAATATTTAAATCATTCAGCCAGGCTCGATTCATCTGATTTGCCGGTGCGACCTCCTTTGATAGGACATATTCGCTTGAAAGTGGATCCTTCTTCATTCCCTTTATACTTTAGGTTAGCAATAGCTACTAGAATTTTAATCACAATGTACGTTCATGTCACAATTTGTTTGCGCAATAGTGAACTTATATAGTGTGTCACAATCAGAGGGTTGCATTTGTGATAAAAATACAATAGATGACATTTTTCTGTAACATTTGTTTGCCAAAGTCTCTTCGCTTCAGAAGGAACCTTTTCACTCCTCAGCAGCGTAAAAGGGTGAATTTCATCACAATTGCCTTCTTTGATCAGAAGAAGGCAAGTCGGTTTACGTTATTAATTAGTTTAATTTTTATTAATTATTTAAGTATTTACAAATTGACTAACGTCACCAGATGGAGTCTTTCTGGTGGCGACGCTTCACGAATCGGCCAAGGATCGTTCACGAATACTGTAGAGAGTTTACATTCAATCCGGTCGACATTCGGTCTATTCAGATGAACCTCATGATCGCAGCTCCCTTTTATGTGCTCGCTCTTCTCGTCTTTCTTGGCGAAGTAGCGTGGCCCAAGATGGGCCCACAGTTCTGTGCCCTCTCACCTTTCCAGTTCATCAGAAAGACCATCTCAGACATGTATAAGTCCTGCCGTAGATAGTGCTTACAACAACTTTTGTCATTGTTACAATTAAAAATGAATTGCCAGACATGAACTTGTGTGATAAGGTCTGATTTAGCCATTTCCATTATCAATGATAAAATCTATTACTTTATTATTTGGGATGCAGGTAGAGACAAAATAATGGTACAGGAAAAATTACTTTGAAAGAAGTAAAAAAAGAAATGAATTTTTTTATAAGGAAAACCTTATAAGGCTACGCGCTCTCTTCTGAAAGAGAACTTCTCATTTTCATCGAACGGAACATCGCCTGTGCCAGTCCAATATTCTCTTCTTGCCCTAGTTATGGTCACTTCTTGTCTTCTCCTCTTTTATTCCGTCCGAAAGGAAAACTCTTTCAGTTGTTTTCGAGTGCAATTGGCGGCTTCACTGTCGTCCTCTGTTACAGAATTGTGTTCAGGTCATATGAATTCCCTTTCAGCTCCGTACTTGAACATCTTCGTCCTTCTGGCGACCGCATTCGACATTTCGTTGTTCGTTGCATGTCATTCACTTTTGTTAATGTAATTCCAGAAAATGTGTGCTGCCAAATTGAGTGAAACAAGTAGACCACTGTTCCAGCTCATTACCTTCTTGCGGCAGATTGAGAACATTTCACATTTGGACTGAGGGAGGAAGCGAGAAGAGAAAGACAAAAAGTGAGAGAAAGGGCGAGCCTAGACGAGAGAGAGAAGGGAAACAGCGATGGCATGAGCTTCGCCTTCCGCTTCTCTAACCGGCCTCCCTTATCACGTGTTTCCCTCCGTCGACTCTTTAGCTACCATTAACGCTACTATTATTCTAGGGTTTGTTCTATACAATCTCTCCCATTCTCTCTCTGATATTTCTTCTCTCTTTCTCAATCTCCGCTCCTTCTCTCCTTCACCCTTCTAAATATCTTCCACATGCGAGCAGTTGCGATCTTTAACTTTTTGTTTGTTTTACATACGTAAAGTAAAACGTTTATTGCGAACGTTACAAAAAAAACATAATATTTCCGAGCAGGGCGACTGTCCTTTCAAATGAATTTCTTCCACTTCACGACTTCGAAACCTGAAATTAAAAATATTTCCAATGGAATTCCTCATGCGTATACATCGGTCTCTATGTCTCTCTCTTTCTCTCTTTCTCTCTCTCTCTATTTTCTCTCTCTCTCTTTTTTTCTCTCGCTCTCGCTTTCTCTCCCCTTTTTTCCTTTCTCTCCAGAGGAACTGTATCACGGGCAGAAGGCAAATAAATATAAGCAGTAAGTAAGCAAGAACATGCCTGGACAGCGTAGTTCAAACCAGCGACGGCAGAGAATCGGCCATTTCCACCGTCGGTCCAGATCATCTGCCGTTCCGGAGAGTAATACCCACCGGCGTCAGCTTCGGTCACCTGTAAATTCATTTCTTGATCTACCTCTCTCCCTCTTTCTCTCTCTCTCTGATTCTCTCTCTCTCGCTTTCCTTTCAGCTCTGTGTCGTTCGATCAACATTTTCTTACTGCTGTATTCCACGTTACCTCTTTGCTTTAATTTACATATAATTTAAATCTTCTATTTTAATACAACCTAGATATTCTCATAGAAACCTTTTCAATAGTGAGCGTCCCGTCTTCAGAGACTGAGACAGATCCAGGAAGCTTCTTTCCGTTCTGCAAATAAACACAACTCTTTACTGGCAAGAATGCACTCCTTCTAACAAATCGCTCGAGCTCTAAAGGACTCAATTTTTAGTTTCAATAAAGAATCTTCACGGTCTTCCTGTGCAATTCTCGTAAATCAACTTTTGCCTCGGTGAAAACTGTCCCTTAATGAGGTGCCAAGAAGTAAAATTGTAATATAAATATTCACCTTGTCGACCCATCCACCGCAGCGGTCGTCCTTCTCAGTGGGGCCGCAGTGCTTGGTGAACTGCTCGACGCCGTCCTCTCCCTCTCGGACCCAAGTCGAAACTCCAGCCATCGTCAGTGTCAGCTTCTCACCCTCCTAGACACTCACTTCTCAGTCACCTTCACCCCCCCCCCCCCATATACCCAATGTCTTCATTGGAACCTTGATGGGATACAGCACGACAGATCCATAAGAGACGTGGAGGACAGCAAGGCCAATCAAGAACTTCAGCATTTTATTATCTCTGTAATCAAATACGCTCGCAAGAAATCAACTGAAACCATAATACATTTATTCTTTTCTTGGATTACGATCGGAAAAGATACATGTTGAAAAGAATGAAAATAGCTGAACAAATATAATCACGCTGAAAGAAGGAAAGACAAAGAGAAGACAATTGGGTGCATATACATATAACAGAGCCCTAGAGTACGAATAAAACAAGCCTTATAAGGGGTGTTGTAATAGCCCCGACAATGAATAAAATTTTATTCCTCGTTTGGGAGGCGAAGAAAAAGAGGCAAGCAATCCACGAAGGACAAGTGGATTGAAAGAGAACAGCGCCTTGGAGCAGGAATATGTGGGCCGTATAAGCGATGCTTTAATAGCCCAGACAATTTTATTCGTTGTCTGGTAGGCAACCGTGTAGAAGAAGAAGCAGAGGCAATAAGATCCTCAAAATGCAATTGGGTGTAAACATGGCAAAGAGCTGAATCATGAATAAACGAATTATGGTTACAAATTAAGACGATTGCATTTGGCATTGTGGATGGTTTTGTTTCTGCAACAACTGAACTTGTGCGATGGGTTCCAAATTACGACGGAAAGAGAGAAGCGACTGTTTGAGCACACCTAAACAAATTTTCTGATCAAAAACTGTAGGGGGGCAGAGGCGGTAAATGACCCATAAATGTTGGGCCGGCTTCGCCCGTCAGACCCAAGGTCTCGGCCCTGTGGGCCAGAACCATTAGCAGGCCCTCGAATTTTGGGCCCGGTCCGGCACGAAGGCCTGTTTGAGCCCGATTTTCAAAAAAAAAATTTGCGATGAATTATGTACCTTAAAATTCAGGTACAATGCCAAAATAAATGCAATCGTCTTAATTTATAGTCACGATTCGCTTCTTCATGATTCGGCTCTTTACCATGTTTATACCCAATTGCATTTTGAGGATCTTATTTCCTCTGTTTATTCTACTACATGTTAGGTTACCAGAGAATGAATAAAATTGAGTCCGTGCGGACGTCCGGGTCCGTTGTCCGTGTCCGTGGGATGTCCTTGCGGACGCCCGTGTCCGTACAGACGTCCGTGTCCGCGCGGATGCCCGTGTTCGTTGTCCGTGCGGACGTCCGTGTCCGCGCGGATGCCCGTGTTCGTTGTCCGTGCGGACGTCCGTGTCCGCGCGGATGCCCGTGTTCGTTGTCCGTGCGGACGTCCGTATCCGCGAGGATATCCTTGCCCGCGCGTACGTCCGCGTCCGCACGGACACGGACACGGACTTCCGCACGGATACGGACGTCTGCACGGACACAGATGTCCGCAGGGACACGGACATCCGCGCGGACAACGAACTTTGCACCGTCACATTGTAACATAACAGAGCCGTAGATTAAGAATAAAGCGGGCCTTATAATGGGTGTTGTTATAGGCCAGACAATGAGTAAACGTTTTTGTCATAGATTGGTAGGCGAAGAAAAAGATGCAAGAAATCCATAAAAAAACAAGTGTGTTGAAAGGGAACAGCGCCGTGGAGTTGGAATATGTGGGCCATATAAGCGATGCTTTAATAGCCCAGACAATTTTATTCATTGTCTTGTAGTAGGAGAAGAAGCAGAGGCAATAAGATCCTCAAAATTTGTTTGTGCAATGCTGTCAATGACCTATAAATGACAGAGAGTGCATGAGTGATTGACCAAAAAACGTTCAAGGTGCCGCACCGGACAGGTTTTGCATTATATGTACATATACCTTTGTCATTTACTGTTGACAAAGGTATATGCACATATAATGCAAGGGTAACGACCAAAAAGCTGACCCCCGTGTCTCTGGGCGAAATTATTTTTGACAGGTCAGGGTGACCCCCACTACCCTCTCATCTGAATGTACATGTCTGTTTAGTAATGCCTAGAACGAGCCAGTAGACTCTCTTCAAATATTTCAATGTATGATTAGAAGAGATGCCAGCCTCAAGGCATTCTCATACCTCTCTCTCTCTCTCTCTCTCTCTCTCTGTGTTTCTCTTTCTCTCTCTCTCTCTCTCTCTCGCTTCACTTCAGGGTTACAAGCTGAACGGCTACCCCTCGTTCACCGAAGCCCACGCCAAGCTGCGCAACCAGAACTACTGCGACGGCTCAGACACCATAAGTGAGTGGTTGTTTAATTTCTTTTCCTCGAGAACAGATCAGATCTTTTCACATTTCGACTCGCCGATAGCTTGGAAGAAGCGAGAAGAGAAAGACAAAGAGTGAGAGGAAGGGGCGAGTCTAGACGAGAGAAAGAAAGGAGACAGCGATGGCACGTGCTTCGCCTTCCGCTTCTCTAACCGGCCTCCCTTATCACGTGTTTCCCTCCGTCGACTCTTTAGCTACCACCACATGCGAGCAGTTGCGATCTTTAACTTTTTGTTTGTTTTACAGACATAAAGATAAACGTTTATTGCGAATGTTACAAAAACATTATATTTCCGAGCAAGGCGACTGTCCTTTCAAATGAAATTCTTCCACTTCACGACTTCGAAACCTGAAATTAAAAATATTTCCAATGGAATTCCTCATGCGTGTACATCGGTCTCTAACAATAAGTCTCTTTCTTTCTCTCTTTCCCTCTCTCCCTCTCTTTCTCTCTTTTTCTCTCTCCCTCTCTTTCTTTCTCTCTTTCTCCCTCTCCCTCTCTTTCTTTCTCTCTTTCTCTCTCTCCCTCTCTTTCTTTCTCTCTTTCTCTCTCTCCCTCTCTTTCTTTCTCTCTTTCTCTCTCTCCCTCTCTTTCTTTCTCTCTTTCTCTCTCTCTCCCTCTCTTTCTTTCTCTCTTTCTCTCTCTCCCTCTCTTTCTTTCTCTCTTTCTCTCTCTCCCTCTCTTTCTTTCTCTCTTTCTCTCTCTCCCTCTCTTTCTTTCTCTCTTTCTCTCTCCCTCTCTTTCTTTCTCTCTTTCTCTCTCTCCCTCTCTTTCTTTCTCTCTTTCTCTTTCTCCCTCTCTTTCTTTCTCTCTTTCTCTCTCTCCCTCTCTTTCTTTCTCTCTTTCTCTCTCTCCCTCTTTTTCTTTCTCTGTTTCTCTCTCTCCCTCTCTTTCTTTCTCTCTTTCTCTCTCTCCCTCTCTTTCTTTCTCTCTTTCTCTCTCTCCCTCTCTTTCTTTCTCTCTTTCTCTCTCTCCCTCTCTTTCTTTCTCTCTTTCTCTCTCCCTCTCTTTCTTTCTCTCTTTCTCTCTCTCTCCCTCTCTTTCTTTCTCTCTTTCTCTCTCCCTCTCTTTCTTTCTCTCTTTCTCTCTCTCCCTCTCTTTCTTTCTCTCTTTCTCTCTCTCTCCCTCTCTTTCTTTCTCTCTTTCTCTCTCTCCCTCTCTTTCTTCCTCTCTTTCTCTCTCTCCCTCTCTTTCTTTCTCTCTTTCTCTCTCTCCCTCTCTTTCTTTCTCTCTTTCTCTCTCCCTCTCTTTCTTTCTCTCTTTCTCTCTCTCCCTCTCTTTCTTTCTCTCTTTCTCTCTCTCCCTCTCTTTCTTTCTCTCTTTCTCTCTCTCCCTCTCTTTCTTTCTCTCTTTCTCTCTCCCTCTCTTTCTTTCTCTCTTTCTCTCTCTCCCTCTCTTTCTTTCTCTCTTTCTTTCTCTCTTTCTCTCTCTCCCTCTCTTTCTTTATCTCTTTCTCTCTCTCCCTCTCTTTCTTTATCTCTTTCTCTCTCTCCCTCTCTTTCTTTCTCTCTTTCTCTCTCTCCCTCTCTTTCTTTCTCTCGCTCTCGCTTCCTCTCCCTGAAGGACATGCCTGAACACGGAAGTGCGGACCAGCGACTGCATGGACTTCGCCATTTCCATCGACTCGAGTGCGGACCAGATCATCAGGAGAGAAATACATTGCGGAGTCAGCTTCGGTCACCTGTAAATACCTTTCTTGATCTCCCTCTCTCTCCTTCTCTCTCTCTCTCTCTCTCTCTGTTCCTCTCTCTCTCTCGCTTTCCTTTCACTTCTCTGCCGTTCGATCAACATCTTCTTACAGCTGTATTCCATGTTTCCTCTCAACTTTAAATTATACTTTTAATCTTCTATTTTAATACAAAATAGATATTCGCATAGAAACCTTTTCAATAGTGAGCGTCCCGTCTTCAGAGACTGAGACTGATCCAGGAAGCTTCTTTCCGCTCTGCAAACAAACACAACTCTTTACTGGCAAGACTTCACAGCTCTACCTCTAAAAGATTATATTTCATTTGTTATAAGGAATCTTCACGGTTTTAACGCATCCTGGGCTACTCTCGGAAATCAACTTTTGCCTCTGTGAAAACTGTCCCTTAATGAGATGCCAAGAAGTAAAATTGTAATACAAATATTGACCTCGTCGACCCATCCACCGCAGCGGACGTTCTTCTCAGTGGGGCCGCAGTGCTTGGTGAACTGCTTGACGCCGTCCTTTCCCTTTCTGATCCAAGTCGAAACTCCACTCAGCTTCAGGGTCAGCTTCTCACCCTCCTAGACACTCACTTCCACCTTCTACCTCAGATACCCAATGTCTTCACTGGAACCTTCATGGGTTTGAAGGCGACAGCTCCATAAGCGACGTGGAGGAGAGCAAGGCCAATCAAGAACTTCAGCATTGTAAGAATCTCTGTAATCACCTACATTCAAAAGAGATCAACTGAAACCATGATTCATTTATTCTTTTCTTGGCATACGATCGGAAAAGATACATGTTGAAAAGATTGAAAATAGCTGAACAAACATAACCACGCATAAGAGAGCAGCAAAAAGTATTTCCATTGACGGAGCAAGAAAGGGGCGAACGGTAAATCAGGAGGACACAAGGAAAGGCGATCTGTTAACAAGAAAAAGAGAAAAAGATGGAATTTGGCTAGAACGAGGGGGAATTGCTCCACACTTCGCAGCTGAACCACTAAAAGATTCAAATTTTGGTTGTTACAAGGAATCATCGCTCTTCTACCTCATGCTTTCTGTCGGAAAACGACGTTCTTTGAAAAAAACGCACTCTCATTCGCGCGTGCTATTTTGACGCAGCGGGTTTGTGCGACCTGAGAAATAGCACGCGAAAATGAGAGTGAGGAATCACAGGGCAGACGCGGTAATTCGAACCTGCATTAAATATTTTGCGGTGATCGCCCTCCTTTAATATGGTGCGAAGAAATAAAATTTTAATATAATTATTGACCACGTTGACCCATTCACCGTTGCGGACGGCTTCTCAGTTGGGTCGCAGTGTTGGAAACAAGTGATGAAGGGGGAGCGACACGAACTGATATGTTGCAAATACATTAGAAGATATAGATGCACAGGTGAAAGTCGGATAGAGATGAACTAAAAGCACAACAGGAAGAGAGAGCGAGAGAGAGAGAGTACCTATTCTATCTGGAACAGATAGAAATAAGCGAGAATTGAAAGGTTTTCTCAACTTTGACATTCTGAGAAGGAAAGACATAAGAGAAGACAATTGGGTGCAAACATAGCAGAGCCGTAGAGTATGAAGCAAGCAGGCCTTATAAGGGGTGCTGTAATAACCCAGACAATGAATAAAATTTTATTCATCGATTGGTAGTCGAAGAAAAAGAAGCGAGAAATCCACAAAAGACAAGTGGATTGAAAGAGAACAGCGCCGTGAAGTAGGAATATGTGGGCCATATAAACGATGCTTTAATAGCCCAGACATTTTTATTCATTGCCAGGTAGGCAAACGTTTAGGACAAGAAGCAGAGGCAATAAGATCCTCAAAATGCAATTGGGTGTAAACATGGCAAAGGGCTGAATCTGAATCATGAAGAATTGAATCATTATTCCAAACTAAGACAATGAAGAGCCCATGGGACGAGAAGTGGAAAAGTTGGATAGAAAAAAGTGATGCAGAGGTTGATTGGCCATGCCGAAGAAACAACTGAAAAGATGATCACCTGGTGGTTGTCATTCTCGGCCTCTTTTTAGGAACTCTCTATGAGAGTTGACGAGCTTTGGTCTGTTCAAACTTCTCTTCGCTTTTTTCTTTTCTTCAATTCTCCTTTTCCTTATCTCTTTTCGTATTTTCTGCCAACTGCGAATTGAAGAGAATCGCCTAGGTCCACTTGGCGAATCGGCCAAACTCCTCCGCGTAGAAAGCAGCTGAGAAATAAAATGTATTAGAGAGTGAGGAGAGGGAGAGAAACATATGGAGATGGGAGAAGAAAAGAAGAATCTTAGGAGAAATGTGGAGGTGACTCATTAGCAGAAAATAAAAGTTGAAGAATGCAAATTAAAATTTCTTATCTAACCAACAAAATATATCTTTTGTTTTGCTAACTTTTCACTACAACTATGTATCTCATGTGGCATAAATACGCATTTTTCATCACTCACACCACCACAAGGGATTACAACATGTTACAAGAAAGGACGGACTCTGTACAACAAAAAGGGATGGACATCATGAAACGAGTGTTGGAAATCCTTAATTCAAACACTTCGCATATGTAACATATTAAATAAATTTGATATAAATAAACGAAAGAAGGACTGACCAATTGTGGGATGATGGGCCGGCTGCGAATTCTTGGGCAGGTCGGTCAAGAAGTGTCGTCTGGTGACATTCCACATGTGAGAGTCGAGTGGCACGATGTGGGGTTGTCGAGGGACATCAGGCGGATTCAGTCCGCCACCTCAAGTATTCACACACCTGTTTTTTTCTCCTATCGGTTTTCTCTTATAAATTGGTAGAGAGATCGAGAGATAGAGACAGACATAAAGAGAGAGAAAGAGAAATGGATAGAGATGCAGATAGAGAATGAGAGGTGAGAGATAGACATAAAGAGAGAGGTAGATAAAGAGACATAGAGATAGAGAGAGAGAGATCCAGGGGCCGAGAGACCTTCCTGCCGTGACTCATTCAAACATCGACTGCAAGCAAGCATGAAGATGATCGCATTCCTTCCCTCTTAGCACGAGTGCTGTTCGTCTCTGTTCTAGATAATTTTTTGTAGTTGACTCTTTGAATTATTTATCCGATCACTATTATTGTATTTCTTTTTTCTACTAAATTCAATTACTATTACTAAATGGTCTTTTTTTTCTTCTTCTTCTAAATATTTCTACTTCCAGTTCGCTCATACACAGCGACTTCTTCACGTTCTCTGGCAGCGTTCATCTGCCTACCCGCTTCTAGAATCGAAGGGGCGTTGTGGAAACAAATTAATATCCTAATCAGGTAAGTAATTCCTTTTTTGCAAGAGGTGCATAGAGATTGTAAGAGTAAGACATCATTTTACTGATTTCTCTCAGCATCCGTTTGCGATCTTTTCAATTTTAGAACTGTGTAACATCCATCATCGAGAGGCTATTGGCTGCTAACCATGAGGACGTGAGTTTTTTTCTCTCCCTGTATTTTGTTAAGTGACATTGCACTAAATTGGTCTCGAAGTGCGGCCACAACAAGCTGGCCTTCCGCTTCCGCCGTTCTCAGCTTTTCACTTTCCTCTCCTTTATCGCTTGCCACTTTAAAGGCCAAACGTGAAGAGCAGGATACGATCTTCGTCTTAGTTTGTTTTGTCTCTCCGTGGTCGTTCCCTGCCATTTCTACATCTTTCTTTCTGTCATCTTGTTGTCGTTTATGAATCTTTTCGTCTTTCTCGTTCTCGGCGTTTTTGCGTCTGAAGCAGATCCATTATGAAGTATCATTAATAAGCCTTGCAAAAGACAATGCAAGTATGCCCACGTAACCACCGACGCCCCCTCCAGTTACCTCGACTGCTGTCACCCTTCCGTTTTTTCCATAATGTGCATTCGTTGTATGACTTGTTTTATTGCGCGAATAAATGTGTCCTTTCCAGCTTTGAGATATCTTTGGTGCTATTAATCTAGGAAGAAAGAAAGCTGAGCTCGACTCTTTTGTCAGGAACTTTTTTCAGAGTTGAGTTCAACTCTCAATACAATCGTGTCGAGTTTTCTTCTAGGCTTTCAATGCATACCTCAAACTTGGATAATTATACCGGCTCAGTGCAGCAAGCGTTGTTCTATCTCGCAATATAAGAAGCCCATAGCGATAATCCACCATATTCTTCCCTCCCTTCGTTTTTGTTGAATTGTTGCCTATGTGGTAGGTAAGAAAGGGTTAATTACCCAAGTTTGAGGATTTTGGCAAGAGTCACAACTTCAAAACAAAATGCGAAACACAAGCTATTGCAATCTTGCAGTTCACCGCAGTTCGAAGGGGAGTGCATCGCATGAAGTGCAAACAGAATTTTGACAAGAAACATAGGAAGAAGAGAGAGAGAGCAAAAGAGAGAGAGAGAATGAGTGAGTGAGTGAGAGAGAGAAAGGCGAGGGCAAGAATGAGGAGTTCGGTAAATGTTGCAGTTGCACTTGGCACACGAGCAACAGAGAGTTTGATAACAGAGAAGTGAGGAGAGAGAGAGCGAAGAATCTGAGGTTTATCTGAAAAAGTGATTGAGAGAGTGAGAGAGAGAGAGGGTGTAAAGTAGAGGGTTAGAGAGTGAAAGAAAGATGGAGGGCTGAAGAATTCTGGTTGCCAGCGGCAGGAATAACTTGAGCTCAAGCACTATAAAACGCATGGAAAGTCGAGAGACGGACAGAAGTTCTCTTCATCTCTCAAGAATGTACGCCAAGATGTCAGTGGGCTTCTTGAATTCTGTAATAACTTACAGCATTAATTTTTATTGCTTACACATAACATTTTAATTTTATCAATTTACAATTTTTCTCCTGAAGGCATCCAAACTATTTACTCAGTCGATGAATGCTGAATTCCTTTTTCAGCCTACTCCTCTGCGTCCTCGCGGCCTTCCTCGTCTCGCAGGAGGCTGATGCCCAGTACCTCGCGGTTAGACAGCAATTTAGAAATATATTTTCACGCCATTTTGCTGCATTTAAAATGTCAAGCGAAAACCATCTCCAAATGTTGCAGGGCTACGGCGCGTACCCGGCGTGGGGCGGCTATGGCTATGCTGGCTACGCCGGCTGGGGCTACCCCGGCTACTACGGTTGGTGGGGCGCGAACAAGGGAGGAGCGGCTGGCGCCGCGCCCCCCCCCGGCCCGGCCTCGCTCACCAACAACCAGTAGAAGGGACTCATTCCACGCATTCAATGGCATGCTACATCCGGCTGGATCGGAGAATAAATATTGTCAATACTCTAAGAAACGTTTCACATCAAATACTGGGCAGAGTGAACAGGGATCAAGAGTATATGATGTACTACATATGTATATGTACATCTCTGGAGGAGAGACAAAGAAAGGGGCTAAAGGAGAGCCATTCACAGCCTTGAATGTCTGCAGCACACAGAATTCTCCAACATGGTGGGCGGAGCATAAGGAGACTTTCTCAATCTTTCTAAAAATCACTTACCATTAACGCTTCGGAATAGTTTTGTACTCGAATCGTTCATTTCCTTCAGAATAGCTTCTTTACATCGATTGACTTTCAGTAAGCTACTTATTTCTTTGCTAGCGATAATATCTTCCACTTGCGAGCAGTTGCCGTGCAACTAACTTACTCTGCCCCAGAATGATCTTTTACTTCTACCGCCGTAGTAAACTATCGTTTTCTCGGGTGAAAACTCGGGGAATGCACCTGAACGTAGGGAGTTTCAGCCGAGGTTTCGTTTGAACTCTCGGCTGAGGTGCTCCTCCGAGGATATAATTTTGTTGAACGCAAATGACGCATGTGAAGGGATAGAACGTAGTGCGAATTCTACGAACACCACACACAAGCAGAACTCATTTATGTCAACTTTTTCCTTAAGATAGCTATGAAACATTAATTCATTAGAGATGTCAATGGCGTATCTGCAACGGTGGCCGCCCCGAACATGCCTTACCATCGGCGGCATCCGTGCTTATTGACAATGAAACCACGCATCTTCCGAAGGAATTATCGTTTCCACAAACACGACCTCGACGAGCTCGTCTGAATTTGTGACAGACATCTCGTTCAGCCCGAAGAACCAACTGGACGATCAGCAAGCGCGATCAAGTATGAAACTCCCTCCCTCCTTCACTCACCCTTCTAAATATCTTCCACTTGTGAGCAGTTGCGATCATTAACTTCGTGTTTGCTTGACAAACATAAAGATAGACTTTATTGCGAATGTTACAAATAGAGCATAATATTTCCCGACTGTCCATTCAATTGAAATTCTGCCACTTCACGACTTCGAAAGCTGGAATTAAAAATATTTTCAATGAAATTCCTCATGCGTGTGTATCAGTCTCTACATTTCTCTCTCTCTCTCTCTCTCTCTCTCTCTCTTTCTCTCTCTCACTCTCTCTCTTTCTCTCTCTCGCGTTCTCTCTCTCACACGCTCACTCTCTCTCTTTCTCTCCCTCACTCTCACTCTCTCTTTCTCTCTCTCGCGTTCTCTCTCTCACTCTCTCTCTCACTTTCTCTTTCTCTCACTCTCTCGCTCTCTCTCGCTTTCTCTCTCTCACTCTCTCTCGCTTTCTCTCCCCTTTTTCCTATCACTCTAGAGGAACTGCATCACGGGAAGAACACAGAAGCAGTAAATAAGCAAGGACATGCCTGGACTCCGTAGGCAGAACTACCGATGGAATGGATGTGGCCATTTCCATAGTCTTGTGTGCGGATCTGTTCATCCGGAGAGTAATAAAAACCGGAGTCAGCTTCAGTCACCTGTAAATACCTTTCTTCATCTTCCTCTCTCTCCCCCTCTCTCTCTCTATCTGATTCTTTCTCTCTCTGATTTTCTCTCTCTCTTTCTCGCTTTCCTTTCACTTCTCTGTCGTTCGATCAACATATTCTTACAGCTGTATTCCATGTAACCCCTCTACTTTAAATTATACTTTTAATCTTCTATTTTTAATACAACCTAGATATTCGCATAGAAACCTTTTCAATAGTGAGTGTCACGTCTTCAGAGACTGAGACAGATCCAGGAAGCTTATTTCCGTTCTTAAAATAAACACAACTCTTTACTGGCAAGAATGCACCAGAATCTCTCCACACTTAAAAAAAATCGTCGCTCGACTAAAAGATTCAATTTTCTTTTTTTATAACGAATCTTCACGGCTTAACCACGTCCTTCCTGGGCTACTCTTGGAAATCAACTATTGCCTCGATGAAAACTGTCCTTAATGAGGTGCCATGAGATAAAATTGGAATATAATTATTGACCTCGTCGGCCCATCCACCGCAGCGGACGTCCTTCTCAGTGGGGCCGCAGTGCTTGGTGAACTGCTCGTCGCCGTCCTTTCCCGCTCGGATCCAAGTCGAGATTCCAGTCCCCAGATTCAATGTCAGCTTCTCACTCTCCTAGACACTCACTTCTCAGTCATTTTCCATCCAATCTACCTATTGTCTTCTCTGGAACCTTGATGCGTTTCACGGCGAGAGCTCCATAAGTGACATGGAGGACAGCAAGGCCAATCAAGAACTTTAAGAATCTCTGTAATCAACTACATAAATACACTAGCAAGAGATCAATTGAAACCATGATTCATTTATTCTTCTCTTGGCCTACGATCGCTCCCTTGGAACCTCGAATTCTATATCATCACGCACAAGAGGTGTGAATTTTTAACTCCGAGATTACAAGCATGACATGAGATAAACTAATAGCTATTCTATATGAACATATAGAAATAAGCGAAATGTGACAGTTTTTTTCCAGTTTCAAGTTCTGAGAAGGCAAGACACAAGAGTAAGCAATAGGGAACATACATACATAACAGAGCCCCGTTGAATATGTATAAAGCAGGCCTTATAAGGGGTGCTGTAATAGCCCAGACAATGAATAAAATTTTATTCACCGATTGGTAGTCGAAGAAAAAGAAGCGAGAAATCCACAAAAGACAAGTGGATTGAAAGAGAACAGCTCTGTGTAGTAGGAATATTTGGGCCGTATAAGCGATGCTTTAATAGCCCAGACAATTTTATTCATTGTCTGGTAGGCAAACGTTTAGGAGAAGAAGCAAGGCCATAAGATCCACAAAATGCAATTTTGTGTAGTAAATATGGCAAAGAGCTGAATCATGAAGAATCGAATCATGGTTACAAATTAAGACGATTGCTTTTATTTTGGCATTGTGCCTAGTTTTGTTCCTGCAAGAACTGTACTTGTGGGAATCTTTGAGAGGGGATGGGTTCAAATAGAAATTATGGAGGGCGACGATAGGAGGGAAGCGACTATTCGAGCACCCCTAAACTAATTTTTTGATCAAAAACTGATTTGGGGACAGAGGCGGTAAATGACCCATAAGTTTGGCTGTCGGCCCAAGGTTTCGGCTGCGTGCTCTTATTGCCGATTGACCGCATGAAGCGTTATTGCCGATTTGGAAAAGGGGGTGAAGCGTTATTGCCGAATTAGAAAAGGGGGTAAAGCGTTATTGCCGAATTAGAAAAGGGGGTGAAGCGTTATTGCCGAATTAGAAAAGACTGCATAAAGTGCCTTGAAAAATTCTATTTACTTTTGGATTCTGATGCATTGTTTCCTTCAAGGTATAGGAAATTTAAGGAGATTTTCGGAAATGAAGCCAATAACCTATAATAATATATAATTGGTTTCATTGATTCACTACAGAGCGAGCGAGTAAAAAATTCAATAACTCAAATCACCCAAGTTGCACAGTTAGGCGTATTAGAAAGATGGTTTAGCTGTTTATTATAACATCCTAACGATAATCTTTTTGGTCTCATCGCTATTTAATCACATGCCGTTACATGCTGTCTGCCTCCAGTCGGCCTGAGATGCAGAAGTAATTCAGATGGCTACTTGCGCTTTGGAAATTACCCTTTAACAATTTGATCTCACAAATAGCACTTCGGACAACTTTCGTCGTCATCATCAGTCCACGGCTTTAACATGTTTTAATCTATCTCAACTTGGGTGATTTAGGTGGACATTGTTATAAGCAAGATTGCGTCGAGTGTATATTCTAATTAGAAAAAAAAGATTTGAAGAAGAGACACAGAAAAGCGTTAGTTTCGTCCGGCTGGCAGGCGGCATCCGCTCCGCCGTTCATCACCAAGCTCGCTAGCACAACGATTGGCTGATTCCAATGGGAAGCGGAGTGTAGTCTATAGAATATAATAACGGCATTTAGAAGTATATATATATATATATACGAATTCTTGCTCTAGTAATTGTTCAAAATACGTGTGATCAGTTTCTTTCATTTTTAAAATATTTCTTTCAGCCATCGTATTTATATTCTTCTCAACCTGTGTTCGTCTGCACTACTAGTGATCGATACCGTAGGAATAATTTCAAGATGAAGGAATTAATTTTTACCCATTTAATAAAATGTAGTTGTCTAATCAATTTCCAGAAATATGCAAAAAGAGTCTGTACATTTTTTATTAATATTTTCGGGTTCACTCATTTCATTACATTTGTGCAATATCTTTGTAGACGCTAAACAAATATCGTAAAACATTCTTAATATCTCTCCCATTCGTTCTCTGAAATGCTCTCTTGTCTTCTCTCTTTCTCCCTCTCCGCTCCTTCCCTCCTGCACCCTTCTAAATATGTTCCACTTGCGAGCAGTTGCCGTGCAGCTAACTTACTCTGCACCGGAACGATCTTTAACTTCTATAAAGGGAATAGTTGTATTTGTATCTTGTAGTGTGATTTACTATATGTATGTATCTTTCCTCTCTCACTTGTCGTTCTCGCTCTTTCGCCCTCTTGGTCTGTCCCGCTCAATGTAACTCCGCCCCAGGCTCTTCTGTTCGTAAGTAACGAGCATGACTAAACGTGAGGCTTCTTCCCGGAGGCGACCAGCCTTAATTTGGCTCGCCGCTTGATTCCTATCCTGCCGTTCCGGTCGCCTTCTCGGCCTTCCTGAGCGTCCCCTCCTTGTTCCCTCTCGACGACCCCCGCGCCTCGGGCGCAGCCCCCTTCCCTGTCGTCTCTCTTTCTCGTTTCCCGTCGAGTAGCGCTGTCGATAAACCTTTCTGACCAGAGGTCCTTGTCGCTGGGAACGACTCACATTAACTCTTCTTGTTTGCTTGACAAACGTAAAAATAAACGTTTATTGCGAATGTTACAAAAAAGCAGAACATGTATTTTCCGAGCAGGATGACTGTTCATTCAATTGAAATTCTGCCACTTCACGACATCGAAAACCTGAAATTAAAAATATTTCCAATTGAATTACTCATGTGGTACATAGGTCTCTACGTCTTTCTCTTTCTCTTTTTTTTATCTCTCTCACTTTTTTTCTCTCTCTCTCTTTCTCTCGCTCTCGCTTTCTCTCCCTTTTTCGATCTCTCCAGAGGAACTGTATCACGGGAAAAAGACAAATAGAAGTAGTAAATAAGCAAGGACATGCCTGGACAGTGTAGAGCGAACGAACGACTTTAGAGATGCGGCCACTTGCAAGGACAAAAATGCTGGCCTGCTCATCCGGAGAGGAATACGAACCGGAGTCAGCATCTGTTACCTGTAAATACCTTCTCTCTCTCTCTGTTTCTCTCTCTCTCTTTCTTACTCTCTCTCTCTGTTTCTCTCTCTCTGTGTTTCTCTCTCTCTGTTTCTCTCTCTCTTTCTTACTCTCTCTCTCTCTCTGTTTTTCTCTCTCTCTGTTTCTCTCTCTCTCTCGCTTTCCATTTACCTCTTTGTCGTTCGATCAACATCTTCTTACAGTTGTATTCCACGTTACCTCTTTGTTTTAATTTTATAATTTAAATCTTCTATTTTAATACAACCTAATGCTCATAGAAACCTTTTCAATAGTGAGCGTCCCGTCATCAGAGACTGAGACAGATCCAGGAAGTTTCTTTCCGTTCTGCAAATAAAAACACAACTCTTCCCTAGCATCACGGAAAACTGTCACCTAATGAGGTGTCAAAAAATGAAATGTATGTAATATAATAATTGACCTCGTCGACCCATCCACCACAGCGGTCGTCCTTCTCAGTCTGGCCGCAGTGCTTGGTGAACTGCTTGACGCCGTCCTTTCCCACTCGGATCCAAATCAAAACTCCAGTCAGCTTCAGTGTCAGCTTCTCTCCTTCCTAGACACTCACTTCTCAGTTACCTTCCACCTCAGATACCCAATGTCTTCACTGGAACCTTCATGGGTTTGAAGATGATAGCTCCATGAGCGACGTGGAGGACCGCAAGGCCAATCAAGAACTTCAGCATTTTAAGAATCTCTGTAATCAACTACACTTGGCAGAAAAGAAAGGTTAATCAGCAGGACACAAGGAAAGGCGAATTGTTAAGCAGAAGATTAGCCAGAGGGGACGAGGTTAGAAAGTCAAGAAAATGAGAAACAGATGGAATTTGGCTAAACAGAGGGAAGAGTGAGCGGTGGAAAGGAAAATGTGATGAAGGAGATGAAGTGGGAACGAAACGAACTGATATGTTGCAATCACAATAGAACATAGAGATGCTCGTGAAATTCGGGTAGAGATGAAGTAAGAACACAACAGAGCGAGAGAGAGGGAGAGGGAGAGAGAGATAACGAGAGGGAGAGAGTGAAAGATAAAGAGAGAGAGATTACGAGAGCGAGAGAGAGAGAGAGAGAGAGAAGGGCGTGAATGGGGATTTAATATGGTAGATGAAGCATGATACAGCTGTGTATCCTTACCATGAGATAAACTAATAGCTACTCTATATGAACAGATAGAAATAAGTGAAATGTGACAGTTTTTGTTTTCAATTTCACATTCTGAGAAGGCAATACAGAAGAGAAAGCCATTGGGAACATACATAACAGAGCCCCGTAGAATATGTATAAAGCAGGCCATATAATGGGTGCTACATATAGAATGAATAAAATTGAATTCACCGATTGGTAGTCGAAGAAAAAGAAGCGAGAAATCCACAAAAGACAAGTGGATTGAAAGAGAACAGCTCCGTGGAGTAGGAATATGTGGGCCGCATAAGCGATGCTTTAATTGCCCAGACAATTTTATTCGTTTTCTTGTAGGCAAACGTGTATGGGAAGAAGCAGAGGCAATAAGATCCTCAAAAGGGGGGTGCTGTAATAACCCAGACAATGAATAAAATTGCATTCATCGACTGGTAGTCAAAAAAAAGAAGCAAGAAATCCACAAAAGACAAGTGGATTGAAAGAGAACAGCTCCGTGGAGTAGGAATATTTGGGCCGTGTAAGCGATGCTTTAATTGCCCAGACAATTTTATTCGTTGTCTTGCAGGCAAACGTGTATGGGAAGAAGCAGAGGCAATAAAATCCTCAAAATGGGGGTGCTGTAATAACCCAGACAATGAATAAAATTGCATTCATCGACTGGTAGTTGAAAAAAAGAAGCAAGAAATCCACAAAAGACAAGTGGATTGAAAGAGAACAGCTCCGTGGAGTAGGAATATTTGGGCCGTGTAAGCGATGCTTTAATTGCCCAGACAATTTTAATTCGTTGTCTTGCAGGCAAACGTGTATGGGAAAAGCAGAGGCAATAAAATCCTCAAAATTCGATTGAGTGTCAACATGGCAAAGAATTGAATCATGAACTATCATGGTTACAAACTAAGACGATTGCATTTACTTTGGCATTGTGCCTGGTTTTGCTTCTGCAAGAACTGTACGTGTGCGAATCTTTGAGAGAGGATGGGTTCAAACATAAATTATGGAGGGCGACGGAAGGAGGGAAGCGATTGTAGGAACACCCGAGGCCAGGCTGTACCAATCAACGGAGTTAGACAAGGTGATAACATCAGCCCACCAATTTTCTCTGCAGTCATGGAAGAAGTGTTCCGAACCCTGATCCGACATTAACATAGGCGGCAACCATCACCTTCGCAATCTTGTCGCTGACGACATTGTCCTATTTGGTCAGAGTGCGCGCAGGCTAGGCAGCGTCCAATCGCTTCAACGACTTCCTCACCAACAGAAGAGTTGACGTTACCCTCAAAAGTCGAGTTTACCAAACCAGCATCGAGCCTGCGCTGTTGTATTTTGCGTAAACTTAGGCACTTCGTCTACAAGATCGCCGCCGCCTCATTGTTTGCTAGAGGAAAATGATGAGGAAAATAGACGGAGTCACTCTCCTGAAGAAGGTATGAGGATTCAAAACGATGTATCAAAATTATAAAAAGGTATCAACAGGATGAAAGGAAGAAATAGAGAGCGATACTAGAGAGATTTTAAACACACGATGTAGCAATTCTTTAGTTGACTGGAGATCGAAGTGCGATAATCACATGAAGCGCAAACAGATTTTGACAAGAAACATAGGCAGAAGAGAGAGAGAGAGAGAGAGAGAGAGAGAGAGAGAGAAAGGCGAGGGCAAGAAAGAGGAGTTCGGTAAATGTTGCAGTTGCACTTGACACACGATCAACATCCAACAGAGAGTTAGATAACAGAGAAGTGAGGAGAGAGCGAGGATTTGGAGGTTTTTACTAACAAGTGAGCGAGAGAGTATAAGAAGGGGGAGATTAGAGAGAAAGAGAGAGCATGCATAGTAGAGAGTTAGAGAGCAAAAGACAGATAGAGGGCTGGTTGCCGGCGGCAGGTATAACTCGAACTCGAGCACTATAAAACGCATGGAAAGTGGAGAGACAGACAGAAGTTCTCTTCATCTCTCAAGAATGTACGCCAAGATGTCAGTGGGCTTTATGAATTCTTTATTGACTTACAGCATTAATTTCTTTTGCTTGAGCAAAAGATTTTAATTTTGTTAATTAACTACTTTTCTCCTGAAAACAGTATCCAAACAGTTGATATCGTATGAATTCCCTTTTTAGCCTCCTCCTCTGCGTCCTCGCTGCCTTCCTCGTCTCGCAGGAGGCTGATGCCCAGTACCTCGCTGTAAGACAGCAATTTGTAGAAATATATTTTCCCGCCACTTCACTGCCTTTAAAATCTCAAACGAAAATGTTGCAGGGCTACGGCGCGTACCCGGCGTGGGGCGGCTATGGCTATGCTGGCTACGCCGGCTGGGGCTACCCCGGCTACTACGGTTGGTGGGGCGCGAACAGGGGAGGAGCTGCTGGCACCGCTCCCACCCACAAGCCCGCCCCCGGCTCGGCCTCGCTCACCAACAACCAGTAGGCGCATCCAATGGCATGGTACATACGACATGGAACCGAGAATAAACATTGCCAACCCCCTCAGAAACAGTTCACAGCAAATCCTGGTAGAGGGAACTGAAACACTGGAAAAAAATTGTATGATTTATGTGCATACATTATAAGATCATGAGCATGGAATGTGCTCAATGTGCATGTCAATCCGTTACTTAAAAGATATACAAACTAATAAATGTTTTATGGTTTTTGTTACTTTAAATATACATCTCGAGGAATATATTCTTTACTAGCATACATGATGTTGCTTAATGCGAAACATTACAATGGCATCATCAGGCATTAAATGCTCAGATAGGGATGAGACGTTGGTAATCATCGCGGGTTGCAGTCCACCAGTTTTGGCCAATAGTTCGTTTCAAATCATCTCTCCAGCGCACTCTTGGTTTTCCGGGAAGGCGGTTCTCCGATCATTTTCCTTTCCATTTTCCTTTGGGTCACGCTTATTCGCTCCTTGTCACTCGATCGAAGTGCCCACACTTCACATCCGTAGAGAACGGTCGCGGTGATGCAGCTCTCAAAGAGTCTTCTTCTGGTCTTCATAGGAAGTAGGCGGGATGAGAGTAGATTGGACAACTTGCTCCATGCAAACCAACCAAGCCTGATCCGGTGTTCAATCTCGTCAGTATCGTCAAGGGGGAGGGATATTCTTCCTCCAAGGTACGTGGCTGATTGGACGAAATCAAACTTCAGATTTCCGATCATTATGGGTCTTCGGGTAGTGGTGCAAGAAGTGAGGAGATTGGTCTTTGAATCATTAATTTCGAGACCTACTCGACTGCATGCGTCCATTAACTTTGTCAACATCCGTTCCAATTCCGGTCGAGATTTCGCAATGAGAGCGACGTCATCGGCGTACTCCAAATGGCTCAAGTATCTCCCGTCGATCTTAATTCCGTCGTTTTCCCAATCGATGTCTTCCATAGCTGACCGAAGAACTACGTTGAAGAGACGAGGAGATAGAGTGTCCCCTTGACGAACTCCTCTTCGAACGTTAACTGGAACCAAATCTTCGTTTACTCTTATGAGTGTGGAAGACGATTCGTAGATGCGGCGAAGAAGGTGGACGAGGCTCGGATGGCATCCAGATGACCAGAGAGACTGCCATACAGCGCTCCACTCCACACAATGGCATAGATGCACTTGTCTGTAAAGCTAAAGAAAATAACAGAACAAAATGCAAAAAGAAGTAGAATGAGAAGAAAACAAAATTACGATTCAAAAGTAAAGAACGAGAAAGAGGTGAAGGAGGAGAAAGTCGAATATATGATATCAACCTTATTATTAAAGCGTTGTTAGTGAATGAATCAAAAGAGAGAGAAAACTCGCTAACAACAAGACCATTAAGCACCTTGAATGTTTTGTCAACAATCGAATTTTTAAGAGTATTATCACTAGCCTTAAAAGTTGAATATAGCTTAAAAGATCTTCCCCTGGTTCGAGAGGGAACAATGCTGAAAAATGTTGACAGAGGCAAGTCAGAATGACCAGAACAAAGCGAGAATAGACGTGGATCTTCAGATATATGTATATATATATTTATTTCTCAATCCGTGTACACATATATATGCATGTCCTTAGCACATCTTTTTTATTTGTCGACTCTTGATATCGTCTTTTTGGTTCTGGAGAAAAAATGGGCTCGCCAGGATAAGAAGCCCAATGTCTGCGGCCAGCCACGTTCTCAGATTACGGCAGTTGAAGAATTTCGACATCCATCACATCTTCGATTCATTAATGCCTTGAATGACCGGAAAGTGCAATAAGAAGACAGTAGGAAAAGGAAGAAATTTTCAATATTCCAGATTTAAACGATCGAATGAACATTCAAATTACTTTCAAAATGGGGATCTCGCAGAATCTCATGCCCATTTGCGTCCATTCCGCTCTCTCCACCCGGCTGCTTCAAGGCTGTCCTCTCAATTGTTAAATTAATTATCTTCTAGATGAGGAAATATCTTTTCTAAGTTTCTATAAATTCTCTCAATTAAGAGAAAATGAACGTCTTCATTGGGTATTGAATCTTTTGAATGTTCTAAATTAATTTTATATTGATTTTCAGGATATGTCAACTGAACAGTACCTGTTCAACGTCCTTGAGGGGACTTCCGAGCGGAAGATTGAGTGCAAGGAAGATGGAACTGTGCTCCTCAAGCATGTCAGCATTTAAGATTAAAGTGAAAATAAAATTATCCTAAAAGCTATTTTCATAGGAGATTCTACTTTTCGAAACTGGCACGATGGACTTCACGACGGACACTCCACTGAAACAGCACGGCAATAATGTTAGGAAAGATCAAAGGCAGCTAGAATGTTTTTGATTTTAATATATTCCTCTTGAAAAGTCAAATTATTCATGTTTACAAAGTGTTGTTTTCCGGTTGCGAAAGATGAGAAGTTCTCGGCGGAGAAGTCGTGCGCCGTTCTGATCGGGAGACAAGCCATTCGCATCGTAGAGTCGACGACTGTCCGGGTTGAGAAGCGGCTTCTTCCTTCTTTTCATCAAGCAACAAAGAATTCATCCATTCAACCATCGTATACTTATAATAATCAATGAATGTATTTAAAATTGTTTCAAAATGATTCGTCAACAGTTCGGGTGGAATTGAGAGAATGAAGTAAATTTGAGCCGAACGTGTCCGATCTTCTCTTCTTCGGAGACGGAAATCCGTTCCCGCTGGCGGAGACGCCGTTTGTCATCGAAAGTGCGGCATTTTCAGCAGATTCTGTTCATGCTTTCCCTACAGAGATTTCCCCCTGTCTCAAGCAATTTCAAGGAAATAACAATACCGTGTCCACAAATTAAAGTACCGTATGCTTGAGACGCGGCGAAGTGGTCGGCTCCCTTCATGTTGACTGCGCTGCTCGCCATCGAATTGAAGCAGCACTTCGCCAAGGAGGACGGCAAGTATCGCATCACGGAGGCCGTCGAGATCCGCGCCGCCAACTCGCAAGCGGCGCCGAACCAGGCGAGGATGCCGGATTTACTGAGGATTATAAGGAAGAATAACATCCGCAGGAGTTGAAGCCGTCGTTCCTTGACGTCCTCGACAAAGAAGTCTTCAAGGAGCGCATCCTGGCTGGACCGAATGTCGTGCGAATCGAGCGATGCACAATAATCGATGCCAAGGCGCTCCTTTCTTCTTCGTCTCCCTCTCTACTCTCTATATACCCTCTCTCACTCTCTCTATCTCTCACTCTATCGCACACTCTCTCTCTCTCTCTATCTCTCTCTATCTCTCTCTACCTCTCTCTCTATCTCTTTCTCTTCCTCTCTCTCTCCCTCTCTCTCTGTCTCTCTCTGTCTCTCCCTCTCTCTCTGCCTTTCTCAATCTCCTACTCTTCTCCAGTACCCGACCTGCGGTCTCGCGACGACCACCGACTACAGTACCAGCCTTCCCTTCTCTGAGGTGGAGGCGCGTGAAATGCTGCGAATGGCTTCGGACTCTTCGGTGATGTCCAGGTAACTGGATGATTTTCTACCAATCTTTCTCTCGCTCTCTATTTCATTCTCTTTCTCCCTCTCTCTCTCTCTCCTTTTTCCTCTCTCTCTCTCCAGATCTCGTTCCCGTTCCCGCTGGCGTTCCTCTTCGGCTGCGTCTACCGTCTCCTCCGTCCTCTCCTCTGCTCGTTCCAACCTGGCCCGTCTCTCCTCGACCACTACGGCCGCGCTGGCCAGCTACGCCTCTCCCCTCGTCACGGCCAAGACCGACGCTTCTGGTAGATCACAATCAAGTTGTAATCCCTACCTTGCCTTTTGCTCATCCTTCTCTATCCCAGGAATCTCCCCCGACTCTTCCTCGTCTCGCGGTCGCTCCCGCGCCAAGAAGTGGACCGCCAACACGTGCTCGACTAAGACTGCGACGAGTTCGGCAAAAAGGTCACTTTGCAAGTCACTGGTTAATGAGGTATCAGGACCAATGGATGACTTATTGAATATAAATTCGAAAAAGGAAAGCAAAGGATATTGAACAATCCTTTTAGTGAAGAATTGCCTCTTTTCAGTCCGATGTCAGCCTCTGCGCAACACTCGATTTACGTGTGCGAAGATCAGCCGAACGAGCAGGAGAAGCGCGGCTCCTCCCACGGGTCGACCGGCTCTGGTCAGGCCAATTTGACCCATTCTATCTCAAGCGTCGACCATTTTGCTCCTTCGCAAACTTTTGCTCTAAAGACTTTACAACAAAGAATGCAAGAACAATTTGTATTGTTAAGGATTCGTAATAAGATATTTCACTTATTTGATCTATTTCAGAGAGACACAACAATGGCTCCCCATCGAGTTACATGCCGGTACGAAGTGTTAAATTAAAGAGCCGGCTCTTGATTAGCATGAATAGATGTGTTTAGATAGGCTACAATTTAATGAAACATAAATAATCTTAGCTCTTTGAGAGTCGCCTTCTGTCGCTGATCCAGAACGTCAAGGAGAACATCGCCAGCATTCACACCAGATGTCAGAAAATTTGTTTCCGAAGAATAATAACTCACTTGCCCTCTCTGTCTCACTTGCCCTCTCTGTCTCACTTGCCCTCTCTGTCTCACTTGCCCTCTCTGTCACTTGCCCTCTCTGTCTCACTTACCCTCTCTGTCTCACTTGCCCTCTCTGTCTCACTTGCCCTCTCTGTCTCACTTGCCCTCTCTGTCTCACTTGCCCTCTCTGTCTCACTTGCCCTCTCTGTCTCACTTGCCCTCTCTGTCTCACTTGCCCTCTCTGTCTCACTTGCCCTCTCTGTCTCACTTGCCCTCTCTGTCTCGCTACCGGACGGCAGCTCCTCTGCCGCTCCGGTCGGATCGATTGATCTTCGCGTACAAGAGCGCCCTCTCTCCTTAGCCCTCGTGCCTGGGGCCTCTATCGTTTCTACTAAGGCACCCTATCAGTTACGATGTCCTCCTCTGACCCTGTTTCCCCTTCTGCTATGAGCTCTCGGCTGCTCTCTCTCTTCCAGAAGGTCAAGCGGCCGCGCCTTCCTGATTCGACGCCGTCCTCTCCATCCACTTCTGAAGCCGCGAGCGACGCCGACCAACTCGTAAAGTTCCTCGACGGCCTGGTCGACCGTGTCAACTCTCTCGAGGCCGACAACTCCGCCCTCAAGTTGCAGTGCCAGGAACAGCAAGAGGCTATCACCGATCTCCAAAGTCAGCTGAGAGTTTCTCTTCTTCCTCCTCCCCCGGCTGCCGCTCCACCGGGAAATCCCGATGTCCAGATGGCTTCCCCACCCCGCTCCTCCTCTGCTGCCGCGGCCCCTCCCCCTCAGGCTACCCAGACACCCTCTGGCGACTGGGACTTCTCAAAGGAAACCCCAGAGGAGCGTGATGACCGGAAGGAGAGGCTCCGTTCCTTGGTCCTCTCCGGTCTCCCTCTCCCCCAGGCCTCTTCCTCCGTCGATGGCGTCATCCGCGATCGTGATGCAGTCTTGGAGATGCTGGCCGGTCTCGGCATCCCCGCTCTCCCCGTATCCGTCTACAGGCTGCGTGCTAAGCCGGGCGTCATCCCGTTGCTTAAAATCGTGATGCCCACGTCTGAGTCCCAGCTACAGACCCTCCGGGCAGCCCGCCGGTTCCTCCGTTCCCTGGCTGGTTTCTCTCGCTGCTACCTGCGGCCGAGTCTCACACTGGCGCAGCGTGGCATTCAGCCCCGCCCACGTGGTCCGCCATCGGACTTCTCTTCCTTCTTCGCGCGGCCACGCCAGCCCGATTCCAGCCAGCCTCTCCGGCCCCGCAACCAGCCACAGCCTCCTCGCCAAAGGTCTCGTGTGACCTCTTACCGCACTCCCCCTACCCCTCTCTTTCATCAATCCCTCCCTCCGCCGCCAAACTTCTTCCATACCAATCCATATGCCCCTCTCTCCCACTATCATTCGCAAAACTAGGTCATGTCGATCGAAGGAATATCAGCCGAACAGTTGACCTAGTTCTATTCAATTCTCGCTCTATCTGTAACAAAAGTGCCGAATTATCACTTCTTTTGAAGCAAAATTTCTCTATTGTTTGCATTACAGAGACTTGGCTGAAATCAACTATTCTTGACTCTTTCATTCTTTCAGATAATTCTGCCGATTATATATGTTATCGTAGGGATCGTTCTAGGCGAAAAGGCGGCGGAGTAGCAATTATTCTCTCTACTAGTATCTGTGCAAAAGTAGTATTTTCAATTTCTCATCCAAACTCTTTTGAATTACTTGCTCTTGACCTATATTTGAATAATGACACTATTCGTTTGGTTAATGTTTACCGTACCCCCTCTTGCACGGCCGAGGGCAATTCCCTCCTAGTAAAACAGCTTAGAGACCTTTCCACCTGCGCGCATCCCACAATTATCTTGGGCGATTTTAATTTTCCCGACCTTACGTGGAACAGTTCGTCTTTGCCCCAAGGTGTGTCAGCACAAGCTAGGCTGTTCTTTGATTTTGCCACCACTTCAAATCTTGCTCAACACACCCCGTCGGCCACATGCAACCAGCATATACTAGACCTCATTTTGTCAAATACCCCTGATTTGCTTTCAAAAGTCTCTCTCCTCCCACCGTTCGCCTCATCCGACCATTCTTCTGTTTCAGTGTCCATTAATATTATACATTCGCGTCCTCTTTATACTTTTGTTCGAGACTATCGTAATGCTGATTATCAAGCCGCCGTCTCTTTTCTACTCAATCAAGATCTCCCCTCTCAACATTACCGTACTCTTGACATTGACGTAATGTATAGCCAGCTTGACTCCTGTCTTCGATTAGCGGAATCAATGTTTATTCGTTATAAGCGAGTTCGCCTAAATGGCGAAAGACTTCCTGAGCATATTCATCGTCTTCGCTCTAAGAGATTTGAAGCATGGCAACAATCCTTATTTTTAAAGACCCCCGAATCTTTAGCAGCGTTTGCGCGTATAAATAAGCTTTATAACTCTCGTATAAATAAGTATGCTAGAAGTATAGAGAAGAATATTGTAGACTCGAAGAATCTTAATCTTTTCTATCGTTATGTCCGAACTCGGGTTTCCGATAAGGCCCGCGGTGTTGATGTGCTTACAGATGGTCTTGGTAATGATATTATTAGCGATGCCGAGAAGGCCAATCTCTTAGCAGATACCTTTGCCAAGTATTTCGTTTCTGATAACGGTGTTCTTCCTCTCTTCCTCCCACCTCCCCCCGAACCCCCCTTCCGTTTAATATAAATTTTGCTAGACATGTTATATGCAATGTGATTGAGCGATGGTCTAATTCATCATGTAAGACCCCTGACAATTTTAATATGTATTTTATAAAACAACTAGCTTTACCAATTAGTCTCTCTCTCGAATATATATTTAATTATTCGTATGCAAATTCTGTTGTGCCGAGTATTTGGAAACGTTCCATTATGGTCCCAATTCGTAAGAAGCCACCCTTTAGTGAGCCAACCAACTATCGACCTGTCAGCATTACTTGCTTTTTCTCTAGAGTTTTTGAGAGATTATTGTGCCGTGAATTGCATAGTTGGTGCGAGTCCTCTGACATTTTACCAGATGAACAGTACGGTTTCCGTAGGAAACGCTCAATAGAATTACAAATGCTCGACGCCCTCGAGTATTCTCTGTCCTATCAACGAACTAGTGACGTTGTATACTTTGACCATGCCAAGGCTTTTGACAGAGTTAGCCATCCGAAGCTTTTATACAAGTTGCAATTTCTTAAGTTTCCACCTCTAGTCATCAAATGGGTAAATGCCTTCTTAACTGACCGGTCATTCGCTGTACGAGTAGGAGATGCCATGTCTAGCTCTCGTATTGTAACTAGCGGAGTTCCCCAGGGAAGTGTTATAGGTCCTTTACTTTTTATTATCTATACTTCAGATCTGCCTGTCCTTATAGCTCAATATGGCGTGATAGCGAAATGTTTTGCTGACGATGTTAAGATTTATAAAGCATACGGTAGAGGAGAAGATAGAAGTTCTCTTCAGCTCGCCATTGACGCCCTCTGTGAATGGGCCGATTCATGGCAACTCCCCCTTGCATTTGAGAAGACTACTGTCCTCCACATTGGTAGAGTGAATCCTAAAGTGCCCTATTTTATTAATGGCAGCCCCATTAAAGCAGTTGATCATATTCGTGATTTAGGTCTTATAGTTGATTCTAATCTTACATTCTCGAAACACTGTGCTGCTATTTCCTCCAAGGCACTTGCCAAGTCTTATCACATTTTTAGAGCCCTTCGTACAAACAAAAGTGCGGTCCTCATTTCTGCTTATTGTATCTATATTCGTTCTATACTGGAATCCTGTAGTTCAGTTTACTCCCCTTATCTATTAAAAGATATTCGTATACTAGAGAAAGTCCAGAATTATGTTACAAGGCGTATTTTCCATAGATGTCTCGGGGTTAGTTATGATTCCACTCCCCGCAGCGAAGAGCGCAACGCGACCCTTAGACTCCCTTCCCTCGCTGATAGAAGACGAAATAGAGATCAAGACCTCATTCGAAAGTTTATTTTTGGCCGCATTAGGCTATCTAATAAATGCCCCCACTATCTCAACTTTAGACAATCAAAGACCCGTGGTCTCTCTTTTAAACTTCATGTACCACCCTCTAAGTATAGATGTCGTCTAAATTCTTTCTTTGTTAGAGCTTCAATTCACTTTAATGCTCTTACCAAGGATAGTCCACTTCTTGTCTCTACATAGTTTTCTTATTTTCGTTTCCCCTTCGTTTTCTTTCTCACTTCTTAATATTTTTACCACGTGTGTTTCTTTCATTTATATTCGAACACCGTAATAAATTGAAATTGAAATTGAAATTGAACCCAAAATATTAAATTTTTTGCCGAATTTTACAACAATAAATATTTTTGCAGCGCCAAGTCTAGCGCGAGAGGCCGTAGTTGACTCGAACAAAACGGTCAGCAGATTGAAAAAAAAAACAATTGTTTTATTTAAAAATTTAAAAGAAGAAAAGTTCTTTCAGCCTAGCAAGATTGCCGTGCCTTCTCTTGACCTTCCTGTCACCTCCGCTGCGGTTCGCCCTGTCGAGGTTGGATCAATCTACATTCGACACCAAAATCAGGGCTTGCGAAGATAAAACGGGAATTCCTTAGGGTGGTCTTATATCAGTGCATTGCAGCTGGAGCTGTCTCTGTCGCTCCGCCCCCGCGCCGCCTCCCCTCCGCTCTCTCTCCACCTCTCCATCGATGTCGACCCCAGCGTCTTGCTCACCGTGAACGGGCAGCCTATCGGCACCCACGGCTCCGCCCCCTCATACTCTGCTGGCCCCGCCCCCTCATATTCTGGCCACTGAGGCTCTGCCTCTTTACCACTTCCTTCCTCTTTATTCGTCTCATTGCCACCGTCGTCTTCTCTAATTCTGTTCTTTGTCCCGGTGATAAAAATGTTATTTTTTCCAATAGTATATAATCTTAGAGTTTGTAAGCAGCTGGAGAAAGAGGAGTTACCGAAATAAACGGGTTGAGAGAAAAGTTGTAACAGCACGCTACAAAATCGAGGTAAAATTCCAACTTTGCAGGCCGGTGGAAATATTTACAATATCGATTAAATCCATTAGTTATCGTCCGTTGAGCGCCCGGAACGCAAAAGAGAGAAGTGCTCCAAGTCTGCCTGAGCAGTCAACATTTTCGCCGGCTCAAAGAGTCGCTTCCTGCTGCAGAATACATTGCAATATTCGATCCCTTACTAACAGAAGCGACCATTTAGGAGTTAGATCATCGTCGCGGCTATGCTTTTTCTCAAATGTTTATCTGTCTTGCAGAAAAAAGCGAGATAAAGAGAAAGATAAAGAATCAAAGAAGAATCCCCATTTCGATCAGCTTCTAAGACTTTCACGTTTTCTTTGCGTGCCGGAAGATAAAATAAATAAATCGTCATTATGAAGCAAAGACGATTTATTTGTATCAATGTTCTGAGAGATACACAACAAGTATAAGAATATAGCTGAATTCATCAAGACTTCCCGGATCATAACTCGCACAGAACAATTAGAATGAAAAGTTGCTTGCTTGGATGAGATTGTGCTGCTTGGTTAGCAGCGCGTGGCACGCCGGGCGGCCAGACAGGAACAAACAAATATAAATTAAAGATCTCCGATATCAAAGCCACACCTCTCATTCCTTTAACCCTGCCATTACAACTTTTAAAGCTTCTTCATATGCAAGATTCCATATGGGCATCGACGATAGATGCTAACCTTCCAGAGTGCTTCCACCTCACAATCAGTTTTTTCAATTTCTTATCCCTGTCACATCTCAAGCTTCACATTCATTCACGAGGCACTCAACTTTGCCTTGTGCCAACATTTTTTATGTCTACGATTAAATCAAATTGACACAAAAAAAACTAAACGCAATTTACAATGTTACTTTGTGCGCTGAAGACAGCTCAAGTATAAAGCTTACGAAATTTCCTGCAACTTCCTAATGTTTGCTTTCGTAGCAATGAAGCAGGGTCAAAGATCTGTTCTCTAGCTTGAGTTTGTGGTCGTCAGAGTGAGTCAGCCCCTATGATTTCAGAGGACTCGGGAGCATTTTTTTTAAAGAGTCCTACAATTAAATGTACGACCGCGCGGAGCATGGTTCATCGAGAGAACAAAAGAGCACTGAGAGAGTCCCGAAAGTGAGAGAAAGAACGAGCCACCAAACAGACATGAGAGAATGACAAAAAATAGAGAAGTATAGGGCACAAGAGGACATCATAATATCATTGGATGATTGTCACAAAATGACTCATTGAGAGTTTTGCAAGGAGATAGCAGAGAGGTACATAGAGAGAGTTCGTGAAACATCATCCTTTTTTTAGTCTTTGGGTGGCTTACTTTCGGAGGATGTGACATTTCAACAGTGCCAGGCAATAAAACTGTTCATATAAAAGGGTGTATGGATAGCAGAGGAACATCATCGAGGTCGTCCTTTGAGTGTTTCACTCCACTCGGCAGCTGTTTGCGACCATTCTTTCATCTCTAGGCATGAAGTTCTTCCTGATCATTGCACTCTGCGTTGTCGCTTCCCTCGCGGCTCCATCCAAGCGTCAGGTACGTATAAATCACAGATAATACATATGTATGTACATATGTACTGCAACAAACAATAACGAATAATTATTGTAGGCCGACCTCGACAGCCATCTGAAGGCAGCGGCAGCGAGGGGAATCGACCAAAGCGCACTCGACGCCATCAAGAAGATCTTCCTCGAGCCCTCCACTACCGTCAAGCAGAAAAAGCAGCAGATTGAAGATTATGTCAAGACGCTTACGAAGGATCAGCAGGTGGGAAAATTATTTTTTTTAGAGCAAAACAGTCAGTAACTTTGCGAGTAATGAAAATATTATGAAATAATAGCAATAACCAAAGAAATATATTTATAAGAAGAATAAGTCTTAACACAATTTTCCAGGAGAAAATCGGCGAATTCTCAAATGAGATCGAAGAGAAGCAGGCGGTGTTCTTTGACAAGGTAGCCGTTTAGTGAAGTTATTTTTCCTTAAAGTATAGTTGTTGTATTATTATTTGCTTATACATATGCAGTCAATTGAACACAACAAAAAGAAAAAATTAAAAAAAAACAACAACTAAATAATGCGTATTAAAAAGAGAGAGCATAAAAGAGATAGAAAAAGAAAAAAAAACCGCAGGTGAAGAAACAGTTCGAAGGTGCGGGCGACGCTGCTAACACTGTTGGCCAGCAGATGCTCGCCACGTTCCAAGACGAGAATCTCACAGCAGATCAGATGACAGCGAAGGTAGTAATTGTTTAACCTTTTTAAAGTATTCTATTCCTTTTTATCCATTTGGATTGAGAGAAAAAATACACTTTAAAGAAGGGGGATCAAAATTTGGCTGTTGCGAAATTTCATGCGAGAATGAGAGTGCCTACTCATAGAGCAAAATTGGATGCATCAAGTAATTTTCGGTGCTCGATCTCCATTAAAACTTAAAACAAAATATATATCACTTCCTTATTCCTGCAGATTATCGAGATCGTCAAAGCGGCTCCAGACGCTGTTAAGGAGCAGCTGAAGGAGCTCGGACAGGAATTCAACAAGTCACTTCAGGAGATGTTCGCTAAATAATGGATTCGTATACATATACATATTTACGATGCGATAAATACACATTAACAATTGCATGTAAATGAGTTTTTAAGAGTGGCTGAAGGAAATAACAGCGTATTTCTCACCACGGCAATTCAAGCACGGCCATGAAAAATGGCTGCGCAGTTAGTCAGAATCGCACTTGCTAGGCTCCGCCCCTTTGCGGTCCGACAAACGCGTCACTTGTCAATTTGACATTGCGCACGCTCTATCCCACCAGGTTACTGTACGTTTGACGGTAGCATCCAGAGAAACAAACAGGACGCAGCAGAATCAATAATTTGAAACTTTGCTTTGAATTTCTCGCATTTGAGATTTCGCGCATAAAACAGGGATTTTGCGCATAATATGCGTAATTTTGGCTGCGTACTTGCAAGCTCCGCCCACTTCTCCGAAGCCATGGATCAAGGCTTCATGATGACCGCATTTATTAGGGGCTGAATGGCCGTGCTCACCAAGAAAAAAAATTAGATATTAAAGGAAGTCTCAGGCGAATGTTTGGACAAGCAATTCAAAATAGGCATTTGACCCATGAAGTGTCCCGCACGGAAGGGCCTCAAGCTGCCACTGGCTAAAATATGCCTAGTCCTCTACCCGTCACGTTTTCGTAAGGCTGTGATCCTCTCATTTCATTGCTGCTGCCCTTGCACTCTCTCCACAGAAATTTGTGGCCAATGAATTGTTTAGGAGGCTGACCTGTTGAGAAAATTCCGGCCAATATCGGTTGCTAGCTCCGATATGCACGCTTTGAAGAATATGATTCGGGTTTGGCCGGTTTTGTTATTCACGGATCTTTTTTTCAAAATGGATGGATTTGGCGTTTTTGATGCGCTCGAGCGATACAAAATAGTAGGGTGCTCAGATCTACAGTAGCCAATTCTCTACCCGTGATATTTAAAATGAATATAACTCTGGAATGATAAGATGAAATACATTCAAACTTTCCCTATCTAAGTTTTACGATGAGATGAACTGATCCATGCTTAAAAAATGATATGTAAATTATTCGCCGGAGACCTCCTTTAACACGCTTCCTTCCTTGAAGTTTCACAGCAATTGAAGGTCCGTAATTATTTGTTTAAATTTCTTCTTATTGTTACTCTGAGCCTACGTTGACGTCCTACTCCTTCTTCGCAGTTAATTTAATCGGCGAAGCGATCTTCTAAGGAAGAAGAGCATTGTCACATCAGCTTTATTCAAGATGAAACGCATTAAAGATGAAAAAGAAAGTATTATAGAAATAAAAAGTGTGTGAAGTGTGGATTCACGTGTTGCTGCCTGCATTAGTGAAGAAGTGCACGAGCGAGATGAAGTCGACCGCTCGCTCTCTCCAGAAATGTTGCTTCGCTCGCTCACTTAACAAACCGAGGCAAGCGTCGCGGGCTACTTCCTCCAGATTCGACGACATCACCCCGAACACCCCCTCCAATATGTTCGTTGTTTTTAAACGAATTTTGGCGTCATTTTGCAAAATAATAATTTTTAAAAAGTAGCATTGATCATTCTATTTAGTTCCAAAGAAATTAAAATATAAAGAAAAAGTAAGCATCTCCTTACCGTGTACAATGTCTTTCCGAAGCGCACGACGACCCGCCCACGCTGGGAAGCGGCGACGCTGCAGACGGGCTCTTCCTGTCTGATGATCCTGCCCGTCGCAGCCTGCTCCTCCTTGATCGCCCTCGCACACGTCACGCTTCGCTCGCCCACCGTGTGGATGCCCAGCATGGACGTCACGGCATCTTCATCGTTCGCCAGCCGGGCGGAGGGCAAATGGGCCGTAAATTGGGTCGGCCTGAAGAGCGCCGTCGCCAGCTGCGTCGACCACGCCAATTCTCCGGCCGTCTTCGTCGACGGCCCATATCGCGGCCGTCTTTTAAGGAGCTCGTAGATCTCAGAGGCCACAAAGTCGTCCATTTCAGAGACCTCCGGCGGAGGTTCGAGTTCCATGAGGAAATCACTCGAGATGATGTGCGCATCTCCGTTTGTCTCCTTCTTCTCGCCCGCCGTATGCCAGACTTCGTAGTATCGAAGACTTCCGGAGGGCGCTTCCTCCATGTCCACGACAGAGATCTTTGACGTTACCGAATGGCCCGGAGTAAGCCGGACAAGAGTGATGTCATCGCAGTCAAAGAGAGGCGACGAGTTGGAAGTGATGCGCACTATTGTCCAAGCGCCCTCGGGGCTTGCTATGCCCATGAGTAGCTCCTTGTCATTCCGAAAGCACCCCGCATGCACATTGCAATGAAGTCGCCACAGCCGTAAAGGCAGCACGCATGTCGCGTGTTGCGTGAGCGGTCGCGTCGCGGTCGACGGCGGCGTCCCCAGAGCGAGAGGCGTCAGAAAGAAGTAGAACTCTGCGTAGCCATTGGTGTTGCGGCCGTCGTCGGGCAGCAGCCTCAGAGCGTGTGCCGGGAATTCGGAGGATGTTTTAGTGATTGGCCGGGTATGTCGCCAAAGGAGAGCATGTTCGGAGACAGCGAGAAGCTTCGGATTGAGACCTTGCGAAGAGTCGTAGGAGATGGTGGCAAAGGGCGCGAGCAAGCGCAGAGCCATGCCCTCTGTGCACGGCTGTAGTGGCCTGACCTGATGAGCACAGAGTCAACCCCCCCCCCCATTCCATCATGTATCGATGACCCTTATGGAGTGCGAAAATGAGAGTGAGAGATGGAGATGACAGAGAAGCAAAACGGATAGAGAGAACGAGAGCAACGGAGAATATAAGAGTGTTGGAGAACGAAAAAAGGTGTGATAGAGTACGTCAATGAGTAAGATATAAAGAAAACAAGGAATGTGTTAGAGAAGGAGAGACAAGAAAAGGACGCAGTGAAGCAGTGAAAAATACTAACACTGCTCCATGTGCTGTGCATAAAAGGATGTAAGAGAGAGGAGAGAAAGAGAAAGAGCGAGACAGAAAAGGATTAGAAAGACAAAGAGGGGGAGAACCGGGGATGTACACTTCGGCGTCTCGACACCTCGTCAAAAGACACTTCGTCAATTGACGTTTCGTCAATTTTTTTTGGTTACATTTCGTCAAAATAAATTTATCCTGGCGACTTCTCGTCAAACAGACACTGACATTTCGTCAATTTCATAGAATTTTTATTTTTGCATCAAGCTCACCAAAGAAATGACAGGTAGGTAATTAAGTAGTGGTTATAAGTGTATATCGTTAAATAGGTAGTGAGAGTAGATTAATTACTAATTAATGGACTAGGCTAGCAGGACAATGAAAGGCTCTCTTCACTTTCACGTCCTTGCTCGGTTCGATCTCGAACGCTAATTGTAATCCAGCGTCTCTTCAACATCTTCCGCTCTCTCTCTCTTTCTTGCTCTCCTTACTCAGCTTTCTACGGAGAGACTTGGAGCTATAGCTTTGAACAATCCACTTTTCGCTTCTTCTCAATCTCTCTTTCTTTTTTTCTGGATTCATTGTGATCGAAATAGATTCCTACAATTAGATAGTGGAAATGGCACGAAAATGCATTTTCAGCTAGTTAATCCAGTTCATTTTATTTATATTAATATCATTAATAATATTAATATCGGACCCCATATTGTTGACAGACATGTACATGAGGGCCTTGCCACGGATCTCCGCACAGACGAATAATGTGTACGCCCTCGGGTAAATTCCCGAACGTGGAGACAGAGTTGTGAACCCATGTTGTAGCAGTAGCTTGTGATTATACAAGAGATATACAAGACAGATTTATCAATAATTAAGAATGGATACAAAGAAAACATTAAAAAGAATGAAGAGAATTGGTTGTTTTAACAAATTAATAAACGAAAAATACAAAAAAAAAATAAAAGAAGAATTCGTCTAGCTGGTGTTGGGGTGCTTATCTATTGATTTGAGGGCAAATGGCTTGGTTGTGCGGTTCATCGCACATGCGGCATGGCATAAGCGTGTGAGGTTTTGAGGCATTGTGGGCGTGCTTGCATTTTTGTGATGAGAATTGTGCGTCTTTTTAGGGATGCGACGACGTTGCATGCGTAACTGAAATGGTGCTTATTGCAGAATACGCATATGATCTTGTTTGTGCCAATGCTTGGTGCAATGGTTGTGAATGTGCCTTGGATTGGGTGTGTGGATTGGCTTGTTTTCATAATAAGTGAGGGTTGGCTTGAATGTAGGCTTTAGCGAGCGCTTGAGTTCTTGGATTTGGCTTGGGCCTTGGTTTAGAGGACTGGTTTAGCCATGGATTTAGAGAGACCATTGATACTGGACGGAGCTCGCATCTTCTTGAGGAGGAATGTGCGTCACTTGAGAGGCGCTCGTTCTTGACTATCCGCGAGCCGTTTCAACTCCATGGCAGACACTCGTGGCCGCGAGGTACTCCTTTAAGAAGACTTCAGCTGAACAACCTTTAGAGGATGCAGTGAAATATTCAGGAGTCGTCACATTCATATTACTTTGATGTCGTTAAATAAATATATTCTTTTTTAAACATCCCTTCCCAACAACCAAGCATGTCTGCTCATGTTTGTCTTACTTTCTCATTAAAAAAAGAGAGAGAGAAAAACAAATTCGATACGGGTTGCTTTGCTCTTTATTTTTTCTTTAGAGAATAATAAACAAAGTAGACAACTTCGGTTAAATCAGTACTTTATGTATACATGTACGTACATATTTACTAGTAATTACGGAATGTACCTTAGTTTGGACGGAAACTATAAAAAAATACAAAATAAAAAAAGAACTAAACACTTACCATCTTTCATCTTCCTGTAGCTTTAAAACTCTCGATATATGCGAGATGAAGAACGTTGCAGAAGGGAGCCCTGTGTAAGAGAGCAGGCCACGAGACTGCAGGGAAAGCTAGGCTAATGAATGGCGACCTGACTACGGATTAGCAAAGGGTGGAGAGAGAAAGACGCAGACTGTGGGTGAAAGAGGAGAAGAGGAAAAAACGTTAGAGAGAGAGAGAGAGAAAGCGAGAGAGAGAGAGAGAGAGAGGGGGGAGGATCAGCAAGTTCATCGCAAGTATAGAAACGAACAGACAGTGATTGTATTAGATAGAAAGAACAAGGGGTCAGAAAAAGAAGACCGCTCTTGCATGCTATTTCGTTTCCCGGAAACACAGAAGTAATCGCTGAAAAGAGAAAGGTAGAGTACTTTCCTTGATATCCTCCCCTCTCATTCATTCTCTCTCTCCCGCTCTCTTTATCTCTCTTCCTTCTTTCTTTCTTTTTTCTTTCTATATCTTTCTCTGTATCCACTCCATCATTTATGACAGTGGTTCACATTGATCCCAAATAGGAGGTGCACGTCTGACTGACGATGAGGTATGTGTGTTGAGAAGAGGCTGTCCAGGGACCTTAAAATCAGCAATTATCCTCAAGAGTCCCCTTGTCTTTTAATTTGTTCATAATTTTCACTATCTATTGTCTCAATGCGTGTTCTTTCCAAATCCTCAATCGGATGTTCCCTCTTTCGCTTTGTCGTTTCTCTTTTTTGTTTTCTCTTCCTCATCTTCGTGCGAGCAATCGAATTAGCTGTGCTATGAATCCAGTTTAATCAGCTCAATCATATACAGAATTCGGGAAAAAACATAAAAAAGGATTAGTAGACCACTAGCTAACTACATGTTTCGTTCTAAATCCTAACGTTTTAAAAGACAACAAATTAAAGCTAACCTAACATATGTAGCTACTATGGGATTATTGAGATTTTTCGATTTAATTAATTTCAGCTTTCTTAATTTAAATTAATTTCTTAATTTCGGCCATGCAGACAGCCTTGGTGATGCTGATGGTCTGGTCGTGGCTGGCCGAGTCTTCTGATTGTTTCCGATTCGGTGAGGATAAGACGCCACTCGCGCCGTTATTGTTCTATTCATATTTGACATTTAAATATAGGAATAAAACTTTAAAAAATTAAACTATTTTAAATTTCCCGTCATTCTACGGACAAGAATTTAGAGTCAGCACATTCAAAAAGTAGAGACGCAAAAAGTGCGTACAGCAGGGCACACAATGCTAACATGTGCACACATATATAATTATAGATACATATTGAGCTTTATTTGCGCAAGTGAACAACTGTTCCGTATTCGCAGAAAAATGGGCAAATATATTGCCAAAATGTAGAAGCTATCTTTAAGTGCTTGTAGAATTACGCAATTTAAATGAACTTCGCTCATAAAAGCGATAAGTGAAGCAGACCAACAATCAAATTTTATCGAACGCAAAAATAAAAATAAATCGAGCACAAATACTAGGAATGGAAGAGTCTTAGCGCTTCGACGACTTGGAAGAGCTCTTCTCTCTCAGCGGACTGCAAGCGACGGATTATTCCATGTTCAAACGATATCTTTATAAAGATCTTTCATATAGCTACATAGATTATACTTGTTTAATTATTAAGGCAAATATTCCATAATATCTCAAAATCACAAGAAAACATCGAAATGTTAATGGCGTATAAGAATTCTTCATTTCGCTTAAATGAAAATATTTTATTGCATTTTATTTATAGATATAATTAAGTAAATTGCTTTAACGGTGAGTAATATATGCATATTTTAAGTATGCATTCGTTTTAGTGCTACAGTATCCTCTCGGCTGACTTTTTGTATTTCTCCGTTATGATGCCGCCTCGCTTGCCACGGCGGCGGCGGCTGCCTCGCTGATTCTTCTTCGAGTTTGAGGAGCCAGAAGACGGCGTGGTTGGCTTTGCCTAAATATTATTATTATTACTATTATATATATAATCATTTTGTAATTATAATTGTAAATTTTGTATAAAAAACAAAAATACATTGCTGCTTTGAGGCGGAAGCAGCGCGGTCAGCTTGCCCTTTGGCGGATTGGCCAGCAGCTGCAAAATAGAGAGCATAATAAAGAATAAAAATATTAGGAAAAAAGTTGTAAAATAATAAATAATTAATTTAATATTCATTTTAAAAAAAAGCAACCGACCTTTGTGGCGAAGTCCGTGAGAATGAGTGAGGTCTCGTGGTCGAAGAGAAACGGCTCCGGCAGCAGGCCGAGAACGCTTTCCACTTCGCTAAAGAATTCAAATTTCTTCTTTTTTTCAACAGTGTATTTTCATGTTCCATTTAAAAAAATTATATATTTTGAGCAGTCGCTTGCCTCATTTTGATATCAATCTTCTCGGAGTTGACCGCGAGAAACATGGCCTTCAAAGATACAAATTTTTATTTTAAAAAATATTGTAAGAATTTCAAAATAAATATAATTAAATTTTGAAGACAAAATTGCAGTTCGAACCTGGAAGATTTCGATCATTGAATTCCCGATGATGTGGACGATGGTCCTGAATGTGGGACTTATTAAAGTAATCCTATGTTGAGGTTGCAAGTATGTACATATGTATGTTAGACTGGGGATTCACAAGCGCCCATATTGTCATAGAAATCGAGCCGTGTTTCAAGAACCGTTGTCCTGATCCCAGGCATGTGACCTGGTTACTGTGATATATTTTCTGATCTCTGATCTCTGATCTCTAATATGATAACTTTGTTCTGGTCTCTCATCTCTGATCTCTGATGTCTGATCTCTGAACTGATCTCTGATGTCTGAAATCTTGACCTGAGGTGATTGACGCGCTTCTCAAGTGGCTTGATGTACTTGCGGACGTCGTCCTGAGGATTCTCCGGATCTGTGATGTTTATCTCGAGCTTCGCAATTCCCACAGTGTCAACATAGCCGCTGCCCTCGCTGATGTACTTGGAGAAGTGCTGCTGTAATTGGAGGGTTAGAGAGACGAGGGAAGGAGAGACTGAGAAAAGGAAGAGAGAGATGTGAATTCAATTACCGTATTTTCTCTATTAGTACCCCAGGGGGTTCTATTTTTCAATACCCTTGCGGGGGAGGGGTACTAATAGAGTGAGGGGTACTAATAGAGGGAGGGGTACTAATAGAGGGAGGGGTACTAATAGAGGGAGGGGTACTAATAGAGGGAGGGTACTAATAGAGGGAGGGGTACTATTAGAGGGAGGGGTACTATTTTCCAATGTGAGACACTAAAAGTTTAATAACAACATTTTATTCCCAAAAAAGAAAAATACATCTAGAGCTGAAGTAGTTGACTATTAGGGGGGGGGGGTACTATTGGAGGGGGGGGGGGTTCTACTAGGGGGAGGGGTTCTATTTTTCAATGGCATTTTCAGTGGGGGTACTATTACCACTACTAGGGGGGGGGGTACTAATAGAGAAAATACGGTAATCCGAGGAATGTCGCGATTTCTGTATCCCAAGGGCACATGTCCAGGAAGCATTCACTTCTGTTGATGTTGATGGAGGGAAATCGCCGAACATTTTCAAAGATTTCAAATTCCTTTGTCCCTTCGTGCTCTCATTCGCGTGTGCTATTTTCACGCAGCGGGTTTGCGGGGCCTGCGAAATAGCACGCGGGAAAGAGAGAGAGTGAGAGAGAGAGAGAGAGTGAGAGAGAGAGAGAGAGAGAATTCACAGGGCAGACGCGGCAATTCGAACCTGCACCAAATATTTTTTTTCGGTGATCGCCCTCCTTAAATACACAATCGTCTGGGACATGACCAAGACATGTCAATTACGTGTCTGGAAAAAAAATTTTTGTCTGGTCATGGTTGCAACTTTTGCTGGATTGTCCGTGACATGTTCATTATCCATGCTTGATTGCCTCCTCACCACAATGTCGCGACTTCTCTCGACGGTCATGAGAGTGAAGACCTCGGCGATGGTGGCTGCCGCCTCGAAGGAGTGACTGGCGCGCATCCGAATACGTTCACCGATCTCGGGGGCACGCGGCAGCAGCATCTACAGTAACCCAGGCCAATCCTTTCGAGATCTATTTTTATTTAAACTTTTCACATCTACATTAACACAAGTACAGGCCGTTATGCCAAGAATCTTCCTTGTTAGTACTCAGCAATACTTTTGAGAACCTGCTGATTATTTTTCATCCAGCCATAGAGACGCTCACAGAGCATGGCTAGCTTCGAAAGCATGTCGACAAGGACGCGCAGACGGAACATGACAGCCAACTCGGCGAGAGTAGTCTGAAGGGAAAGTTTTAAAAGAGAAGTTTTGGCGGGAAAATCTACCGTAGCCATAAGTATGCAATTTCCCGTTTAAATAAAAGTGCTCTCCGGACTTTCTTCGTCCTCGCTGCGATGTGTCCTCCTTCGGGCTCAGGGTTCTCCCATTGTTTGTAATCGCTCATCGCTTCTGAAAGTGTTTAGGAGGTTACAAAAATGTATGATTGCATTCTTTTATTCAGTATTTTTTCGTTCTTTTTATTGTTGTCTTTGAAGACGGTTGATGTATTCTCAATTAAATGCCAGAAAATCTCAAGTAGATACCTTGCAGCTTTCCCCTAAGCGACTCTGCTTCCTTGGTCGTTTTTCCAGAATCATCAGCTGCAAACATTTCGCACTCCTTTATGATTATCAGTTTTAACCTTTTTAAAACTATTCATAGATAATTGCAAATCAACTCGTTTTATCTAGGCTACATGTTATAAAAAAAAAGTTAATTATTGAATTCGATGCAGGATTCTATCAACTATGTGTGTTCTGTACTTCGACTATTGACAATAGCTACTGTGAGATGTTCTAAGGGCAACTCAGTTGGTGGACGGGTGGGCATGGTCAAATCGCCCTTCTTCTCTTGCCTTTGGACTCTTTTCCCGAGATATCCTTTCGTGGCACCGAGCATCGGTCGGCGAGAACATCGACGTACTTGGTCTTCAGTTGCTTCGCGTAGAGATTCAGGACGTTAGTCTTAAAAGATTGTGTAAAAAAAGGTTTCTTTTCTCAATAATTTTTGTTGTAATTACTACTACTTTTGTCATCATAAAAGTCTTTTTTTATCAAACTATTTTTACGAAATCTTTTCACGTTAGACATTTCACAGGACATGTTCCAAGTGTCGACTATCGGCAGACCTGCCACTGGAGGAGGTAGACGCCGGCCAAGAGCTCCTGCTTGTGCTTGTCCCTGCCAGAGCCATCGCCGGCGGCCAGCTTCGTCTTCCTGTCCTTCTTGCTGCTCCGGCTCTCTTTGCTCTTACGGCTGCCCGACTCCTTGCGCCGAGGCGGCGCAGACCTGAATGTGAACACGAAAGAATGGCAGAGTAGGTTGGCTCAGTGGTTAGATGGCAGACCCCACAATCACTATGCCAGGGTTCGATCCTAATGGGGGACAGTTTACTTACTGTTTCGTTGTTTCCTCCTGCGTTTTGCACTCCTTCTGAAAATGAAAAATAATAATGAGTTCATATTTTTATTTTATTTTATTTTCATTTTATATATTTTGTTTCTATTAGAAAGATGGTAAGAATATATTCTTTCCAGTTTCATCCTTTAAAAATTTTTTTTTATTTATTAAAAAAGTATCTTTGCTGAAAAGATTGCTTAATTCTATTTAATAAAGAAACAAACCCTAGTCTTGGACTTGTCTCGCTTGCGCGAGTCGCTGCTCCCCTCCGTCTTCTCCGTCGTTGTCGTCTTGTCCGCGGGCGATTTCTTGCTGTCACCCTTGCGACTACCGGCCATTGCGAGTGAAGAGAAGGAAAGTGAAGTGGCGAGAATGAGGGGGAGAACGGGAAACGTGAGAGTTGGCAAACCTATTATCATATGCATACGCATAATTTTTGAATTATAAGTAAAAAGGAATTATAAGTACAAAGAACATGAGAATAAAAGAAATAGGCAAATCTTATAATGAAAAGAATTATAGTGACCGAGATCGAATAGAATATTATCACTTCGTTGATATCTCCATTCGCGGCTTGCCTACTGTTTCTAATTCATTCTTACATAAACACCACAACGCCAGCTCTTCTATAGACATACTATCATTCCCGGACAAAAGCGAATTTTCTATAGATATACTATCATTCCCGGACAAAAGCGAATTTTAGCAGACTAAATAATGGTAGCGGAGAAATTCATTGAAAAATATAAGAATGAAATTTTTTATAAGCAAAAACCGATAACTTATTATCAAATTATCGATTTTTTTATCAGTAGTATCCGTTCTCTATGAGAAAACTAATGTACCAGTTAAAATATTTTAGTCTTTCATTGGAAAATAGTTATTAACGAGGGTGCATTTGGATGCATCCGATGCGTCCGACGCATTCTTGAGACCAAGATCCTGTGCGGGACTGTATGTGCATATCAAAGAGTTAACTTTTTAAAACGTATTAATATAGTTAATTGATATGGTAAATGGAAAAATAAATGTGTAGTAAATAAATAACTATTTCTTTTTTATGTACATATGAAAAAAATGATGTGTATGTAGACTTCGTTGAACCATCTCTGGTATCGCAGGAACAGTTGCCCAGATTTCTTATATAAGTAAAAGCAGATTCCCACACACCAAGCAGCAATCTCATCTCCGCCATTGCCCACAGATTCATTGTGTGGGACCAGACGAAAAGCAGCGGTTATGAGAACAAAGGATGAAAGTCCAGAGGTTTTCTTCTTCTTCTATTTCGCACACATATGTACATAAATATGTATAATATGTACATACATATGTATGTATATATCTAAGGTCGAATTGTAAGCCAGGTTATGTGATAACGTTCGATAATTATTTTTTTCGTTTTATGATCTTTCCTTCCATCGTCCCACCTTGGAGTTGCTCTATTTTACCGCAAGAATTCAGTTTGAGATATAATTCCTCACTGTTATTACCAGTGTTCGAATGAAAACCATAGAAGCGTTGCAAAAATGTGTTTATAACACGCTTTCTCGTTATTTAATTTTTCTGAACTCGCTTTCGATCATTCGATTTAGTACAGTTTTTATACCCTTTTTTCATTCCGCCCTTCCACATTCAATTTCCGGCTTTTTTAATTCTACTCTCTCCCATCGACTTCTACAAGCACTTCGACGTCATCTAGAAAGAGAGAAAGAGAGAGATAATGAAATGAAATGAGAAAAAAAACAAGTAGAATGAGCATATGATGTGGTCTACATGGTGCACGATGCAATATTTGTGGGAACTAAAGAAGCGGATCGATCAATGCAGCGACAACAATCTCTCTCCCTCCCTCTCTCTCTATCTCCATCTCTCTTCTCTCTCTATCTCTCTCTTCTCTCTTCTCTCTCTCTCTCTCTCTCTCTCTCTCTATTCTGCCCCTATTATTAAACAATCCCGCTCTTTTGGTGCTATTCACAATTAGTTAGGTTCGCTTTTCATCTTTATCTCTTGTAACGAAAGGAAAAGCATAATCTCGTATTGAATATAATAAAGCTTTTAATGAAGCTTACGATGGACACATAATATGTATATTGATTTAAAAAATTGCATTTCATATACAACTTGTTATATTGAGCTATATATATATATAAAAGTTAACTTCTTATTGAAAACGTATTATAACACTTAATCAATATGGCAAATAGGCAAATCTGCTATAAATAAATAAATTAATAAATAATAGCTACATGGTGAGCATGCAAAAGTGCGCGTATGGCAAGCAGAAGTTGTAGAGCAGAAAAGACGTGGGCCCCCACGAGTACATCGCATCCACGAGCCATTGGTAGAAGCAGAACTGGAGATGGGCGAAGGAGAGCGGGAAGAGAAGGGCGGAGGAGGGGCTGCTTCTGTTTTCTTGGGCGGAAATCATTCTCGTGTCTCCGGTCATCTGCATTTTATTCTCCTTATTTCTTTTTTGAACTCTTTAATAATTATAAGTATTTCAATAGTCATTATGTTTGCTATTATTAAATTCATTTAATATGAGCGCGCTCATGTACGCGTTACTGGAACATCTTCTGGCGGGAAATTCAAATATTATTTTTACTTTTCATTTGCCGCCCCTTCTACTTTCGCCATCGTTTGTTGGCTGATCTCTTTCCACGCACTTTCTACTTCCTCTCATTTCTTTCGCTCTCTTTCTCTCTCCCTCCCTCCCCTATCTCTCCAATTTCTCTCTCTCTCGCTCTCTCTCTTTCTCGGTCATTCTCATCTATCCACCACGTGAGATCATGTGCGAGTTCCTCCTTTCCCATGTAGACCGCCTTGGTGCTGGTGCTGGTCAGGTCGTGGCCGAGTCGTCTGCCGAATTCGCACCGTCGTTGTACTATACATATTTGGTATTTAAATATAGGAATAAAACTGGAAAAAAAACTATTTTAATTTTCCCGCCATTTTACGGACAAGAATTCAGAGTAAGCACATTCAAAAAGTAGGAGCACAAGATGAGTGTACAGCAATGCATATGTACAATACTAAGATGAACTTTTTCAAGCGATGAAGACATATTCGTAAGTCTGTATTTGAAAGGAAATAATTCATAAAGAAATAAAAGAAATCTTTTATAATATATATTGACTATTGTGGTCTACGACGAAACCTCGATCATCGTTGCAGTGCCGTGGACATGAGAGTGTGTGTAGGTGGCGCAGCCGTTTGGACGGCGCTCTCGAACCGCTTCTCGTCTGGCTCTCCATCGGGCGCCAGATTCAGCTGCGCAGCCGTGCACGTGGCGCATGGGGCTAGCATGCTCAATGGTGTAAAAAATTATTATGACCTTCTCATCTTTCTTACTCAGAGCATCTCTCACTGAATATTCGAGCAAAAAGCGAGACGAAAACTTAGCTGTTAAATCCTTTAAAGTTTACATGCATATAAAGATTGATTCTAAAAGTTACATGCAAACTCTATCTCTCTCTCTTTCTCTTTCTCACATACACACTCTCTCTAGTCTATATACATACTCATAGGAGTGGGCGTTGTGACCGGTCCGACAGCGCCGCACGCATATGCAGACGGCAGAAGCGAGGCAGTGATGCACATCGCAAACGCGACCATTCTAGGGTGCGACATGGTTGACGAATCTAAAATTGCTACTTGATTTGTAAGTGTATGTGAGTATTAGAGTACTTCGAGTGCGTATCTATTTCAAGTGTGTACGTATGTATACTGTATGTATGTATGTCTTTCACTTCTCTCTGTATAGTCCGTAGCTTACCTCAGTCGCTCCTCCCCTTCTCTCGTGTACTTAAGTGATAGATCTGACTCATCTAGTGGTTCTAGCCGGGAGGCGGTCTGCCGCGTCCCGGTCTCCTCTCCCGTATACTCTCTCCCTTCCCCCCCCCTGGTGTCTCTTCCCCTCGACGGTCCACCACGCCTCGTCTCCCTCTCTCTCCCCCTCGTCCGCTTCCCCGGCGACCTTGTGTGTTGCTGTCGTCTCCTAATGATAAACCTGATCCCTTGGCTATCGGGAAGCACCGCAAAGGATCCTTGACCGGGTAAAGGTCTTGGGTTATTTACTGCTCTCGCAATAATGATAACCATATGTATATTCGCAGGTTATCATTGAACTAATTCAGGTGGTTAGTTGAGCTGTGGAAATTAAATGGTAACTATTTCCGTTGATGTTGAAATAATATTCTCAGAGCACATGATTCCATAGATGAGTGGGCAGCATACGACTTCTTGGGGTAGAGGACCATCCAATATCCGGAGGAAGTGTCGCATTGTATCCACAGTCGATTGATTGTCCCCGCTACCGGCACTGCAAGTACTCATTGTTTAGGAACGAATGCGGGAAGGGTGAATTTGAAGCCTCTCATTGAGGGCTCCGGGCAGAAGATGCTGTAGATTCCCGCGTCGAAGAGCTGAATGAGACTTGCGGTGACGAAAAGAAGAGTTCAGCACGCACAAATGGAACAAGCCTTTCCAATTCTTTCGATCTGTCTGGTTATAAATTAATTTCTTTCGTTCAGATAATTCCACGAGTCATGAGCAAGAAAACGAACGGTGCCATAAAACGGCAACTCGTTCTGAGAACCGTTGCCTCGCTCTTGACGAACAGTGTACTTTAGGCCAGGGTTTTGGAAAAGTATTTTTTTTTTTGGAAAAATATATTTTTGTATGCAAAATCTGGCGTTCAAATTCGCAAGGTGCACCTCAGGTACACTAAAAACAGCTGCTTTCTCATAACGATTTTCGGCCATTTCATACAACTGAACGCCTCATACTGATCGCGAGTTATGATAATTGCGACTCACATATTATGTACTAGTAGGTAGAGAAAATTCATAAGTTTGCCAGAATATAGAGAGATACATAATATAAAAAAAAGCAAACTTACCAATTTTCTAGTTGATTTTGAGCACTCGGTGTAGTAGCAGAAGGGGCTCTGTGTACGAGAGCAGGCCAGGGAATGCGATGGAAATGAATAGCGAGCGACCTGGCCCCGGATGAGCAAAGGGTGGAGAGAGGGAGAGAGAAAAAGAGAGCGAGAGAGAGAGAAAACGAGAGAGAGAGCGAGTGAGAGAGAGGCACAGTGCGAGTGACACAGTAGAAAAGAAGAAGCATTAGAGAGTGTGAGTGAGAGCGAAAGATAGAGAGAGAAACGAACAGATAGTGCTAGTGAAAGAAAGAAAAAGGGACAAAAAAAAAGAAGACAGATTGTTTCGTTTCCCCGATACATATAAGCAATCAAGCAAAAGAGGAAGGTCGAGGCCACTTTCAAGAATTAATCAAGCAACGGAGTAAGGTTGAGGCTACTTTCCTCTCTCTCTCTCTCATTCTCTCTCTCTCTCCTTTTCCTCCTTTCATTATTTCTTCTTTCTATATTTTTCTCTGCATCCAATCTATCATTTATGACGGTGCTCCACATTCATCAATGACCAAATAGACAATGTTCATTCAGGTTTATCAATATTTCTGAAATGAAGGCAAGTAAATGTAAGTTTCTATATCTGACGTGATCGGCTGCTTCTAGGCATGCCTTCTACGGTTTAAGGAAAACCAAACAGTGGAATCTACAAATGAGCTTTAGAAAGGGGACATGTGTACTAAAATCTAAAAAGGCCGTAGAGACATACTAACGTTATTTAGGCTATGTGAATGAGTTATGGTAGAGATAAACGAGCGAGCTAGAGAGGTACTGTCAAAAGTCTCAATATCTCCAGAAAAAAACATCTTTCTCTGCCACTCTCTTTCTCATATAATGTTATGTTAGCATACAGTACCGCCCACGATATGTTCATACATCAGTTATGTTGGAATTTTTTAGATGCCGGGAGCTCCCATTACGATAGATTTTCCACTTTGATTCACGTCATAACAAATTATTCTCTTTCCCTTTGTAATATTATTTATGCATACATATTTATTACCAGAAACCATCTTACAATTAGCATTTCGTGCTTTTGGCAATATTATAATAATCAAGTTCATAGGTATTTTCAGGAAGATATTGTGGTGTTAATCGACGTCGTACACATGTATAAACATACATACATATATGTATGTACGTGGGGAACCCGCCATAGACGGCAATTACAATTAGTCTTCTTATTGTGTTAGAGAGCAGACCATGTGAAAGGCAAGGAGTGGGAATAAAGGGCGGCCTGTCCCCGATGTGCAATGAGTGGAGTAAGAGAGAGATGAAGAGTGCGAATGAATGAAGAGAAGAGGGTAAGTGTTAAAAAGAGAAAAGAGAGTCATCACAAAGATTGAAAAGATAAAGAGAGTGGTAGCGAAAATTTTCTTAGGTAGCTAATAGGCAATTTGTTTTTCACTAACTCTCTCGGACGTTTACTACTGCTTTCATTCTATGCTTCGTTCTTTCTATTGCTCCCTTGCTCCCCCCTCTCCTTCTATGTATCTCTCTGTCTCCTCCTCCTATCTCCCGTTTCCATGAAGTTTACGTGTTTTGTTTGCAAAATATTTCACTAACAATAAACATACTTCATATCGATGGGGAACAAAGGGGTCAGAGAGATGAAGAGGGGGGGGGGCAGAGAAGACGCGGGATATGGAAACAAGGCGCGGGAGGGCAGAGTGGGCGTCGGAGGAGGTCTACTCGGCCTCGGTCGCGATGAGTGGCAAAACCACGCGATCGGGCCGAGCCGCGCGGCCCGTCACGGCGCGTTCGTGTCCGTATTCGTGGCCTGAATTCAGAATTATGTTTTTCAAATGTTGCTTTTGTTTAAATAATTGCAACAATATTTTTCAAAATACAATTAAATTAGAAAAAATTTTTTAATTTAAATAATATTTCCTGACATCCGCGGCGAGAACGACGATCTTGTCGGTCTTGGCGGCGCCGTTCTGGCGGAGGACGTCGAGACGAATCGTGCCGTAGGGCTCCACGAAAGCGTGCACCAGGTTCACGCAGTAGAGCAGATTGTCCGAGCATTTCACCTGTGTTTCAAGTATTCAAGTATCCACCCCTTTAAGTATTTTCATATTTTATCATAATTCTTTTGTTCAAAATTCTTTCTCATTTTGCTTAATATTAAAATCTTTTTAAAAAATACACAATAATGATACCTTGATTGCGCGTCGCTTGTCGGTAGTGTTGACGACGGAGATCTGGGTTAAGCCGCCTGCGGAGTTGAAGCGAAGAATGGCTGGCGCCAGCTGAAGCGGCAGAGGCGCCACGAGACGACGGGAGAGCGGCTGAACTACGGTAATGGCACGAACCGGGGCACGGGATTTCGGAGCCGGGACATGAGGCGCTAGGGGCGAGGTGGCTACAGAGACCTGAATTTTGTTAAATTTTATCTTGTTTGATTTTTGAATTTCTTTTTGCAAAGTATATGTGAACAGAAATGACATATAGTATATGTATAAAACAAACTTTTTCCCGGAGTGCCACGGGATGGGAGAGACCAGAGAGAACGATGGCCTGGTGCCACGTCCTCTGGTTCTGGTTGCGGTTGGTCTGATCTGCGCGGCCCGACTCGCCTTCGCGGCCCAACCTCGAGGACTCGAACGAAGCGTCAATCTGTAAACATTACAAATTTAATATTAAATCACAGATCCCAAAAGCAATAATGTCATCATTTCTAGAAAACGAATGACGTCTTCCTCGGCTGAAGTCGACGCGACCTCCTTCTTAGACGCCGGCTTGCTCTGCAGAAGAAATTGAAATGTAAGAGTGCGAAAACCAAGAGATTCGATACAGGCGAAACGGCGATGTATGACACGAGTGATACGGAATGAAACCAATGATAAATAAGAGAGTTCTGAGAAGGCAATGGGATTGGAAGGCCAGAGAGAATGGGATAGAGACAGAAAGATTGAGGGAAAGGGAGAGAGAGAGAAAGAGATAGCGAGAGAGAGAGAGGGAGAGAGAGCGATAGAGAGAGAGAAAGAGACAGCGAGAGAGGGAGAGAGAGAATTGAGTTTCACCACCTGCCGCTTCTTCGCGACGAAGAGAAGAATGAGAGAAGAGGAGAGAGCGAGAACGGCAGGCAGAAGCCACCACATTCTTCCTCGCTTGGTCGAGAGAATGGACGAAGCGAAGAAGTAGAAGAGGCAGAAGAGTGAATTTGACTCCTTTTATTCGCCTTCACGAGGCGCATTCCGAGAAGTGCAATTAATTAGAATGCAATTCGTGCATTGAACTAGTTGCATTCACGATTAGTTTCCAGACTTTATATTTTTTCGACTGTGCAAACTTCGCGAACACGTTATATATTTAATATTTTGTGCTGATTTATTGTCTAGAAATATAGTCGGATATGCAAATGTTGCCAATATATATTGGATATCCTAAATAAAATAAAAATGCAATTTAAAAGGCTATCTCTGGTAAATGAAATTTTATTGTTTTCATCTCCTAAACATGCATTTTTTCCGGAAGCAACATATGACGCGATTTGCGAGAGAATCAAAATGCTCGGGGCCCTAGAAAAATCATCATCTCCGATTTTGCTTTATAGTTGTTTCTAGGTAAAGTTAGACCCGCAGAATCGAATGGGAATGGTCTTGGAGGCTAAAAAATTCATTTTAAAAAGTTATGAAGAATTGAAAAATTGCACATCTTTTTGAGGTGGTCGAGTAGGGCGCATGTTTATGTACATCTCTCCGCGCACAGTAAAGCAATATACGCGAAAATGTTAAGGTAGATAGAAAAGGCTTATATAAATAGTCGAAACAGAATTTGAAAAGTTTCAAATATCGATTTTTTACGTGCTCTCAAACTCAAAGAGGAATGTACACGTTATATTTCAATTTACGCAGACAGTTTTGTATGTATCGTATAGAGCATAAAAATGGCTTTCTAACGATATATAGAATATTTCATTTCGACGAACTATGCGGCTTTTGTATGCGTTTAGGACATGCGCAACATTGAAAACTGGCGCAGAATCGTGGCGCAACGCGATTCTGCGCCAGTTTTCACTGTTGCGCATGACCTTCAAATATCGATTTTCTATATATTTAATGATACTTTGTTTTTAATCTTTCTTTTTACATTTTGAAACGATTAAGCTCATTTTCGAGCAAAAAATGCACTTTTCGACCAAATATTAACGAATTCACTCATCTCCACAAAAGGAGACTGAGTTGTCGTGGAAGTGCGTTAAATTTGCTACGAAGTAACATTCTTGAAACGGAAATTAAACGGAAACGCATACAACAGCCGCATAGTTCGTCGAAATGAAACATCCTATATATCATTAGAAAGCCATTTTTATGCTCTATACGATACATACAAAACTGTCTGCGTAAATTGAAATATAACATGTACATTCCACATTGAGTTTGAGAGCACGTAAAAAATCGATATTTGAAAATTTTCAAATTCTGTTTTCACTATTCATATAAGCAATATCTTTTCTATCTACCATAAAATTTTCGCGTATATTCCTTTACTGTGCGCGGAGAGATGTTCATAAACATGCGCCCTACTCGACCATCTCAAATAGATGTGAAGTTTTTCAATTCTTCATAACTTTTTAAAATGAATTTTTTAGGCTTCAAGACCAATCCCATTCGATTCTGCGGGTCTAACTTTACCTAGAAACAACTATAAAGCAAAATCGGAGATGATGATTTTTCTAGGGCCCAAGCCCTTTTGATTAATTTTGATTCTCTCGCAAATCGCGTCATATGTACATACAAACATACCTTTTCTAGGTTTATCATATTTTAATGGTTGGCTCCTCGAGGAAGATTTAATCGATGTTCTTTGAATTGGTGTTAGTCTCTTCTTCCGGTGGTCTTTGTCACACCAATTTTGATTCATTTCGTTTTGTTCCTGTTAACGATTGCTCGTTGAAAATACATACATGCATATATATATATCATTCTAACCTAGAGCTTTCGGAGCTATTCAGCTATTCCCACCCAGAGATCGAAAAAAATTTTCGGAAATTATTTTTCGCTAAAATTCACCCCATGGGGTTTTCCGGTACGGGGAACACGAATATCACATTCATTTCTTATCACGACGTCGTTTGCCCGAGTTACGGTATCTATACCGTATATAGCCTTTTTGCTCCAAATTATGTGTAAACCATGTCATATGTGTTATTCTAGATGGAAAATACAAGTAAACAGAAAATAATGAGTATCAAATTCATATTCCACATCTAAAGTAACACTTATGACATGACTTAAACGAAGTTTGGAGCAAAAGGCCCATATACCGTATGCTTACTTTAACTCTGCAAAATGACGTCTTGATAAGAAATGAATGTGATATTCGTGCTCCCCGTACTTCAAAACCCCCTTGGGGTGAATTTCAAAAAAAATTTTAACCTCTGGGGTGGGAATAGCTGAGTAGTACCCACTTACTAATCGCTTTGAGGCTATGAAGGAACATGCAACTCATCCTCTATTTATGGGGGGCGAGGACTTGTCCAATCTTCATGACGTTGCGTTCAATATCAGTGTTTGAGAAACAGCTCGAGGAGCCTTTGGCAATTAACATGGCGAGGGATTGTGAATGAAGAGGTATCAGAAAGTTAAAACACTGAGAGCAAGAGAGAAATATATAAATAAAGAGAGATATTAGATAGCAAGAGGAATTCACATGAGAGAGGAGCTATGCAACATGCTCGAACGTCGTATTTCTTTAGTTCACTGCAGTTCGGAGAGTGAGAATCGCATGGAGTGCAAACAGAAGTTTGCACTCTCATAAGATTAATAGCGAAGGAAGAAGGGGGAGAGAGAGAGAGCGAAAGAGTGGTAGAGAGTGAGCGGCGAGGGCAAGAATGAGGAGTTCGGTAAATGTTGCGGATGCACTTGGCACACGAGGACATGCTAACATAAAATAGAGAGTTTGATAACAGAGAAGTGAGGAGAGAACGAGGATTTTGAGGTTTTTGTGAAAAAAAGTGAGTGAGAGAATATGTGAAGGAGGGAGATTAGAGAGAAAGAGAAAAAGTAGAGAGTTAGCAAGCAAAAAAAAAGATGGAGGGCTGAAGAATTCTGGTTGCCAGCGGCAGGAATAACTCAAGCTTGAGCACTATAAAACGCATGGAAAGTGGAGAGACAGACAGAACTACTCTTCATATCTCAAGAATGTACGCCAAGATGTCAGTGGGCTTTTTGAATTCTTTATTAACTACAGCATTATTTTTTTATTTAAAACATTTGAATTTTATAAACTGACAAATTTTCCATTGAAGGCAACATAGTAATTGTTAGCTAATTGTAAGTCCATTAATTATGATTCACCTTTTCAGCCTCCTCCTCTGCGTCCTCGCTGCCTTCTTCGTCTCGCAGGAGGCTGATGCCCAGTACCTCGCGGTTAGACGGCAATTTAGAAATATATTTTCACGCCACTTCAATGTCTTTAAAATCTCAAACGAAAATGTTGCAGGGCTACGGCTCGTACCCGGCGTGGGGCGGCTATGGCTATGCTGGCTACGCCGGCTGGGGCTACCCCGGCTACTACGGTTGGTGGGGCGCGAACAAGGGAGGAGCGGCTGGCGCCGCGCCCGCCCCCGGCCCGACCTCGCTCACCAACAACCAGTAGACGGGACTCATTCCACGCATCCAATCGCATGCTACATCCGGCTGGATCCGAGAATAAATATTGCCAATCCTCTCAGAAACATTTTACAGCAAATACTGAGTAGAGTGAACTGATCTGCCGAAAAATTATATGATTTATGTACATTACAAGTTCAAGAATATGATTGATCTTCAGGAAAAAAGGTACACAAACTAATAAAATTATGGTTTTTGTTACTTTAAATATCTATAGACATCTCGAGGCATAGAAGTGGATCTTCAGATATATAAATACGTATACAGAAGATTAGCGAATAAGCAACTATTTGAAAGAAAAAAACCTGTGAACACCTCGACTCATAACCGTAATACATACTAATGGATCTAGAAGTTCAGAAACCGTGTCAATGATTGTCTTTATATTCTTTAATTATGGTAACTATAGCTGGCAGTATGTACGCAGGCCTATTCAGTGCAATCTGATAGGTACATACATTGCTGCAGACCAGGGAGACAGCGAGTCGTAAGTACAAAAGAAGGCAGAGATGAGAGAGTGCTTGGAGAGAAGAGAGCAGAGAAGAAGCAGACAGAACGAACGTGGGGCGGGGTGAGGGCAAGCGAACGAATGGCTCACATTGATGGCAGATGTGGTAAATCTCGTCTGCTTGGGCTCTTCTCTCTTCGCCAATACACGGTGACTTCCACGTATTCTGGCAGCATAAATCTGCCTCACTCGATATTCTTCAGATTCAAGGTTTGTATTTATGTAACTTTAAAGTAGAAAATTAGCGGCTCATTAAGTCTTATTTGTATTTTTTTTTTGAGAAATGAAGCATCTTTAGACAAAGAAAAAGAAATCAAGAAGGAAAGCATAAGGAAACGGAGAAAAGAGAGAAGAAAGTGGGAATGAGCAACCACCACATCTGTACGCCCTGCTGCCACTTCTATTCAACCAGCGGCGATTTTCCTTTCAACGCATCTCTTGCTTATCTAGCCTGCGAGCCACGGCATGTGTTCTTCGCTTTCTCATCTTTCATCATCCCCGACGCAGAAAAGCGAGGGACCGACTCAAGAAAAGAGCCCCTTCTTTTGAAGGCAATCACTATCGTCTGAATGTGCAATGTTGACCTAGCAATCTAGCATGTGGATATCTAGTGATTTAAGTACAAGTTTTCCTATCATTCTTCACATATTATTAGTGATTGTCGTCGATTATTAGCCTCAGTTCTCTCTGTAGTTTTTACTTGGTTTCGCCTTCTGCCGTTTTCAAGTATCACATATAAACGGCTTATTTTGTCGATTGTTCACTTTATACTTATTCTCTTGCCCGCCGGGAGTGTGCTGATTCTTTTACATATTTATTGTATCTATGTACATATGTATATATCTGCATTATCTTCCGGGAGCGTGCTGACAAAGCATAGAGGGGCGGGACCCATCGATATGGTCGAGGTCGAAGTGAACTTCGGTCGACAACTTACTAAAGATCTGAAACAACCAGAAGATGAAGAACAACAGAAGCCTGTGGAACAAGAAGAAAACAGCGATGACAACTACCCCCAGAACAAAGGCAACACCAAACTTCCCAATTGGTGGAGTTGTTGTTCTGTAAGGAAAAACACTACTCCACTTCCTGCTCAATGTTGAGGGACTTGGGCCAAAGATTCGCAACAATTGCTCGGCGAAAGGCTCCCACCCAGTGCTTACGCACCTCATTATAATTTTTGAAAATTATTTTTTCAGCATAATTTAACAGCTTCACTCTCCTCTTGCCCGGAACACACTCTCCGCCACACACTCTCTCCAAGTTCCAAATATATCGGTATTCCCTAGTCCCAAGAACAAGAACAATCAGGCTCCTTTTTTTGTAGTTCAGGCGAACATCTTAAGTGTCACGGTGCAAATCTTTGTTTCTCTATCACAACAAAGTGAGCTCAAACGTGTATCCTACTCGCCTCCCAGCGCGGTGTGTTCGGTACTTCAAGGATTCATGCCAAACGAAAAAAAGGCATTTTCCGATTCCTTGCTTTTGAGAACTATTGTCTTGCCTGCTCAATACAATTGCACCTCGGTGAATTGTCTTGACCTCCCAAGACAATTTCGCATGACTCGGCTCGCGTCGCGCCCGGTGGCCACCCTTGCCCGCCCTCTTTCTTTCCTATATCTGCCCGATCCACTGCTTATTTTCATTGTATCTGTAATGTTGTTAGTCTTGTCACGCTTTTTATTCTCCCTTAATAAATCTTTCGAAAAAGGGAAAAGTCACAGTAAAGGGTTACCAAGTATTAACAAGTAAGCATTCAGTTCAGTAACGGGGAGTTTTACACTCTGGAGAAGAAAGTTGCAATAAGGCTAGTAATACCTAGTGAAGCGGTAAGGGTCAATAAGGGATGGGTACATCCGGACCTGCTCCATGCCTTCTCCGGACATGATACCGACAACTCGCTCGGCATCCAAAGTTGACTAGTGGAACACGATCAGAGCAGAAGTACTTCTCGAAGATATGAACCAGACGTATGCATGTACCTGCCGCAAAAGTATATCCATCGTCTGTAACTCATCTTTATAAACCATCATCTGGGCAAACTATCTGCAACACACATGTCAGAGCATAAAAGGAACAAAAGAGAATGCGTCTAAAACCACATAAGAAGTTGAAATACCAAGATATCTTACGTAGTACATATATCTTGGAATCTTTCTCAACTTACGAAGAGCCAGCTTGTCCAACTCGGAGATACATACCTCGCGGAATGCGGAATATGAGATCAGCTACATCATGTATGTTATTGTCAATGTCTTTTTACGTACATTAATGATGATATATTTTTTAAATCTTACGTTAATAGTGCGATATGTTGTAAGAAAATAATATTTTAATAAGTAGAAATTTTTTACATAATAACTGCCTCTATATTGTTAGAGAATTACTCACCGAGTGATGTCGAAAGCAGACGAAGTTGGTTGCTGAGGCTAGCTTTGATTTCAAGGTGTAGGCAGGAAGAGAAGAGCCGATCTCGATTTTATGTCGAGAGAAGCGAAACCACCAATGAGAATGAGAATGAACTTAAAAGGGCCAAGCTTATTGGATACAAGCCCATCTTTTCACAATTAAATTCATCACTTAATTAGCATGAACTGTTGTGAAGATAGTTATTCGACGATCTGACAGCCAATTTAGCATATTAAGAAAGCTTTTGTTGCGTTCTCGTCCCTCTCACTTTCTCTCTCCCTCTCTGTCTCTCACTCTCTCTCTCTTTTACTCTCTCCCCCTCTCTCTCACTTTCTCTCCTTCTCCTCCTTCTCTCTCTCTCTCTTACTCTCTCCCTTCTCTCTCTTTCTCTCCTTCTCCCCCTTCTCTATCTCTTTCTCTCTTAATTTTTTCAAAATGTTGTCTTAATCTTGTCGCACGTTTGTTACTTTATGAGTGTGAGATTGAGCGTGAGAAAGGAGACACAGAGAAAGGAGGAGGGAGAAGCAGAGAAAGATTGACAGAGAGGGAGTGACAAGCGAGAAAGTAACAAAAGTCTTTATTACAAGCTGAATTGACTGTAAGATTGTAGAATAATTATCTTCACAATAGTTAATTAAATGATCAAATGAGTTGCGAATAGATGGGCTTGTGCCCAGTCAGCTTGGTCCTTTTCAGTCCACTCTCATTCTCATGCGACGGCCGCTTCTCTCGACATAGAATCGAAATCTTCTCCTCATTCCTGCATATACCGGGAAATCAACGTTCTCTTCACTAAAAAAACCTCCTCAGCTTTCGACATTATCAGTTAGTAATTTTATAATAATAAGTTAGGTTTATTAAGAATAAATTACTATTAAATGTGCATACAATGCGCATTTAAATAATATTTATTCGTAAACTATTACACCAAAAGTGATAAAAAAATATACGTTTTGAGATGTCACGCGACCTCCACTGCCTCGTTCTCGCTTCATTCTGGCTGTTCAATCTCATCGTCATAGGTCTCTTCCGAGTTGAAGAGCGTTTGCTGATCGACGTTAGCATCAACCACAGCATCATCCTTCTTGGTATTCGACCACGAGCTCTCTGATTTGCAACGTTCTATTCCTTCTCGCACACTTCGCTGGCATCTTTAAGAAGATTAAGTGAATGTTCTCGGAGTTGATGTTATGCTCTTCGTCTTCCTGTGGTCTTTGTTACATCACTTTCTTGTTTTCGTTCGGTTGCCACGTACAAATGATTCACTGATATCGCTTTGTTTGGTTAGCGATTGTTCGTTAAAGCTTTCATTCCAAAGTGGTGCCTTCATACAAATTACGTTTCCGTTGGATCTCATAATTTCTTTTACAATTATTGCTTTTGATAAACTGTGGCTATTGCTTTCTATCTTGTGTGCACTCCCCAGTCTCTTTGAGACTGTGGAAAATGCAACCTAACGAGCTGACATTTAGCGGCGTTGCGTTCAATAACAGTGTTTGAGAAATAGGTTAGGAGCCTTTGGCAATGAACATACAGGAGTGAAGAGTGGATGAACACGCGAACTGAAGAGGTATCAGGAAGATGAAGTGTGAGAGAGAGAGGAAGAAATAGAGAAATGAGAGAGCTAGAGGAGTGCATATGACATGGGAGATGTTCAACACGCTCGAACGTCGTATTTCTTTACTTCACTGCAGTTCGGAGGGCGAGAATCGCATGAAGGGCAAACAGAAGTCGAAACTCTCGTGAGAGGAAAAGGCAGAAGAGAGAAAGAGAGTGAGAGAGAGAAGTGAGAAGCGAGGGCAAGATTGAGGAGTTCGGTAAATGTTGCACTTGGCACACGAGCACATGCTAACATCCAGTAGAGAAGCGAGGATTTTGAGATTTTTGTTGAAAAGTGGGTGAGAAAGTTGGTGAAGGAGGGAGATTAGAGAGAATGAGAGGACGTGTAAAGCAGAGTGGGGGAGTATATGAAGATAAAGAGAGAGCATGTGAAGTAGAGAGTTAACAAGTAAAAAAAAGATAGAGGGTAGAAGAATTCTGGTTGCCAGCGGCAGGAATAGCTCCAGCTCGAACACTATAAAACACATGGAAAGTGGAGAGACAGACAGAAGTTCTCTTCATCTCTCAAGAATGTACGCCAAGATGTCAGTGGGCTTCTTGAATTCTTTATTAACTTACAGCATTACTTACTAAACACATTTGAATTTTATCAATTAGCAGTTTTTCTCGAACTCAGTCGATGAATTATGAATTCCCTTTCCAGCCTCCTCCTCTGCGTCCTCGCTGCCTTCTTCGTCTCGCAGGAGGCTGATGCCCAGTACCTCGCGGTTAGACAGCAATTTAGAAATATATTTTCCCGCCACTTCACTGTCTTCAAAACTCAAACGAAAATGTTGCAGGGCTACGGCGCGTACCCGGCGTGGGGCGGCTATGGCTATGCTGGCTACGCCGGCTGGGGCTACCCCGGCTACTACGGTTGGTGGGGCGCGAACAAGGGAGGAGCGGCTGGCGCCGCGCCCGCCCCCGGCCCGACCTCGCTCACCAACAACCAGTAGACGGGACTCATTCCACGCATCCAATCGCATGCTACATCCGGCTGGATCCGAGAATAAATATTGCCAATTATCTCAGAAACATTCTACAGGAAATACTTGTGAAGTGATGCACTAGAAACAAAAAGTGTTACAAGTAGCTACAACAGAAAGAATTTAAACATGACAGCTCGTCACTACATCCCTCAGAGAAAAAAAAATATCTAAGATATGTTTCAATGATATAATTTGTATGGCTTTAAAAACTTTTAACTATGTGCATACATACATATTAACATCTCGAGGCACAGAAGTCGAGAAATCGTGTCAGTTGTTTTCTTTACAATCTTGAAATGGAGAAGAATGACAAAAGTCCAATATGCGACATACAAAGAAAATAAGGAAATGCTCCTGTTAGATTGAATATTTTGTCACATTTCCAAACATTTTGTATTGTATAAGCGGAATGTTGAATGTACGCAAGCCAATTCAGAGCAGTCTGATTTAAACATTGCTGCAGTCCAGGGAGAGAACGAGTGAGGAGTACGACAGACGGCAGAGAGGAGAGAGTGCATGGAGAGAGAAGAGAGGAAGATGACAGAGCGAGTGCGGGGCGGGGTGGGGATGAGCGAGTAAATGACTCGCATTGATTGCGGGCGGAGGCAATCGTGCCTGCATGGGCTCTTCTCTCTTCGCCAATACACGGCGACTTCCACGTATTCTGGCAGCATAAATCTGCCACAAACGATAATCTTCTGATTCAAGGTTTGTATTTATGTAACCTTGGCTGACCATTAAATCTTATTTAATTTTTTTTATTTATTGTTAGAGAAATGTACCCAAAGAATTTCATTATTCGTAGGCGCTTTTCCTAAATGCCATTATTTAGTGACATTTTAATGATTTAAAAGTCTTACTTCTTTTATCTTATTTTGAGATAAGTAGCCTAAATACCGTTATTTGTTGGCGCTGTCTGCCTGGATTTATGCGATTGTTTTATTTTCCCTTTCAAAACATAAATTTTGCAGAATGAAAGCTTCGACGCGTAAAGAAACGGTGAGGAAAGAATGGTGCTCCTGAAAGAGAGTCGAAGGACTTCGGCAAAAGGGCATCGAAGATGATATTTGGGAGTCGGTGGAAAACTCATGCGTCTCGGCAAGTGTTGTGTTAGTAGATTTTTTTTACATGTCGCTAAGGTTATAATTGAATTTTGATGTCGCGTTTAAAGCATCATGCTTATTTGGTTCGACTTGGTTGGTGTGTTCCTTGACATTTACGTGAGGTTGGCGATGTATAAAAGGTTTTTTTCAATGGTGTCAAAAAGCTATATCTTTGCAGAAACATGATCGGCCATTATGTCATCGAATGAGCCTCGCAGCGAACTCGTCATGCCGCCCCAATGAGGATCTCTAATCGGAAAGGCAGATCTGAACCAAATGAATGGATGTCCCCTGCATTCCAGGAAGGAAGTTCTTTTTACTGTACATTACATAAAGATTGATTTTTTTGCACACCACTTGTACGAATTTTCGCCGCATTTATAAAGAAACTTTATAAAATCACACTCTTTTAAGGCAACAAGCAAGTCACATGTGTCTTGTGTGCACAGAGCGAAAACGTGTCTTATTATGCAAGAAAAATACCTCATGATACTTATTTATTTATTTATTTGTTATGAGCAAGGAAATGAGCGAATATTTGTACTTTTTAATTCTAATAGAATGAGCAAAGCCGGACGAGAGAGAAATATCGCTTTCTCATCTATCTCCAGTAATGTAGCAGATCCCTTCCTTGCCAAGCGACTGCACGAATCCAGTGAGGCTGTGCCATACGGTGGAGTTCATGTGAATGTGTCCCTTGTCTCGGATGTATTCTTGGTACACTTCATTCGCCGGCACTCTCTTAGTTCCATGAGCCATTTTGAGCAGCCTAAAAAAGTGAAGATATTAGTAGCAGCAAAACGGCGTTAAAAATGCTCCAAACCCTACCAAAAGAAAGTGGCTCTTGAACTCGTTGCTGAATTCGCTGAGATACTGCTTGGAGTTCGCAGCGAACAAGAGGAGCTGGCGCTAATGAGCTTCGCTGCCGTTCTGATCTCTGCATTGTTTTCGACACATTTCGCAGTACCTAAAACAAATAGAACGCTTGTTTAACTGAATTAAGAAAAGAGATACTTTTCGAACAAACCATCTCAGTTTTTGAAGGCCCTTTGACTTCGCAATTTCCTTCGACGTTCCTTTCTCATGCTTCGGCATTTCTGAAAAAAATACATATATAAACGATTAAAAGTCCGTAAATTAAGGAAGGATTTGAAAAAGTTTAGGCAAAGCCTGACTTCTCTAGTATCAGAATGAGCCTTATTAGGCGGGAGTCTAACCTAATTCCAGCGATCTGAGAACCGACTTGTCACTAATTAGACTCAACGACAATATAATTAGTCTCGGAATTCTCAACTCATTTTGAGCCTACTTATGCACATGTGGCAAACTCTCTGTGGACTTCAAAATGAACTTTAAGCAATAAACATATAATTACAAGAAAATATGGTGACTTATTGGGTCTGAATTCTAAAATATATATTTTTTTAAATAATTAACACTTATCACTCAAGAATCTACAATACCAAAGGATTAGCTAGCGCTCTTTCGTTTCTTTTGACGTTCCATTCTTGTGCTTTCTTGTGCATTCTTGCTACATTCTGAATTGAAGTGAAAGTGAAAGCGTCGAGCTCTTTAATGCCACTGACAGTGGCCTTCTTCATTCATGTGGAAGATAACTACTGCCCCCGAGGGATAAGACATTGACGAGTTTTGAATGTTTCATTGCAGTGCGATATTCACGTTTGCTGATAATCTCTGATGAAATGAGATGGAGAATGATGCCACCTTTATTCCATTCGGACTGCTAAATGGTGAAAACTATAATGTCTCATATAAAAAAATTGAGCAAGTTCACGTACTTAAAAAAACTATAGCGAAAATTAGGGAACCTATATAATGTGCGATCGGGGCACTATCTCTCTCTCTCTTCCTTTTTTTCTTACTTTCCTCTCTCTATTCCATCGTCTATCTTTTTACCTTCAATCGCTGCACTCTCATCTTTCCTCTGCCAGTATTTGTCCTTCTCTTTTTCGCGCTCTATCCAAGTTTCTCCTGGTCAGATGCTCACAATGGTTCCCTGGCTCAAACGCTGACCTAGGGAGACCTCAATAGAGAGCGCAAACAAGAGAAGGAAAAATTGATAGCAATGGAGAGATGAGAGTGGCGAGATTGAAGGGAAGAATATAGAAGGCGATAGAGGGAGAAAAGGAAGAGGGTAAGAATGAAAGCGAAAGAATTGAAGGAGGGAGAGAGAGTTCCCATTCGCCACATTGAAGAATGCATCGATGAGTGAGCGGTAACCAGTCACCTGTTGGTAGCCTTCTTCTTCGTTCTTCCATTCGCCCATACATGGCGAAATTCTTCCTAACGGCAGCGTATATCTGCCCAGATATGTACATAATTCTACAGCAACGACGCTTCATGGTCAGTATTTAAGAAGATGATAACTTTTGAACTATTTATTTTCTACAATGTGTATATTATATACGCCATCTGTATCTATATGTATTTTACTGAAGCCCGCGCGTCCACCCACTATCTGTAGGAAGAAGAAAGATGCATACTAGAAATAAGGCTAGCTTATTTACCCGCTTTTCAGGCGAATAACGATAGTTTCCTTGATAATAACGGTATTCAGATGTGCTTGGGCTACCAAATAGGGTGCAAATAGATAGGCGTATACATACATATGTCTTTACTTCCAAAGAGAGATATTATATAAACTACACTTTCATGTAATATAAAATCGACAAATAAACCGACAACTAGAAACCCAGGGTTGCTTCTTTAAAATGACTTGTGTTTACTGGTTTGGTTTTCATGAATTTTTTTTAGTACAAGAAAGGTTGTGAAATTTTCAGTGTTGCTTCTTTAAAATGGCGGGTCTTCCAGTAGCAGATTATTTGCTTCATTGATCCAATACTGAGCTAGAATAAATCAATAACCAAAATCACCCGGGTTGCAACAAGTAATTTATTTCTTTGATCTTAGGGTAGAATTTTTGAATTTTATTTTAGTTGCATTTTGGAATACCCAAGCGACATTGTTTTGTTGAAATTATGAATATTATTCAAAATTCTGGTATATTCTGTCTGTCAGCAGTTTGAGATTCATTCACTCATTCTGAGATGCAGAATGTTCAGCAGGATTCAATCCATCATTTTCTGATATGCCTGAAATAATAATTGTTTCATTATGCGTATAAAATAAATCATTGATCTTTTTCAGATGGCTACTTGATACCACGGTTCTACATGGACGTCCCGGGAGAAAAGAAGTCTCCACCGCATAAGACGACAAAGTGGGCTAGTGAGCTTAAGAGTGTGCGTCTCGCCTCAATAGAGGGAGATCACATTAGAAGACAAGCAACACCACGAAACTCAGCATCTGAGAATTAGAGCTTACGCAGTGCAACTACGAGTGACGAGACGTATGCAGAAACGCTGCGACCGACGATGATAGGAAGGCACATTCAAGCAAGTGTTCGACATGCCATCCATTTCCACTCCCGCAATATATGAAGAGGACTTCGAGGTCCTCACTCAGGAGGCGTCTACGATGACGACGAAATGCCTCTTCGAACAAGTGGTCATCGAGCAAATTAGGGCGGAATTAAACTACCTGAGACAAAGACGAAACGCTACGCCAGCAACATCTCTACATCCTAGAGATCGAGCACGTGGCGTGCGCAGATGCTCATGTGGGCAGGACAAATTCGGCGGACTTATCGCTCGGTGCGAGCACATGTTGAAAAGAACTCTATAGTACTTATATCTGTTGTCGTTGATGTAAATGAGATAAAAATTTGTTGACCCTCTCATGTTATATTTCTCATATATCAGAGTGAATGACGAATCATTTTGTTTTAGGGATTTCATAGTGGGACCAAACTGGAGAGAGAGGCCCAGTCGAGTGGAATGAGGAAAAAGAATTCGGTTGTTTGATGAACGCGAAACTCTATTCGCACCCTCAAGCAATTTAAAAGGCAAAGATAAAGCAACCATAAGAATCCCCTCGTGAACAACCGATATCTTCAATACGATTGTTAGACTACAGCGCCTAAACACTAGAAAAAATACCACTAAAACCGAGAAATCGCGATATCATTCGTGTCAACCGCTGCAAATGATGGTTATTTGCCTTCACTATTGCCAGAACCCTGAAGAAACTACCACGGAATGCATCGAGGAGTAGGGCAACAAATATACGGATGCAGACAAAGGAATTATCAGTTCAGTCAAGAGCCTTAGAACTTTCGAATTCACGGCAGCAGCTTGCCCAAACACCTCTGCTATCTCCAGGAATCGATCTGCTCAATTAGAATTGAGCTTTAGTAACCCAAATAACGACGAGCTTTTTGTCATTTCCCAGTCATTCAACTGTTGAAATACGCATGGTTCAATGCCTGCGCACTCTTTATTCAAAGTGTTTATTTTCTATATGTGGTGAGAATAGAGCTGTTATAGGAATAACAGAGGAATAGAAGAATGGAGGTGGGTCAGGGGTGTGTTATGTTATATGAGTCATAGTTAGACTCAAAAGTGGCCGGCTAGGCAGAGCCATGCATGTCTGCTCAGACAGGGGTTGGGGCCGGGGGGTTGGGAGCGGTGAGGGGCTTGGACACTGGGGCCGGGGGGTTGGGACCGGTGGGGGGCTTGGGGGCTGCAGTCGGGAAGATCGTTGCCGTCTTCTTGTCTTCTTGCCGCAACGCAATCTTCTCCCTACGATGATTTTCGAAAATTTAATCTAAGCCAAGTACCAAATGATTCTTCCGTAGAACCGTTTTCATTCCATCGCAAATATTTGGTCTTCCTCTTATATAATTTTTTTTGCGCCTAGCACGTACGGTAAAGAAAATTTGGTACAGCCATATTAGTAGAAATTTAGAAATTTCCGAATTTTTTTAAAAGAAAAATGCGAACTATTGAAACTATTGAAAATTTAATATATTAATGCTAATCCGATTTATGTATTTACACTTACCCCATCATTTTGCTATTTTCCTCCATGTACTTTTCCATATTGAGGCGCTGCTCCATCTTCCTCTGGAGAGGGAATATGAACGCAGAGAGGGCTTGGAAGAGGTAGAGTCCCTCCTGCAATCATTTCATTAGATTAAGGCATAAAGTCCTGGATTACGTTTGCTACCGTATTCTGTCAATAATACTTGCACCGTACCACGACGCTCGGGAAGGAGCCGCAGCGCGACCGTTTCACTGCCTCCGTATGAGCTTCGAGTTCGTCCTGGAATTATGGAATGAGAAATTCTGCATTAAAAAAGATGTGAAAAACGCAAAGATGAAACACGCACATGCCACATAAACCCATTTTCCTCCTCGCGGGGCCCATTCACGAGCTGGCGACGCGTGTTGATCACGGCAGCGAGCTGGCACGAGCGGCCGCAGCCAGTTCCATCCTGGATAAAGACCTGCAAGCGAAGAGAGAATTAGAGAGTGAACGAGTCAGAGAGAGAGGAGAGAGAGAGATAGGAAAGAGGAGAGAGGAGAGAGGAGAGATGCACCAGGTGTCGTTTGAGATCCTTTGTCGGGACGAATTAGTAGATCAATTTTGTTATAAAAATTTTTTCCTTGTCTAGGATTGAAAAGTATGGAAAAAGTCTAATTCGCCATAACTTTCTTTAAAGGCAATATTTTTCAATTTTCTTTTTTTTTATTGGCATCCCCGTCGAATTCTAAACAAGCGACCTTTAAATGTCTTTCGAACAATATTTCATTTTCATATCGAAAAATTATTTTAAATATTTCAATTTGACCGTTGAATACCTTATACTCAAAACGTTTTGGGTACTATATCTCAAATTGTAGAGCATTAAAAACTGTATAACATATCTTCTTTTCGTTTAGCCTGGAGGTCCCCTAAGCTGTAAAAAATGGGCTCAAATAGGGGCACCTCGGAGATGAACGATTCAAGGAATGCGTGAAGAAATGGTTAAATTCTTGTTTAAACGTACAGTGAACCTCTTCATTCGATTCCGCGCTTGTTTCTTGTCATAATAGCTATATATCATAATTCATAAAACTATCGTTTTCCACAAAGAAAACTCATTTTTCGATTTTTCTACCATGGACAGAAAATGACCTAAAACTATTCGAATCGCTATATTTTCGACAAATTCACAGACTACAGAATATGAAGAGCACTATTCTGTACGCGACAAAATTCTCTACAGCATACATCCTTTTCATCTGGATAGGACGTCCCTACCAATGACTATATCGATTTTCCCATGGCTGTCGCGTCAACACTTACAGATCCGCATTTTACAACTTTTCGTGCAATCTTAATGTTTCTTACTCATCCAATACACCATTCTGCTCCACAAAGCATCCTGAAGTCAGAACGGATGTTTATTTTGCATATTTTCCGTGGTAAAAGCCCGCAAAAGGGTTTGCATGCGCGCGGAATTGAACCTGCGACCTATGACATTCGACGTGCACAACCAATACGCCAAAATTACATTTTAAAATTAATTTCTCGAGACTCCTTGAACGAATTTTAAATGGTGAGCTATCAATTGATAGCTATTTTTTCGCTCTATCGAAATAAAAATATCCGCAAAAAAGTGTTAAATGATGGTAAGGCAGAATAAGACGCCAAAATATTCGAACACAAAAAAGTATATCAAAAAATTTATTCATGAAGAAGTGATGTATGGGAAAGTTCTTCGTCTTCGCGAAATCTATCTAATAGTAGTTTTTGAAATGTGGTAAAGGGTTGCATATACGAGAAATAGCGGCTGCGGAACTGGCCTCCCAAAAAATTAAATTTGCAAAGCCCCTCTGGGCTCTTTTCCGGTACCCAAAGGGAAGATAAATAGTGGCTGACATGGTATGTCCTCAATATTGATAATAGTACAGGAAAAGAGCCCTGAGGGGCTTTGCAAATTTAATTTTTTGGGAGGCTAGTTTCGCAACCGCTATTTCTCGCATATGCAACCCATTACCACATTTCAAAAACTAATATTAGATAGCTTTCGCGAAGACGAACAACTTTCCCATACATCACTTCTTCATGAATAAATTTTTTGATATACTTTTTTGTGTTCGAATATTTTGGCGTCTTATTCTGACTTACCATCATTTAAGACTTTTTGGCGGATATTTTTATTTCGATAGAGCGAAAAAATAGCTATCAATTGATAGTTCAACCTTTAAAATTGGTTCAAGGAGTCTCGAGAAATGAATTTTAAAATGTAAGTTTGGCGTATTGGTTGTGCACGTCGAATGTCATAGGTCGCAGGTTCAATTCCGCGCGCAAGCAAACCCTTTTGCGGGCAATGCAAAATAAACATCTGTTCTGACTTCAGGATGCTTTGTGGAGCAGAATGGTGTATTGGATGTGTAAGAAACATTAAGATTGCACGAAAAGTTGTAAAATGCGGATCTGTCAGTGTTGACGCGACAGCCATGGGAAAATCGATATAGTCATTGGTAGGGACGTCCTATCCAGATGAAAAGGATGTATGTGTAGAGAATTTTGTCGCGTACAGAATAGTGCTATTCATATTCTGTAGTCTGTGAATTTGTCGAAAATATAGCGATTCGAATAGTTTTAGGTCATTTTCTGTCCATGGTAGAAAAATCGAAAAATGAGTTTTGTTCGTGGAAAACGATAGTTTTATGAATTATGATATATAGCAGCTATTATGACAAGAATCAAGCGCTGAATCGAATGAAGAGGTTCACTGTATGTTTAAACAAGAATTTAACCATTTCTTCACGCATTCCTTGAATCGTTCATCTCCGAGGTGCCCCTATTTGAGCCCATTTTTTACAGCTTAGGGGACCTCCAGGCTAAACGAAAAGAAGATATGTTATACAGTTTTTAATGCTCTACAATTTGAGATATAGTACCCAAAACGTTTTCTGTATAAGGTATTCAACGGTCAAATTGAAATATTAAAAATAATTTTTCGATATGAAAATGATATATTTTTCGAAAGACATTTAAAGGTCTCTTGTTTAGAATTCGACGGGGATGCCAATAAAAAAAGAAAATTGAAAAATATTGATTTTGAAGCGAGATACATCAAATCACAAAATATCCTTACATTTAACTGTTCACGCAAGAATATTTTTGGAAAAAAAGTTTTATCATTTAATCTTGTTACTGGGGCTCAGTGCCATATCCGACCACGTTTTCGCTCTCGAAATCGAACATCTGGATCTGGGGCAGGCCCTACTGGAGGCATACAGAGAGGCTCTCTTAAATTTAATTTTAAACTTTAGTGCGCCTACAGTAACCCCGCTCTCACCATGAACGGCTCCTCCTCGACGCGCAAGGTGATGAGGTGCTTCTTGTCGAAGGACAGCATCACGGAGAGGCGCGCTTGCTGATCGGCCGGAAGAGTCCGCTTCTGTGGAGGAGGCCTGAAGTTTAAGTGCTTGAAAAAACTGAACAAATTCTTTCCAGGTATGTAGCCTTATAATTCTTGTCAAAAGAAAGTTGCACAAACTTTTCCTTCTTGGCACTCTTGTCCTTCTTGACACTCTTTTCCTTCTTGACGTCCTTCTCCTTCTTGATGCTTCCGCCCTTCTTGTCACTCTTTTCCTTCTTAGCGCTCTTTTCCTTCTTAGCGCTCTTTTCCTTCTTAGCGCTCTTTTCCTTCTTAGCGCTGTTTTCCTTCTTAGCGCTGTTTTCCTTCTTGACACTCCCTCCCTTCTTGGCGCTCTTCTCCTTCTTGCTGCTATTCTTGTTGTCTTCCTTCTTGCTCTGCTCAATATCGTCCACCACCGAAGCGGTCTTCTCCTCCTGCTCTGTCGTCTTTTCCTTGCCACTTTTCTTGCTCTTCGCATCCCCTCCAGCACTCGCGCGATTCTTGCTGACGAAGGCGTCCACCAGCTTCTGAAGCTCCGGTGGCGAGGCGGCCAGCGGCAAGTCTTCAGGCCAATCTGTACGTATTATATTAATCTCTTCTCTTGTTTACATCTAATTCGTGTTGCAAGTTCCCATATTCATATTATAATATTTTTATTTTAATAATAAATTCCCAAAACTGACGTCTTGTTCGACTCGCTCGCAAATGTGCATAATGCTGCCGATTCCCATCTCGACTGCCGTTTCCCAGAAGATGGCCAGCTGGGGCTCGGTCACGATCTGGAAAGGCAAACGATTATTTAGTTACAGTATCAATAACAGTAACCTGGCCAACAATGATGCCACCACTTCCTTCGACGACATTCGCGTTGAGACGCGGAAGAACGCCGTAGCGAGGCAGAGCCGTCCTCTTCACAATTGGCGTTGGGTGTCTTGAAAATAGACAACATATTTTCGCCAAATTCAAAAAAGTACATTGGCGGGAAATTATACCTCTGCACAAGGCGCCACTTGTTCGCAGTCTCCACCGAGCCGTACTCGTCGGGCTTCGCGTTGGCTGGCACTGCCGGATAAACTTCCGGTGCGTAGTGCTCGTACTTGACAAGGTGCTGAAGTGAACAATCAATATCAAACAATATTCTCGCAGTCGTTGTAATCTAAAAACACGACCGCTTACCGCTTCACAGCGCATCTCAATGTCGTTGTAAGTCAGGCAAGCGACGCTAGTGCAAATTACTGAAACAAAATGTATTATTATTATTATTTAAATTACTTTTAATTGCCAATCAAAACATTTCAAATGACTTTTTACAGTAGTCTAAGTTTCATTCATGGCCGTAAATTTAAACTCTCTCCATAGAATCACTTTTCATGCGGCGCGCGATCTTCTCCTCCGGCGCGTTCTGGATAGTGCCCATTGCCTCGATGAAGTTCGACTCCGTCGTGTCGGTCATGGGGAACGAGAGGGGGCGCTTGTCCACCACAGTTGGCGGCTTCTTCTCCACCGGCTTCTCCACTGCCTTGCGGCTGCGGCGGCGGCGACGCACGAAGCAGACTGTAAAGGAGCAATCGACATTGATCATTCGATAGAAATCAATCGATAACGCCTGACCGATTATGCCAATGACTCCGGCAGCCACGAGATACAAACACCGACACCGCCGTAGATGATCATGGGAGAGAAGCCAGACTGGAAAAGGGAGAGTGATTGAGAAAGTCAGGGACTAGACTGAAACTGAGATCAGCGGTTCTCAACAAAGTTCTATCGAACCTCCACCAGAACCGCCGCAGTGGACTGCGGAATCAGCGTCGTCGAGATCGTCGTCGTCTGAAGCAAAAATTCTATATTTAAGAATATATTTTTGCATATTATAATATTTTGTGATTATCTTAATTGTGGTGTTTATTTAGCCGAAAAAATTAGACCTCTTCCTCGGTGACAGTGCTCGGAGTGGTAGTGGGCGGCTCTGTCGTCGTCGTGAAGTACGCTTCGTACATTTTCTCGACTTCTTTCTTTCTCTCTACCCTCCAATTCTTGACATTGCACGGCTCAGTTGCATCGTCTGTCGTTTGGCACAAACAGACGAATTGGGCGTGGCTAATGTTGAAGTTGTCAGATGGAAAGCATCCGGCGGAGCCAGTGTGGGCCACGCAGTAATCCGGATAGGGTGGCTTCCACTTTGAGTCATCTCTCAGAAATGTCAGTTTGCACCAATTCTGCGCAGTAATAGTGCAGTTTTGAGTTTCATCATCATAAGCTTCACAACGCTGAAATAACCATACTTCACAGCGTTTGAACGAAGGCCAAACGACATGCCGCCAACGAAGCAGACACACTTCTATCACACGAAATCTGTAAAATGAAACTAAAATAGTTATTCTAAAGAATTTTTGGTGAGCTGATATATAATGGCGTTAATGTTAAGATGAAGCGAAGCAAACAGGGGAGAAGCAGACGGCGAATTGTGTTGAATGAAGAAGCAGACGAGCAGAGCAGCCAAGAGAGGCTACCTTCCCGTACGATGGCGATTCGATGAAATGATACAAATGCTCCAATGATAGCCGCTTTTATACGGGGTTTTCCTGCTCTTCTTTGTAATATTTGCATCGATTTCGCAATCTTCTGAAAAAGTGCCCTTTTCACGAGTGAAATGTCAGCAAAAGAGGACTATGGCACGTAAAAATTTTGTTTTTCCTTTCCGTTCCGCATATTATCAATGCATTCTTTCCAATTTTATCATAAATCTCATCTATTTCCATATCAACCAGATCTGCACTTCTCTCTGAATTAGCCTACCTTACGCGAATTCTTCATTTTTGTGACTCATTCACGGAGCTCCACTCGGTCAGTTTCCACTTGTTTCCGTGGCGCAAGCGGCTGCCCCATGCGACTGTCTGAAATAAAGAAGATGCATACATTTGCTCTTGTCATTCCATGCCTTCTTTTCCCTCTCATAAAAGCATTTCATGTCTCATAACATATATTTCTTTTAAAAACTTGCTGATTTTTTTTTACGAATTTAGCCAATATCTTCCCATTAAGGAATTTTGGAATGTTAATTTAGTTTCACTTATATCTCATATTTGGATCGAGTAATCTATGCCATGATTTAAAGAAGAATTAAAAAAAGCAAGGTGTGTTGATCATTCCCACTTTGGGTCGTATACAAAATTAGATATATTCTTTGATGTGTACTTGTGGAAAACAGCTGCGTAACTTAATTTCAATTCAGCTTTCACCATTGGGAAAATGTTAAGTAATAAAATCTTACGTTTGAAAGAACTTTTTCGTCAGCAAAGGTTCTGTAATCATTTGGAGTATTTGTACCGTTTAATTTATTTTCTAAAGTGATCACTAACGTTAAGAAAAATTTTCGTTATGATATCTGAAACAAAGTGAGTACAATTTGTGAAGCAAATTGCGAACATACATATAACATATCCTTTATGAGAGCAAAAGCGGAATAACAAGATTACTTTTCTTTATTTCACGATTGCAACATGTGTCTGTCAACAGCTTACGTAGGGGAAACAAGTGGAAGCCGACCGAATGGAGCGCTGCGAGAGAGTCGAAATAATAAAGGATTTGAATAAAGAGGTCAACAGAATGTGAAATGTTGAAGTGGATGACATGGTAATGCGTGCGATTATGGCAAAAATCGGAAATAAGTAAGGGCAAACTGCTTACAAGCCATTTTTGGCTGACATTTCATCAGTAAAGCCGTTAACATTATTTTTTCGCCTATCGCGTTTAGCCTATCGTTCCATCATTTAGGGAAAGTCCTTCATTCCTTACATAGAAATAGACGGCCTTGAGTTCATTCTGCCTAGATTATGACAATGTTATTTGTTTGATTTGGTTGTCGATCGAAAAATTGAAGTATTTTCTTTTAAGACCAATTTACAATTTTATCCACTTTTTTGAGCAAATCATAACGAACTTTTTCTTAACATTGGTCACTTTAGAAAATAATTTAAACGGTACTAACACTATAAATGCGTACTGAAACTCTAAAGATGTTGTAAAGACGCATGAAAATTTCGTACAAACATACAATTCTACTACTCAAAATTTAACAATGTTAAAAGCAGAATTGAAATTAATTTTCGCGGCAGTTTTACAAAAGAACATATCAACGAATATATCCAATTTTGCAAACGACTCAAACTGAGAATGATCAACACATCTTGCTTTTCTTATTTCTACTTTAAATCATAGCACAGATTACTCGATCTAAATATGAGATATAGGTGAAACTAAATTAAAATTCCAAAAAAATTTCAGACAGTCGCATGGGGCAGCCGCTCGCGGCGTGGAAACAAGTGGAAACTGACCAAGTGGAGCTCCGTGAATGAGTCACAATAATAAAGGATTCGAATAAGATAGGCCAACTCAATGAGAAGTGCAGATCTGAATGATCAGGAAATGATGAGATTTATGATAAAATCGGCGAGAGTGCGTTGATAATATGGGGGTCGGAAAGTAAAAACAACATCTATACGTGCCATAGAATTCTTTTGCTGACATTTCACTTGTAAAAAGAGCACTAGTTCAGCATATTGCTCGGTAGTTATTAAAAAAAAAACTGCGGGAAAAAACCGTATAAAAGCCGGTATGATTGGGGCATTTGTATCATTAATTGAAATCGCCATCGTACTGGAAGGTAGCTCTCTTGGCTGCTCTGCTCGTCTGCTTCTTCATTCAACACAACTTGCCGTCTGCTTCTTCCCGGTTTGCTTCACTTCGCCTTAACATTAACGCGATTATATATCCGCTCTCCAAAGTTCTTCCAAATAATTATTTCAGCTAATCTTCAGGACTCCTCCACAAAAGCGGACTCTTCTGGTCGATCAGCAGGCGCGCCTCTCCGTGATGCTCTGCAACGACAAGAAGCACCATCACAGTGCGAGTCGAGGAGGAGCCGTTCATGGTGAGAGCGGGGTTACTGCAGGTGCACTAAAATTAGATATAAATGAAAGACGTACGGTAAGTGCAATAACAAGTTGTGTCAAAACAAGCATCATTTTTCAGGATGACGTGGAGCTGCGCGCGGTGCACGTGGAGCTTCGCAGCCTGGACGGCAAGAAGATCGAGAAGTCGGTAGTCATCGCGCACACCAACTTGACTTTCTGGCCGGAGCGGAAGCTGTCCGACGACTTGGACGCCGTTCTGGCGAGTTTTGTCCTTGTAACGAAATACAGGAAAGTACACCAGAGGTGAAATACGTGACTGCGGTCTTGGAAACGGATCAATAAGGAAGTATTTCTTTCCAATTTAGACAGTGATCGAGCGTGAGCTGGCGCGGTTCGAGAAGTTCGTCCCTACGAATAATCTCAAACGCCACCTGGTGCATCTCTCTTTCTTGATTAATCTCTCTCTCTCTCTCTCTCTCTCTCTCTCTCTTTCTCTCCTTCTCTCCTTCTCTCTTTCTCTCTTTCGCTCTTTCGCTCTTTCGCTCTTTCGCTCTTTCTCTCTCTTTCTCTCTTTCTCTCTTTCTCTCTTTCTCTCTTTCTCTCTTTCTCTCTTTCTCTCTTTCTCTCTCTCTCGCTCTTCCTTTCTCGTTCATTCTCTAATTCTCTCTTCCCTTGCAGGTCTGTATCCAGGATGGAACTGGCTGCGGCCGCTCGTGCCAGCTCGCTGCCATGATCAACACGCGTCGCCAGCTCGTGAATGGGCCCCACGAAGACGGCAACGATCTCCCCACCGGCCCGAACCCCCTGCCCCCGTCTTAGCGGATATGCATGGCTCCGCCTACCAGTCCACTTCTGAGTCTACCTTCTTTCCTTGTTATTCCTATAAAAATTCTATTCTCACGAACATCATTAAACCATCATATTTAGAAAATAAAGACTTTGAATAAATAGTGCGCAGTCATTAAACCATGCGTATTTCAACAGTTTAATGACTGGGAAATATCAAAAAGCTCGTCTTTATTTGGGTTGCTAAAGCTCAATTCTAATTGAGCAGATCGATTCCTGGAGATAGCAGAGGTGTTTGGGCAAGCTGCTGCCGTAAAAGTTCTAAGGCTATTAACTGAATTGATAATTCCTTGTTCTTCTTCCGTTTATTTGTTGCACTTCTGCTCAATGCATTCCGTGGTAGTTTCTTCTGGCGGAGACCTTCTGGCAATTGTGATGGCGTGATGATCAGGATCTACCAATCGGCCAATCGTCCATCATGCCAACTTGCAAGTGAAGATGTAGACATTCGAGTGGTAGTATCATACATCAGAGATCACACATCACTCACCGGGGGGGATATTACCAAGTCAGATTTCTGCTTGTTGAAATATCACAAGTCCAGGATCAGGACTTGTGATATTTCCACAGGTCAAGAACGAGGTGGAATGAATCCTGGACTTGGAAAAATAACTGGAAAAATTTCAACGGGGACTTCTGGACTTAGAAAAATAACGGTCGAAAATTTCAACGGGAGTTCTGGACATAGAAAAATTTCACTTGGTTAAGATCATGGGCACTATCATCACAAATAACCATCATTTGCAGCGGATGACACGATCGCGATTTCTCGGTTTTAATGGTATTTTTTCTTGCGTGTAGTCACTGTTGTCTCATAATCGTTATTGTAGATTCTCCGTTTTTCACGAGGGGATTCTTATAGTTGCTTTATCGTTACCTTTCAAATTACTTGACAGAAGGTTGGAATAGATTTTCTCCCTTCATTAAACAACTGCATTCTTTTTCATCATTCCACTCGACTGGGCTACTCTCTCCAGTTTGTAGGCAAGAATGCGGAACTTTGTTTGGCTGCCTCCCACTATGAGTTCCCTTAAACAAAATGAGTGGTCGTTCAGTCTTATATATATGTAAGAAATATAACATGAGAGGGTCAACAAATTTTTATCTCATTTACATAAACAACAACAGAGATACTACAGAGATTTTTTCAATATGTGCTCGCACCGAGCGATAAGTCCGCCGAATTTGTCCTGACTGCAGGAGCATCTTCACCCCAAGTGTTCGATCTCTAGGATGCAGTGGTGTTGCCGGCGGAGCATTTCGTCTTTGTCTCAGTCAGGGCAATTCCGCCCTTATTTGCTTATTTGCTCTATGACCACTTATTCGCAGTGGTTTTTCGTCGTCATCAACGTTAGTGTGATCAATTTGCCATTCTTAAATATTTATTTCTTCATTTCACCAATAAATACATAACTATGTAAAGTAGTCGTAATGCAGATTGTTTCATCTCCTAGTCATTTTTTATTGTGAGAATTTTAGTAATTTTCCTAAGTATGTAGATAGTTCCCATTTTCAGAGCATTTCTCTTCCGTTATTCCAGAAATGAAAAAAAAATTATATAAGAGTCGGAATGTTAATTTTCACTTATACATGCGAGAGAGAAAGAGGAGGGGCTTTAAGTGGCAACAAAGCTGGGGGTGGATGAACGATACCGCTAAGAAACCAGGGGTGTACAACCTCTCGGAAAGTTCCAAAATGCCCAATCAAATATTCGTTTCTCGATAACGGAACGTTGATTGCATATTTAGATTCAGGCACGCAGATTTTACCATAATCGCAATAGAAAGTAAAAAAAATTGTATGCATGAAGCCAGGCAATCTTGACTTTTAATGATCGATTATGGTAAAAGCCGAGTGCCGTAATCTAAATATGCAAACCAAATTTTCTAAAAGTTAAAGCAACCCTTGTTGTTGAGCGGAACTGTATATGTATATAAATGTGAAAAATGTGTTCAAAATAGCCTCGCCTCTTGCCTTCCTGAATGACAAAGGGGAGAAAGATCTCCCCTTTGTCATTCAGGAAAGACACCCTTGGTGCTCACCTCTCGAAAATCCACACTTTCGTCGGGTTATTGAAGTTGAAATATTACAAGTCCAATTTGCCGTTGCTGTTGAGCAAATTTGTATAGTCCTCATTGGCATAAATTAGCATCGCAAAAGTTATATTATGAAAATTATACATTCAGAATTTGTATAATTTTCATTTTATAAATTTGCGAAAAAACTTTCCCAAATTCATAATAAAACAAGAGAAACCATTATTTCCTAGACTTCCAGATAATCGATCGAATCAATTGGGGAAATCGCAAGTAGTACTCTGCTCGAACAAACCTGAAAAAAATTGATCACATTTAGTTATAATTGTGACTTCCCTACTCTTGACCCGGGCAAAAATAAAACGAAAAAGATTTTTCGGTAAAAAGTAAGTATGTTCTATTCGCTCAACGATTCATGGATACAAATAAAATCGCCGAAGACATTCCAAAAAAGGAGTTCACGATCACATACGTTGGGGGAGTCAAAACGTGCGATGCGAGCTCGAGGAGATGGAGGCAAGGCTTCGGATGCAGCACCACTACATCCTCATGAACGAAGACTAAGCATACAAGAGTTTCGAGCGCCAGTATAGATTCGGAAGAAGCAACGGACATTGCTTGGGCACCTTTGTTTTGTAGTATTCATGCATTCCGTTTAGTCGCAACGGGTTCCCAACAACTGCGGGCCAAAGGAGAAGGAGGCATTGTTGCAATGCGTCAGCGTTCGCATGACGCCCACTTATGGTTAGAACAAGGAGACACTTCGAGAAGCTTTCATGTGGATACGAAATTTTAAGAATTTTCAATGATATGAATCCATTTCTCCTCGCTATTCTCATGATCCTATTTCGGGAGCGAAGGTAGCATAACTTTGGTTTATTACTCATATTCAGCTGAATCCCAAGTTCTCAGCACATTTCGTGCAACAATAAGCTCACAAGCTATGATAGAAGTGTAAACGTTTTCTCACTAAACGCCGCAAGTTTCCATGCTTCCTTTGGGCTTCATACAATGCGTTATATAAAAGTATAATTTTAACCAAACAAAACTTTATACCAAACAAAAAAATTAAATAATTATATTGGATGTTATGGGGACGGTATATGATGTTCAAGGAAATGGGATGTGGAAGGAGTAGCAGGGGACTAGGAGAATTGATGGAGGGTCAGGGGTGTGTCATGTCAAATTAGGCGGGGGAACGCTGCTGTTCCTCTCGAAGTCGACGTTGAAGTTCTTCCTGAATTCGCGTACACATTCGCGCCCTCGCAGCTTGAACCTCACCACACTAAAATACACGTTGATATTAATAATTCTTCATTTAAAACTTTGATTATAGTATAAACTTTTCTTGCTTATTATTATGAATTATTTATATGTTGGCATTTTGCCAAAGTCGAACCATTTCGATGTACGCCTCTCGTTGTGCGCTGCTCTGAAACGCCCCGTCCTCCTACTCCTCGTCATCGACTCCTCTGACCATGAGCTTGGCCGCCGTACGCCTGCGGAGCTCCTCAACAAGCAAAAGTATATGCTAATTTGTCTTTTTTTTAGCGCGCAAAGATTTATTTATTTTTTACTTTTTTTTACCGCTTTAACTATTTAATGAAAAATGAACCTTGCGGAAGCTCGGATAGAGGATATTGAGGACACCCGCGCTGGCATCCCACTTGGGCACGCCGTCCTCCGCCTCGGGCTCGCCGTCCTCCGCCTCGGGCTCGCCGTCCTCCGACTCGGGCTCGCCGTCCTCCGACTCGGGCTCGCCGTCCTCCGCCTCGGGCTCGCCGTCCTCCACCTCGGGCTCGCTGTCATCCAACTCGTCCCCGCTGCCATCCAACTCGTCCCCGCTGCCATCCAACTCGTCCCCGCTGCCATCCGACTCGTCCCCGCTGCCATCCGACTCAGACGCGGTGTCATCCAACTCGTACATGCTGTCGTCATGCGACTCATGGTCGCTGTCATCCAACTCGGTCTCGTTGTAATCCCACTCGGGCAAGCTGTCCATGGACACGCTGTCAAGCGACTCCGACTCGGTCTCGCTCTCGGGAGACTCGTGTTCTTCTTTTACTGCATTCTATAATTGAAACATTATTTCTAAAATATAATTGAAGTTTTTTTTTGATCATCGTTAAATGGATTAGGTGACATTTAGGAGACTGTTTTTGCACCATATGCTAATTTCCTGGTGAGTATATGTATGACAGGACAGGTGGGCGGAGCCTATGTTTGGGCGAATGGCCAGAGCCCTGGACTGACAATAGCGTTTGCCTTGGCGTCGTATAAGCCGCTACGACGAGAATCGTTCGCCATCTTCGACTCGTGGCCGGCGCTCTCTCGGGGTTTCTCAAAAGATTAATTCTATGAGTTTAGATTTATTTGATAACAATATGAGCATAAACACTATGTCGCATTTTTAAGTCAAATTTGTGTTTGGTGAGAAAACAAATTGATTAGAGTCGAACCTCTTCAGCTCCCTTGTTTCCCTCGCTGCTTTTTTGTCTGTTTTCGAGGTATTCTTCGAGGCGTTCCTGAATGTTTAAAGAAGTTATATCTTTTTGCCCCTTTAGAAAATTTTAGCTAAAAAAAACATGAAAATAACATCATTTTATAAAATAAAAATAAATAAAATAAAAATAAATAAAATAAAAATATCAAAAATGTGCACCTGGTCTTCGATGGGAGGCGGATCGGGGACCGTGAAGAGGACGCAGCGACCTGGCAAGTAAACCATCTGAAGATGAAGCCATGGACAAGCAGCCAAAGGTTACGACTTTTTAGTCAAAATCAAAGGACGACAATAGCCGTCTCATATCGATAATTCTTACCAAAAACTTCCTTAGAAAAAAAATTCTTTTTCATCTACGTTCCGCTACCAGACATTCCATAATATATGCAAAAAGACGTACATGAGGTGCTGGCCGCACAGGCTCCCTGTCGGCAAGAACCACATAATCCTCCTTTGATTTCGAGGTCATTTTCATACCTTTGCAATGGGTTCGTTTCACTTCCTAAGAAATATTTTAAGATCATTGATTTACGAGTAATCGTTGATGTTATTATTATTATTCTTTTAAGTTTTTTCTTTTGCCGCATAAAACCAATCGGTCAAAAGAAACCTTTTTTTCTTAAGCTATAAAAATTGAAAATTTCTCTTTGTAAACTTCTACATCGCTCAGAAGGAGGTGCTGCTCCATAATGCGATAGTAATTTTTCAGCTGAAAGAAAATGGAATAAAGATATATATCTATATATATATATATATATATTATATTGAAGTTATGTTAATTTTTTAGTTACAGTTCGAACGTTTTTACTTTAAAAAAATATTTTGAGAAGATGTAAAGACGAACTCTCTGCGATTCATCCAATTGTGGTTTGCACGGCCAAGGCAGTTCTTCTTGTGTGACGTCCCGGAGCACTTTTTTCTCTTCCTCGGTGCTGCAATTTTCCAGCTTCGAAATAGCTTATAAATATACAATAAATAAATATAAATAAAAAATTGCTCCCACTGACAAGTTCTTTGAGTGATCGGTCATAGAGAGGTGTGCCTCCTTCGGACAAGGCGGCATTGGATCAATGCTTATAAGGTAGCCGGCCACGCCGTTCTCCGTCTGGGGACCCCGGGGAACGGTAAGAACTTCGTTGAAGGGGAGCAAGGCGGTGAGGCGCGCGCCTCTTTTTGGGCTTGTTCCAGTAAGAAAAACTAAAAGGGAGATAATTAGTGAGAGAGAGCAACGAATCTAAGAGTCAATGAGAGAAGAGTGGAACGAACTAACATCTTGGACACTCGGCGCAGCATTTGAACCTGCTGGCTGAAGATCTTGAGACTTTGCTCGATGACGGAGGGTAGTCTTAAAAGGAGAAGGATGAAGAGAGGGAAGGAATGAGAGGTTGGAAGGAGATCGATGAGAGCGCCAACTAGAGATAGAAAAAGAAGACAAGAGAGAGATAGAGAGAGAGAGAAGATACAGAGATATGTAGCTCACCTCCGACTGTGAGATAGCATCTGCTGTCATTGATTTATCGGGAGAATCTGCCGTCAATGATTTCTCGAGCCTGGAAAAATTTGTTCCGTCAAATTATTTAGTCTTCACTTTTACAATAAACATTGCATTAAATGCATTAAAACAATTTACATATCAACCAATCTCGGAATTTGATGTCTTTTTTAAAGTTTTTAGAGCCTTTTAATTTAGCCGAACTCCACCCACTCGTCTTCGGTGATGGAGTGTGACTGGGATTCGATCGACTCGGAATTGGTTTGGCTATCGAGATGGGAACTCATCGTGGACATGGTGGTCGCCGAGTCGGAGTCCGCCTTCTGGCGACGGCGCCACAGCCACATGCCCACGACGACCACGACAATGGCTGTGGCTGAAAGAATGGGTTTTTTGCCAATTTATTTAAATTTTTGAAATTTAAATCTGTTTTTAATGAAAAAAGAAAAGATTTAAATCTCTCTTTACCTCAACCAAGATTTAAAAATCTAAAGACCGGTTAAAATGAGCATCAGTCCGCCGCCGCCGGCATAGATCGGCCAATGTGAGCGAGACACCTGAAGAAGAAAAATCAGGTATTAATTTTCTATGAAAATTAATTATTAATAATAGAATGATTTATTTATTTCCTTCTTGTAATATTTTCGTTCTTATTCTTATTCGGATGTTAATTTAGCTGAAAAAGTAATACCTTTTTCTAAGTGACCGTGCTGCTCGGAATGGAAGTGGCCAGTTCCGTGGTCGTCGTGAAGTACGCGGCGTACATTTTGTCGGCTTCTTCTTTCATTTTATCTGCCCACGCTTTGGAGTTGCACGGCTCTTGGGCGCCGTCTTCCGTTTGGCAGATGCAGACAAACTGTGCTTGGTTAATGTTGAAGTCCCCAGCTGGCGAGCATCCGGTGGTGCCATTGTGTGGCACGCAGTTTTTCGGCTCGGTCTTCCAGGTCGACTCACTTCTCAGCAGTGTCACTTGGCACCAGCTCTCGTTAATAGGGCAGGATGTGTCTTCATATTGCGCAGAACACTTCTGAAATAACGGCCTCATGCATGCATCGTCTCTATGTTGAAATAATGTTTGCCTACTAACCCGGCCTTGTGACATGACGCCAACGAAGCAAAAGCACTTCTCACACGAAAACTGCAAAATTAAAGGAAATAATAATTTGGAGGAATATTTGGAGAGCACTATTAATATCGATATCATGGCATAATTAGGCCTTAATGTGCCACAATTTATGACATAACATTAAGGGCGAATGGTCTAAAATAAAGCTCGGTATTTTTAATTTAAGGAGAAACTAAAGTTGAGGAGGGAATCTAGGGCGATAACCGACGGCAAGATGTGTTGAACGAAGAGGCAGTCGAGCAAAGCAGCCAAGGGAGACGAGGAAGCACGCGATTCGACGAAGTGACATAAATGCTCCAATCATGCCGGCTTTTATGTGATTTTTGTTGTTGTAATATTTGCATCGATTGCGCAATATGCTAAAATTTGCTGAGTTTTACAAGTTAAATTTCAGCTAAATAGTCCTATGCACGTAAGGAAGTTGTTTTTACTTCCAGATCCGCACATTATCAATGCAATTTTTCCGATTTTATCATAAATCTCATCGATTTCGACATCAAGCAGATCTGCATTTCTCGTCCAATTGACCTATTTCCTTCAAATCTCATATTATTGTGATCCCTGCGTGGAGCTCCACTCGGTCATTTTCCACTTATTTCCATGGCTTGTGCGGCTGCCCCTACAACAGCCTTGAAATAAAGAAGATATATTTGCCCTTGTTTCACGGATAGTTTTTCTTTCGCAAAGGCATCTAAATACCCCATAGCTTATTTTTTTTTATTCGTTGAATTTTGCTTTACGGATTTACCCAATATCACCGAGTTTCTTCCCGATGAAAAATGAGTACGATCGATTTTGAAAGACAATATTTCTTCAATTTTTTATAAATATTTCCCAATTACTTTTCAAACAAAAAAGAAGAGTATTCTTCCAGAACGTATGATCTCCTGGTGGTGGAAATTTTAGAATTTCCCGAAATGCTGAAACGATATGCTAAGCTCGAGATATTGAAAAAGTGCTCGGTTTTACGGGTGTAATGTTCATAGAACAGTTCTTTTGCAAGTAAGAAGCTTACTCTTACCTGTTGTCAATGCACTCTTTCCGATTTTTACCCATAATCTAACCTCCGAGCTGATGTCCCATGAGACCCAGCCATCTTTTTTGATACGATCCTTCTCGCTGCCACTGCATTCCTGTATAATTCGAAAACTTATTTTATTCGATCCATTAATTCAATAATATTGCTTGGCTACGAATTACGAAGTCGCTGACTTTGGTGATGTTTACACGGTAATCAGCGATCTTATCTAGCACCGAGAATGCTTGATAGGCGCACTCAGTCTTGCTGTTGTCACAGCGTGTGAGTTCCACTCGCAGACTGCAACAATTCCAGTCTATTTCTTTCTTTTTCTTTTCTAGTACTTCCAATCAGTCTTCCGGTAATTGACTATGGAATTCCTTCGGTTTGCAAACAGATTGAACCTGTTCGTTTTGATAGTCGTAATGGCCGAGAGTGTGTCGAGGCCAATCCAGACGTCCTTCTTTTCTGGATCTCCAAAGCCTCGCACGTAATCCGTGAAGGTGTTTGTGTGACAAGTCGATGAGCCCTGTCAAATCAACTATTTCTTTTTTTTATATTAAATATCATTTTATGTTATTTCAATCATCTGGTATTTATTTTCATAATAAAAAACGAGGAAGTCTAAGTTTAAGGCTTTGTTTAGAAAGTGGGGTTTAGGAGTAAGAGGGGAGGGGTGGACCAAGCTGAAGGAAAACCTTGAAGCTGCTGCTGATGAGCGTCCAGCCGCCGCAGCTCGTTTCCATGTCGCATCTCACTTTAACCACCAAATCCGAGTTCGGAATTGGCATTATTCTTAAATCATTAGAAATTGAGGAATTTGAAGGCTTGGTCAACTCGTTAGAATTCATCGCAAACGCACTCATAGACTCCGGACTTCGTGATGTTGTGATATTTATTTGAGAGCGGCGCAGTCCGTTTTCGGCGTGAATTGACTACAGGTCGGACCTGACCAGTTCTTCGTGCAGACACACACCGGAGAGCCTGTGCCGCGGACTAAAAGAAGAATTTTTGAAATCACGTATTTTTACTATTATAAGTTTTATCGAGAAGTTCAGTTTTTCCATGTCTTCTTTACACTATAAATGGAATAGCCAGCATGAACTGACATCTGTCCGTGTCACACCTTCCTCTGCCCTCGGCCTCTCCGCAGCTTTTCTGGCAGTCTTCTCTTTCTTTGCACACCATTCCGTCTCCCTAAGATAAAGAAAAATAGATATATAAATATGTATATATGTATGATCACAATATAAATAAAAGACGGATAATGACAAGCAAAATAATTAACTCGCAACCTCGAATCCTTCCTTGCAAATGCAACGACGCTCGCCTTCCACGGCGCGGCACTCCGAATTTGGCGAGCATCTCAGAGGCTAAGATAAAAAGGAGCGATGAAAGCTAAGTCGTCTTTTTTCCTCAAGAATGCAAATACGAATAGAATATTAACAGTCGGAATAGTCTTGTGCTTCGAGCAGGTGTTGTTCAGTTTGCAGTCCGGAGACAGCCACGTTTTGCCATCTGGAATATTGCTACTAATTCTAGATGAGATTTTCTAACAATGAGACATGTAACGATAAATGTATGCTCTGTCCTCTTTCCATCTCCATCTCCAACTCTCTCTCTCTCCCTCTCTGTATCTTTCTTTCTCCACCTTTCTTCGTTTTCCATCTGTCTCTGTCTCTTCTCTCTCTCTCTCTCACTCTCTCTCTCTCTCTCTTTCTCTGCTCCCAATTCCTGAACCCCTCTCCACTAACCGGGATAGGCGCCGTTCTCATCGCTGCAGCCGCAGTCCTCCTTGCGAATGCAAGTGAGGTCGCTCTGGGAGTCGTCGCGGAGGAAGCCGATGTTACACGCGCAGGCCGCGACGCATTCTACACTAATATTCTACTGGAGTACGAGTGTTAATTGCAATAAAAAATTAGACGACTGCAAAGCTGCACAATACAATGGCATGTAAATATCTCTCTTTCTTTCTAACCGTCTCTGCAATCGTTTCGAACGTTTGGAGCAGAGCACGTCTGATCACAGGCAATTTTTTGAAGGAGGCGTTCGCGGGGCACGTAGGCTATGATAAGAAAGAACAGCTTTTGACACAGCGAACAAAGCGTAATCTCAATGCTTTCCGTTCAAAAGTCACAAGACCTACCGTGCAATTTGTAAGCATCCGCCAATTGTCCAGATTGATAGCTTAATCATAGCCAGTTTTGGTTGAAGGTAAGAGACGATATTTTCACGCTTTGAATATATTCTTTTCTCTCAGGAGATAAAAGTAATTCAGAATGAACGAACAAGTTGACTTCGACTTGCAGATTTCGGCGAAGGACTCGAGACGATTGCACTTTTGTTGGGGCCCTCTGAGACATTGAGATGTCACAGAGAAATAAAGAAAAGAAAAAAATGAACGTCCACTGACTCGCAGACTTCGAAGCAGCACTCATGGAGATAGTGCTTGATGGCGTCCTCGCCAACAATGCGACACTTTGCAAAGGGCCCCTAAAAAGAGCGCGTTGGAGGTTCGACATCATATTGCTATTGTTTAAACCGACATCTTCAGCGCGAAGAAGAATGTCAATGGCGGCGCAGGAGGTTCGCGCCATCGTCAACGCTTCCTTGCGTCGCTGAAAGTACCTGTTTTGCTTGAAATAAATGAGCGGAAGGCAAAAGGCATCTTAACGAACACATGCTTCGCTGCAGACGTCCTTCGGAGCCGGCGATGTCGTCGGACCGCCAAAGACGGGCTAAATTGCTTTGCAAGATTGTACTTTGAAATGGTGACATATAGTAGACCACAAATACCTTGCACTCCTTTAGCTGACCCCGCTCACGTTGTCCTGGCACTGTAAAACCGGAAGAAGTTTTAGAAAGAAGAAGTGCGAAGGGTAATGAAAAGTGAGCCGTAGATTTCTCCTCATAAATGTCGCTCAGTTAATTGTATAAATTACCACAATTGATTTCCAATTTGTCCTCGACGTATTCGAATCCTTGCAGGCGCCATCCGTTGCTGAGATGGCAGTCGATGTAGTCGACGGCTTCCCATCCATAAGCACTTTTAACCTTAATGTTTAAACAAATTAACTACTCTTGTTATTAGCTTCTATTTAGTAAATAGAAATGACTGACAAAGAGTTGATATCCTTGTTCGCAGCTGTAGAGCAGACAATTGGTAATCGCATGGGTGCAGGTGACCAGCTTATTCTTGTCGCATTGGAAACCGATAGGACAGCTCGTAGAGACAGGCGGAGTTGGACACATTGAGCAGCCGGCTGAGATGGCAGCAACTCTTCTTACTGTTTTTTCTCTACTAGTGCCCCTCCGTCTATAAGAACCCCCCCCCCCCCCCTCCAATAGTGCCCCCTCATAATATTCTAATACCTCACCATCAGCTCGAACCGTACCTGGAATGGATCCTGGAGTCATGGGTTGATCTTCCCAATGAACTTATTACAGATTCATTCAAATATTCCGTAAGATGGATATATGAACCAATGATGATTCCATTGAATTCGCGCTATGATTCTTCTTTTTTTTTAAAGTAAAATGTTGTAATCTAGATTTTTGTCAATCACATTGAAAAGCAGTGCCCCTCCCTCTAATAGAACCCCCCCCCCCTCTAAAAGTGCCCCCCTCTCGCAAGATCGCAAGAGCATTGAAAAATAGTGCCCTTGGGGGCACTAATATAATATATATGAAGATTATTAAAGTAGTAAAAACATAACTAAATGTAAACAAAAGTGAACCAAGAAAAGGACACTATTGAAAGTATAGCAAATGTATTTGGCATACTTGGAAACTGCGCACACGTGGCGGCCCTGGTCGCCCTGATAAAGACTCGCTTGCCCTCGAAGACGCCCGTCCACCTGTCCTCCAAGACGCCCGTAAACTTGGTTGCACAGGTGAGGTAGTCGAACGAGAAACGGCGATTTTGGTATTCGATCTATGGAATTAACTTCAGTCAGGCCTCATTTATGTGAATTAAGAAAATTTGATCGTTGCGACTACTGAACAGAAGTCTTCCTCAATGATAACTCTTTTCTACCCACCTGAAGCATCCCGGCGTCGCACGCCATGACAGGGCAGCCCGTGCGGAAATGAGGACGAGCTTGCAAGAAGCGACCATCGCACACCTCACAAAGGGCATTCATGCATACGTCCATTTGAGAGAAATTGTAATGGTATGAATGTACACACTAATGCATTATTTTGCCAATAACAGGACAAATACACGACCAGAATGAACATATTGTCAAGTTAATTTAGAAAAAAACCTGGCCGTTGACGCAAGGCAAGGAAGTCGAAGTCATCCGTAAGCAAGTTTTCCTACATGCAACTACAAACAAAGACACAAAGTTAGCTGGAATCAAGTTTGTTCCTTCCAGTGGTCATCAGTGACAGCTTCCAATTAATCGCTTTCCCTGGGGAGCCAACCCATACTCCAGGGGCAGTACTCTTCGTAGCATGCTACTTCCACTGGCGCAATCCCCGGAGGGCTGTAATGAGAGTGACTACTCATAGAGCCACTACAAGGTACGTTCTATTAATTAAAAACTTCTAGCTAAAAGAGTGCTATCATCAAAAAATTATGTGAGACATCAGATTACCGCTGCCCTACGCACTATCACACGCGCGCGCTACTTGCACGAAGAGGGACCTATGCAACCTGCGAAATAGTACGAGAGAATGAGACTGCCTACTACGAGCGCTGTAATTCGAACCTGCATTATTTATTTGTATGCCTATGTATGTACGACGATTTGAAATGCCTTAAAGAGACTGACCGCACGTGATGGAAAGCTCAATCGGCCAAGCCGCTTCGAAGCCATTCAAACGCCATCGCTGATTCTCATGGCAATCCATTGAATCCATCGAAATCCAGTTTGACTTGTACTTTGCCTAAGCAGAGAAGAAATCTGTGATTTTCCGGTACACTAAAGAAAAAAAAGTAGACAACAATATTTTTAGCTACTTTTCTGCTGTCGTAATTAATGCATTCAGCATTAATATATGTACATATCTGTTCTGTACTCCTATGACAATGTTGAATCCTGACAGCGAGACGAGATCCGCGGGCGCAGCGGGTTATAGCGCAGCCAGTCTGCAAGTCGTTAACCAGCTGAAGCTGTGAAGAATCGCACGAACTCGCTATAGGACACTCTGTGGCTTTCGTTGGCTGCTGGCAAACGGCGCACGGATGATTGTCTGAATTGTCGGGATACATACATAGACATTTTGGTTCCATTTAGTTTTTATCGCCTATTACGGCAATGTTTTGTTGCACATGAATATATGTATGTATGTATATACATATATATTCATATATATACATATATATATAAATATATATATATATATATATATATATATATTTATATATATATATTTATATATATTTGAATAATAAGGAGCACGAAACTAAACGTAACTTTTTCGAATTTTCTTGACTATTGTGTTAGCGCCTCTCTAAATCTCGCTAATACAGGCAAAAAGGCGCGAAGTCAACGGTGAGTTTTAGCCCTTTTAAGGTAGCACACACTTACCGCTCCATTCATTAATCTTGCCGCATGTCCCAGTCCCCAGTGTTAATATAGGCCGAAGTGTATGTATCCAGGATATGTGCCAAGTTGATTTTGAAACGGTCATGTCCGGTTGTTCGTAACATGTCTTGGACAAACGGCAAGATTAACGAAAATTCGAATTTTCAGGAATTTTGACCTAAGAAAATTTCCCTAAATTGCTGCTCCTCTCATTAAACAAAAAGTATTTTTAATACCTCAAGTTTAAACTCCTGGTTTTCATTATTTAATCGGACTGCGCAATGATCAAAGCGGAAATTGATGAGCTCACCGCGCAAGAGTCGAGGTTGGTGATTTCTTGACAGTCGAAGGAGCACTGGGCAGAAGGCACAATCATGGCCGTGGTGGTTGGCGGAGGCCGCGGAGTCGGAGCCGGAGTTAGCTTTATGCGATCTCGCACACTGGGACAGTTGTCAAACTAAGGAAATGCTATTTGATATGTAGATCGCACTAACCCGCTAATGGGAGTGCGATGGATAAATTAAGTTCTCCAATAATTTTCCGGTGATCGCCCAGCCCTTCTTTAATGATTGAATATTGAGGGAAACAAGAGAGTAACCATTCTACCGGCGATATTGTTCTCTTCCCAAGAGGCAACGAAGGGATTGATTATGTGTGGATATGGCTTGCATCCATTAAAATTCTTGCTGCCCTTGCCGCCGTTCGGAACTTGATATCCATTGCTGAAAAAAAATATTTTCAAGTCTTACTCATTTTCTCGCAGCATGATCTGCAGCGAGAAAATGAAGCGTTATTTATCTTCTTTCCCCCTTTTCAAACATCGACGACTCTGTAACCTGTGTATCATATCATTATGGCAATTTTCGTCCATGTTGCCACAAACGCCTTCCAGTTTATTAGTTCCGTAGAATTGATTTGAAACGCAGATGAATACCTTGAATTGACAAAGCTTAGTTAATATTAAAAAAAAAAAGACTTCATCCATAGGGAGAAGGAACCAACGTCCTCGTCCATGCCGAAGTCAACGGTAAGGCCGCAGCTAGGAGCATCAATTACCAAATTTTCAACCGAAATCTTAAAAAAGCAGCCTTTTTTCTCTTACGATTAATATACATTGATACTTCAAAGGCAACTATAAAGTTTAATTACCCTGCCTTGCTGATCTCTCCACGAACGACCATTTCTAAGTTCATTGTTCACGAACAATTGCTTCTGAATCGAGAATCTAAAGTATTCGCGGACATTGATTAATCTTTACAAACCCTTTTCGTATAGGGATCACGATTAATGCGAATCGTATAGCCAAAAATCCAAAGCTCCATGTCTCCAACAAACGAGGTGCTGCAAGAAGGTTTCTTAAAGGAGCGGTAAACTCATATTTTTAGATGCTTCGTTGATGTAAGTTATTAATATGCTCTGTTTAAACTAAAACAATACAGAAGCATGGACGCCAGAAACTTTTCTTTCTAATGTGCGAGAAATAAACAATTCAATAAATGGCATTTGATATCCCTGACGCAGCGGATTAACTTATCTATGTAGTTACTACCCTTTTTTCCACTTGACTCCACCAAATTCCAGATACTCGAGATACAATTATTTCGCTAAAAAGTAGAGGGTGGAATCAGGATGCATCGGGCGTGTCTCAGGTGCATCCTGCTTCCACCCTCTACTTTTTAGCGAAATAATTGTATCTCGAGTATCTGGAATTTGGTGGAGTCAAGTGGCAAAATAGGGGCTTCTTGTTTCAACCTCCTTTCACATTGTCTGCTGTGTGACAAAGTAAGAACCCTTTTTTTAAATCTCTGTGACGCTTCAAACGGTCTCTACATTGGAACCTCCGCCTCTCTGGATTACTTTTCTATTTTGTGACAAGAAACAAATTCATCCCAAATAACGCTTTCGAGAATAGACAGAAATTATAGGTATAGCAAATAATAAAGGAAGCTTGCATACAAGAAGACATCTTTGTGGCTCCTGACTAATCAGGAAATCCTGGCGCAATCGTCCCTAAGATTTTGACATGGAAATCGCACGATGGATGTGCTGCCAAATAAGTGTCCGTCGGTCTCGTAGCAAGAAACGGACAGCTTCTCCCTTAAAGGAACCAAAAACTCAATCTTGAACTCGCGCCTTTTTACCTGAAACAAGGGCGAGAGAGCATGTGATTTAGACGGACGCGACTACAATGGTCAAGAAAATACAAACGTTTCGCGCTCCTTTAAAAGAGCCGTCAACTTATATCATCGCCATGCCAAAGCATAGCCAACCGTGGAAGTCATAAACAAGGCCGTCGAAGCTGAAGAAGTGCGGTTCTCCGTAGATCCTGCAACACTGTTTTCCGAAGCGAGTAAACTTGTCTGCATATGTATGTAAGTTCGGTTCGCGAGTGTCGAGGATGAGAGATTTACGAAATAAAAACGGGCACTCGATCCTTCTGCGATACACATTCTTCTCGATCGTTCTAAAAAGGTTATATATTGTTAGAAGTACATGCTTGTTGCTTACCAGAAAGTATTTTGATTTGAGTCAAGACTTTGAGACGTAATTGAAGTTTAAAGACACATCGCGTCATCGTTAAGATCTTTAGCCTTTGGCAAGTCAAATGCTTTCTTTTAAATGTCACAATTTGACATTCACTAGCAGAATACCACCGGGTATTATGAAACAGAATAGATAAGGGCGGAGAAAAGTAAGAGAGAGAGAGAGAGCGAGAGAGAGAGAGATAGGGAGATAGAGAAAGAAAGCAGAGCGCGATAAGAAAGTACATGTGGAGTGGGAACTCGATGAAGCAAAAGGATGACAGCAAAAACAGAGATTTCGTTAAAATGTGAAAAGGACAGAGTAAGAAACAAGAGAACAAGAGAGAGAGTGAGAAAGAGGAAGAGAGAGGGAGTTGATACCTGAATGTCCACCGTTTCTATCAATTTGATATTTGAGGCGCATAATGACCTTTCTCAAGCACACAAACTTCACCGGTATCGGTTAGAATAAAAGCTTCATGTGGCAGCCTCGAGGCAAGATCGAGAACGTCTCCTATCTTCCTTGTTTTGTTTTGAGAGAGTGTTTTTCTTATTCTTTCTCTTTCTCTCACTCGCTCTCTCTCTCTCTGCTTAATCACTGATTCCCTCGCTCTGTATCTCTCTTTCTCACTCGCCCTCTTTCTCTTCTTACTCTCTCATTCCCTCGTTCTCTATCTCTCTCTCTCCCTCTGTCATCTCAGAATGCTTCTTCTTGCCATCCTCTTCGCTCTTTCGCTCTCTGCCGACGCAGTGCCCGTCGTTGCCGACACGAACTGCATGTTCCCGAATGGTGAGTAGCTCTTTTATTTTATTTTTTTTAATGTATTCTTTGGATTTTGTTCGATTGACACTTGAATGAAAAGGAATGTATATTTTTCACTCAAAAAAGAACCATATACTATTTAAAGCATATAAATATAAATATATGTATTATAAATAGTTGCAGCTTAAATAAAGCACAATCAATTATAAGTTTTCTTTAAAGGTACCGAGTCCACCTTCCACTGGTGGCAAGGCGTAAGCAGCAGCGCTGTCAACATTACCGACGTTCAGCCTCAAGATGCGGCAGGTCAGAGAAATACAATTCAAAATATAACGATCAAAATTATAAATATTTTTTTTAATCACAGATAAATAAACTCGAGAAAAATAGACGAATGCAAAGGTGACTGCACATTGCGAACTTCTTCTTATCATACTCTAGTCTTCAATTGTGTTCTCTTTTCTTAATACTAACCTTCACTCTCAAACTGAACACAGCTTGGCCTACCTCTCTTTCTCACTCTCTCTGTCACTCTCTCTCTCTTTCACTCTCTCTCTCTCACTTTCGCTCTCATTCTCACTCTCTCACTTTTATCTCTCTCTCTCTCTCTTTCCTCTCTCGCGTTAGGCACATTCTTTCGCAGGCAACTTCGAGTACCCGATTCTGCTCAAGAAGCCACTGTACGTGCAGACAACGCTCCTTAACAACGAGACTGAATTCATTGCTGATGATCTGCTAATGAGCATTAGAATCTGGCAATACGGAGGCTTCCTCGGATGCAACTGGATCGAGATTCCGACCTTCGGCCTACTGTAAGACTATTTTAAACATTTATTCCTTCACACATTTTTCGCATTTGTTAAGAGCGATAAAAGGGCAGCATAAATTACTCCTCGCTGATTGTGAGGAGTTTAGCCTTTTTTTGTTTCATTTATTTTATATATAAAAAATTTTTTTTAAAATTAATCCCGAACTCTTCAGTACGAACCTCGACGCTTGCTCGAATATCGTGTCGTGTCCGATTACTCTGGGCCAAGACAAGATCAAGGTCATCATCGACTTCACCAAGTAGGCGGGCACAACTTGTTTTCTATAGCTTGTTTTTTTTTAATTATTTAGAGGTTTGTTTAACCAGCAAAATGATATGTAATTATGAAATAAAATTAAAAGAAAAGATGTTTTTACCAACACATCGAGCTCGAGTCTTGATTTATTTCCTCGTAACAGGAGCACATAAAAGATGGAATAATTTAATTAATTGATAATTTTTTTATTTAAAAAGTCAACCTTTCTAAAATTCCAGGTACTCGGCGATCATTGCGCTCCTGAAGAATGACATGCCCTACCAGATTGAGATGAAGCTCAAGAGCAAGAGCTCCGGCAAATCCGTTTCCGTCGTCTCTCAGGCGCGTGCTTATGCACGATAGGCTCTCCACCCACCATCCTATCGAGACTCCGCCCCCTAAAAACATCAGCCCCGCCCACGCCCCCAACCCCCAAATTCTACCATCCTCTTTCCCATTGCAACGCCAAACAACCTTCTCCTGCTAATCACTATGAAGTCGTGCATGGATTTGTTTACATCCACTCGTTCTTCTTCATGATAAAAGCACTTTGTGATCCATCTGCCAACCACCAATAACTTCACTAACAAGGAATGGTCAGAAACCATGGGAACCATAACTTCTAGTTTCTGGAACATCGATCAAGGAGGTCATAAAATAGTCGCGGAATATAAAAATACAAGGTTGAATCGAAATAAAAAAATCAGCAGAGATTTCAATGACCCAGACAGATGGACCGGCGACCTAACATTCCGTGGGCCCTGGCCGAGCCTTCGGATTCTCTGGCTGGCCCGTAGGCCAGTTCGGGCCCGACTGAAGGAGAAATTAGTAATTGGTCAAATGACTCGATATCGGACAGTTTCGAGCTAACAAAGCCATTGTTGTTGGAAGTTTTTTTTTACTTTAAGTTATATTTGTAACTGGCATTCCTAGTGGACCGAGTTGCGTGCTCCGCGCTGTTGAGCAAGCAAAGAAAGCACAGCCTCTGCCATTCAACTTCACCTCATTCCTACTATTCCGTGCGAGTTATGATCCGGGAAGTCTTGAGGACGCCAGCTCTTATATAATATAATGCATTTTATCTTCCGGCACACAAAGAAAAAGTTAAAGAAACCTTGGAGGCTGATCAAAATGGAAGATTCTGATCGTTTTCTTTCTGTTTCTCTTTCTCTCGCAAGAGATTTTCTGCAAGACAGATGGACATCGAGACAGATTTCAGTACAATTGAGAAAAAAGCATTGCCGCGGCTATGATCTCACTCCTCAATACTCGCTTCTGTTAGCATGGGATCGATTATTGCAATGCATTTTGCAGCAGGAAGCGAGACTCTTATTGTTAGAGCCGGCCAAAATGTTGACTGCCCGGAAAGACTCTGAGCACTTCTCTCTCTTGCGTTCCGGGCGCTCAACTGGCGATAACTAATTATAATTTTTCTTTCAACTCATTTGTTTCGGTTATCCGTCTTCAACCTGATAATTTCGGTAACAGATTTTCTTGCTGCATATTGATTTTAAGATAATATGCTATTCAATAAATCGGCTAGCGATTTTTAAATAGTATTTATCGTCGGGACAAATAACAGAATTAGAGAAGACGACGGCGGCGATGAGAAGAACAAAGAGGAAAAGAGAGGGGAAAAAGGCGGAGCAACTAGAGTATGAGGGGGCGGAGCCTCACTGGCCACGGGAGATGCCGTGGGTGCCGATAGGCTGCCCGTTCACGGTGAGCAAGACGCTGGGGTCGACATCGATGGAGAGGTGGAGAGAGAGCGGAGGGGGCGGGGCTGAGGAGGCGCGGGGGCGGAGCGACAGAGACAGCTCCAGCTGCAATGCACTGAATAAGACCACCCTAAGGAATTCCCGTTTTATCTTCACAAGCCCTGATTTTGGTGTCGAATGTAGATTGATCCAACCTCGACAGGCCGAACCGAAGCGGAGGTGACAGGAATGTCAAGAGAAGGCACGGCAATCTTGCTAGGCTGAAAGAACTTTTCTTCTTTTAAATTTTATAATAAAACAATTGTTTTTTTTCAATCTGCTGACCGTTTTGTTCGAGTCAACTACGGCCTCTCGCGCTGGACTTGGCGCTGCAAAAATATTTATTGTTGTAAAATTCGGCAAAAGATTTAATATTTTATGTTATTATTCTTCGGAAACAATTTTTCTGACATCTGGTGTGAATGCTGGCGATGTTCTCCTTGACGTTCTGGATCAAGGACTGCAGGCGACTCTCAAAGAGCTTTAGATTATTTATGTTTCATTAAATTCTAGCCAATCTAAATATTCATGCTAATCAAGAGCCGGCTCTTTAATCTAACACTTCGTACTGGCATGTAACTCGATGGGGAGCTGTTGTTGTGTCCATCTGAAATAGGTCAAATAAGTGAAATAATATCTTATTGAGAATCCTTAACAATACAAATTGTTCTTACATTCTTTATTTTAAAGTCTTTAGAGCAAAAGTTTGCCAAGGAGCAAAGATGTCGACGCTTAAGATAGAAGGTGGCAAGATGGCCTGACCAGAGCCGGCCGACCCATGGGAGGAGCCGCGCTTCTCCTGCTCGTTCGGCTGCTCTTCGCACACGTAAATCGAGTGTTGCGCCGATGCCGACAGCGGACTGAAAAGAGGCAATTCTTCGCTAAAAGTATTGTTCCATATTCTTTGCTTTCCTTTTCGAATTTATATTTAAGAAACCATCCATTTGTACTGATAAGACGATAGCCAATGACTTGTAAAGTGACCTTTTGGCCGAACTCGTCGCAGTTTTCGTCGAGCACGTGTTGGCGGTCCACTTCTTGGCGCGGGAGCGACCGCGAGATGAGGAAGAGTCGGGGGAGATTCCTGGGATAGAGAAGGATGAGCAAAAGGCAAGGTAAGGAGTACAACTTGATTGTGATCTACCAGAAGCGTCGGTCTTGGCCTTGCCGAGGGGAGAGGCGTAGCTGGCCAACGCGGCCGTAGTAGTCGAGGAGAGACGGGCCAGGTTGGAACGAGCAGAGGAGAGAACGGAGGAGACGGCAGACGCAGCCGAAGAGGAACGCCAGCGGGAACGGGAACAAGATCTGGAGAGAGAGAAAGAGAGAGAGAGAGAGAGAGAGAGAGAGAGAAAGAGAATGAAATAGAGAGCGAGAGAATGATTGGTAGAGAATCATCCTGTTACCTGGGCATCACCGACGAGTCCGAAGCCATTCGCAGCATTTCACGCGCCTCCACCTCAGAGAAGGGAAGGCTGGTACTGTAGTCGGTGGTCGTCGCGAGACCGCAGGTCGGATACTGGAAGAGTAGGAGATTGAGAGAGAGACAGATAGAGACAGCGAGAGAGAGTGAGAGTTAAGGGAGATTGAGAGAGAAAGAAAGAGCGATAAAAGAAGAAAGGAGCGCCTTGGCATCGATAATTGTGCATCGCTCGATGCGCACGACATTCGGCCCAGCCAGGATGCGCTCCTTGAAGACTTCTTTGTCGAGGACGTCTAGGAACGACGGCTTCAACTCCTGCAGATATTCTTCCTTATAATCCTCAGTAAACCCGGCAGCCTCACCTGGTTCGGCGCCGCTTGCGAGTTGGCGGCGCGGATCTCGACGGCCTCCATGATGCGATACTTGCCGTCCTCCTTGGCGAAGTGCTGCTTCAATTCGATGGCGAGCGGCGCAGTCAGCATGAAGGGAGCCGACGATTTCGTCGCGTCTAAAGAATACGGTATTTACAACTCTTTAAAGATATATTTACGGTATTGTTATTTCCTTGAAATTGCTTGAGACAGGGGGAAATCTCTGTAGGGAAAGCATGAACAGAATCTGCTGAAAACGTCGCACTTTCGATGACAAACGGCGTCTCCGACAGCGGGAACGGCTTTCCGTCTCCGAAGAAGAGAAGATCGGAGATGTCCACCATGTCGGACACGTTCGGCTCAAATTTAATTCATTTTCTCTTTTCTACCCGAACTGTTGACGAATCATTTTGAAACTATTTTAAATACATTCATTGATTATTATAAGTATAAGATGGTTGAATGGATGAATTCTTTGTTGCTTGATGAAAAGAAGGAAGAAGCCGCTTCTCAACCCGGACAGTCGTCGACTCTACGATGCGAATGGCTTGTCTCCCGCTCAGCACGGCGCACGATTTCTCCGCCGAGAACTTCCCGCCGCTCGGAACCGGAAAATACCACTTTGTAAACATGAATAATTTGAATTTCCAAGAGAAATATATTAAAATCAAAACATTTTAGCTGTGTTTGATCTTTCCTAACATTATTGCCGTGCTGTTTCAGTGGAGTGTCCGTCGTAAAGTCCACCGTGCCAGTTTCGAAGAGTAGAAGCTCCTATGAAAATAGGTTTTAGGATAATTTTATTTTCACTTTAATTTTAAATGCTGACATGCTTGAGGAGCACAGTTCCATCTTCCTTGCACTCAATCTTCCGCTCGGAAGTCCCCTCAAGGACGTTGAACAGGTACTGTTCAGTTGACATATCCTGAAAATCAATATAAAATTAATTTAGAAGATTCATAACCCAAGGACTTAATAACTTTGAAAAGAGATTTCCTCAAGTGGAAGATATTTTTCATTATTTTTCATCAATTGGGAGGACAACCTGGAAGCAACCGGGTGGAGAGAGCGGAAAGGACGCGAATGCGCATGAGATTCAGCGAGATCCCTAAATATTTTGAAAATAATCTGAATGTCACTTCGATTGTTTATATCTGTATTATTGTAATTTTTCTTCTTTTAATTATCATATGTTCTTTTTATAGTACTTTCTTTTTCTCTTCTTTTACCCGATAATTCAAGGCCATAATGAACACTCGACACTCGAGGGATATGAAGAAGATGGGATGGGTATTGAAATTATTCGCCTGGCGGAATCTGACGAAGTGACCCGCAGACATTCTATTCCCGGCGACCCGAACTTTTCTCCTGAAGCATGGAAAATCAATTCACACATGGAGAAAAGACCGTTTATCTGCAACTTTTTTTTCTAGTCCCAGATTTTCTATCATTGCACTTTCAGCTTCCGAGTGCGCCATATATGAATTTTGTATTTTTTATTCCATTTTCTCCTATTTTTATTATACATATTTTGAACATATTTCTTCCTGAAGAACATTTGCAACCGATTTTGGCGAATATCATCCAGATTACACATTGAAAAATATCCCTTACTAGTGAAGAGTTGATAGTACGTGTTATCCGTACTTTAAAAAATTTTATCCTGCGGTTGGCCTATTCTGTTAAATCTGTATTTTTGGATTGAGAAAGTCTCCTTAAGCTCCGCCCACCAATTGTTTTCTATGTGTAGCTGACATTCAAATATATCATATCCTTTTCCGGCAAATCTGTTCACTCTATTTGCTGTGAAACGTTTCTGAGAGGATTGGCATTATTTATTCTCGGATCCAGCCGGAAGTAGCATGCCATTGGATGCGTGGAATGAGTCCCGTCTACTGGTTGTTGGTGAGCGAGGTCGGGCCGGGGGCGGGCGCGGCGCCAGCCGCTCCTCCCTTGTTCGCGCCCCACCAACCGTAGTAGCCGGGGTAGCCCCAGCCGGCGTAGCCAGCATAGCCATAACCGCCCCACGCCGGGTACGCGCCGTAGCCCTGCAACATTTTCGTTTGAGGTTTTAAAGGCAGCGAAATGGCGGGAAAATATATTTTTTTAAATTGCTGTCTAACCGCGAGGTACTGGGCATCAGCCTCCTGCGAGACGAGGAAGGCAGCGAGGACGCAGAGGAGGAGGCTGAAAAAGGAATTCACAATTCATCGACTGTTTGGAAGGTAACAACCTTCAGTAGAAAATTTCCTAATAAATTAAATTAAAATCCTTTGTTTAACGAAAAAAATAATGTTGTTAGTTAATAAAGAATTCAAGAAGCCCACTGACATCTTGGCGTACATTCTTGAGAGATGAAGAGAACTTCTGTCTGTCTCTCCACTTTCCACGCGTTTTATAGTGCTCGAGCTCGAGTTATTCCTGCCGCTGGCAACCAGAATTCTTCTGCTCTCTATCTATCTTTTGCTCACTAACTCTCTGGATTACACGCTCTCTCTCTCTAATCTCCCCCACACACTCTTTCACTCACTTGTTCGTAAAAACCTCAAAATCCTCGCTCTCTACACACTTCTCTGCTATCAAACTCTCTGTTGGATGTTGGTCGTGTGCCAAGTGCAACTGCAACATTTACCGAACTCCTCATTCTTGCACTCGCCTTTCTCTCTCTCACTCTCTCACTCTCTCACACACCCACTACCTCCTGTCAACATTCTGTTTGCACTTCATACGATTATCGCCCTCCAAACTGCAGTGAACTAAAGACTTGCAACAGCGTTGTGTTTCACATCTCTCTCGTACCGCTCTTTCTTTTATTTATTTATTCATACATCGTTTAGATGTGACGACATTAAAAGTAATCAATAGGAATGGCCAGTCAGCAAGTGTGATGAAAGGGAAGGGAAAGGAAGAGGCAGCGACCGCTTACGACATCGCCGGAACGGGATTTTTTTCTTTTCATCATTTTGACACCTTTTTATACTTTTTATATATCCTTTTGCCTTTTTCAGTTCGCATGTTCACGCTTCTCGACTCGCCATGTTCATTGCTAAAGAAAGGCTCCTTGGGCACTTTCTCATACAATGCCGTTTGAACACAAGAAGTGAATTTTCTTTTATTTTATTTTCCGTTTTCCTCTCCGCTCCTTCCCATCGTCGTCGTCCGAGTCTTCAGAGCTGTTCCCCTGCAATAATACACAACATATTTTCAATAATAATATAAGTAAAAGGTGCAAGGGAAGATAAAAAGTACTACCGAAAAAGGAGAAGGAGAAAATGCTAGTTCCTTCGATCTTGTAAACGTGCTCTGGGGATCCGTACCTGGCAGTATTCGGGCGGCCAAACTCAATAGTCATCGGAGTTCTAGTGTCGTTTCCGAAGGAGCTGCAGTTGTATTCTCCCAGATCATTGTGTCGCGTGTGTGTCCCTGTTGTAAAAGAAAAACGGTTGAAGGTTGACTGTAAACGAGGGGATCTGTAGAAATTAAACTAAGAAGATGAGGAGTCTTCTGGAAAATTAGAAAAAGAACGGTTACAAGAAAAGAGTGAGAGAGAAAGAGAGAGAGAGAGAGAGAGATGACATGGGTACACATTTAACCGAGTCGCATAAATAAAAGAACCTGGTCGATGCTGATTGTGAGTTCGCTTGACTAGGAGAGATTATTCGCAAGTTTCATAGAGTTGCGACCTCTTCTAGTCTCGGTGTTCCATCCGTTGCGGCCATCTGAAAGGGTAAGGAGAGCACGAATAATGTAAAATACACTGTAAGAACAGTTAGAAAGGAGAAGAAACGACGATCTACTTTTTTTAATATTAGGAAAAGATGGGGAAGTGTTCGCTTAAAGAGAGCTCACAGCTTCACTCTGTCGAATTGAGCTTTCAGCCGTGCTATTAATCTAATACGAAAAGTTAAACCAGAGCTGAGTGAAATTTGAACGAGCATAAATAAAAACTTAACGCAAGTTTTGTGCCTGTTTACTATGGAAAATGGCTTAGTTCATTCACATTTACTCCCTTCCTTTGCAGAACTTGACGAACTTTTCAAACTGCGCCGACCATGAAAGTTCGCTAAAGTTTATGTCTCTGACACGAGAGAGTGCGTAAAAGTGAGAGAAGAAAACATTCTAAAAAATTTCTACTCACTTTTGCCCTCTCAGTTTTGCACACTATTTCCGCATCTTTAAATGTGACACAACTCTCAACCAAGAACAAGTGGAATTTGAAACAAGCTCGGCCTAGTAAATTTTTTGAAGGCAACTCAACTTGTTTAGCCTCGACAGCTAGTCGCTTTTAAATATAATTCTCTGTTTGTCCGTGCTAATTTTATAAATTTTACTTGCTATTTCAGTACGTGAACGAATTTTTGTATATTTGAATGTGATGTTGAAGAGGGGTATTCCTGCAGAGATGACGTCAAGCCGGCGCCTGCCTCGGCCGCCCCGGCCGCGTCTGCTGCCAAGGATGCGCCGCTGGTGAAGGCGCTCTGCAAGGAGCACTCCATTCCGCTCATGAAGGTCTTCGACAAGAAGCTCCTAGGGAAATGGAATGGCCTCTGCATGTGCGATCAGGAGGGCAAGGCATGCAAGGTTTGTTATGGAAAGTCAGCATCAAAGCCTTTTAGTTGTGATGGAATATGCAAAGATGCTTATAATTACTCACAAGGGAAGCCTCTTTCCATAACCCAGCCAATCGTGATCCAAGTAAGTTTCCTATGTAGTCCTTCTCGAAAGATGTGTACTAAACTATTTTAAAACTGCGCTCGTCGCATTTGCGATTTTATATGAATTTTTGAAAAATGAGTAAAATTTACATACGAAATGCTCGAACTTTATCAGTCGTGATTTTGTCTCTACAAATGTGACGTTGGCAGCGCAGTGGGTTGCGCTCCCGCCTTCAATTTTCGAGGTCTGGGTTCGATTCCCTTTGGTGACGAAGTTTTTGCTGCTACTGTTTTGTTTATAGCGATAATAAAGGGCACTCTTAAGGGTATTTTTAAACGATTTTGAGTGTATGCAAAACTTTATTATAATAATTTTGCGATGTACTCTTTAAGAAAATTTTTCGGCAATATTTTACTTCTCCACGATTTGCGATCCGAAAGAGGCCGTCCCCAATAGGGGAAAATTTTTCCAAAAAACTTTTTTGTTGAAACTTTGCCCAGGGGGTTATTTGATGCCAGGAAACCGAATCTGAATGTCGTTTTGCTCGATTTTGCCGTTTCCAAGAGTTACGGTAGTTTTTCGGTAATTGACAGATTTGCTTCAAATTGGCTAGAACTCCCTAATTGGGGGATATTTGTGTCGACTAAACCAAATGTGAGGCGTGTTTTGATTGATTTCGTAATTTTCAGGACTTACGGTAGATCAGTAAGTATTACCATGCCCGAGAGAAATTGACTTCACCGTAAACCTACCGTAACTCTTGGAAACGGCAAAATCGAGCAAAACAAAATTCAGATTCGGTTTCCTGGCATCAAATAACCTCCTGGGCAAAGTTTCAGCAAAAAAATTTTTTTGGAAAAATTTTCCCCTATTGGGGACGGCCTCTTTCGGATCGCAAATCGTGGAGAAGTAAAATATTGCCGAAAAATTTTCTTAAAGAGTACATCGCAAAAGTATTATAATAAAGTTTTGCATACAGTCAAAATCGAGTGCCCTTTATTATCGCTATAAACAAAACAGTAGCAGCAAAAACTTCGTCACCAAAGGGAATCGAACCCAGACCTCGAAAATTGAAGGCGGGAGCGCAACCCACTGCGCTGCCAACGTCACATTCGTAGAGACAAAACCACGACTGATAAAGTTCGAGCATTTCGTATGTAAATTTTACTCATTTTTCAAAAATTCATATAAAATCGCAAATGCGACGAGCGCAGTTTTAAAATAGTTTAGTACACATCTTTCGAGAAGGACTACATAGGAAACTTACTTGGATCACGATTGGCTGGGTTATGGAAAGAGGCTTCCCTTGTCAGTTGTTACAAAAACTATTAATAAAGAGGGATCTTCAGGTCGTCGGTAGTTTTTTTTACATTGTTATTCTTGCATTTATCTTAAAAAAATATGCATTGAGTTGTTAAAACGTCAGTATGGTTTTTGACAAACTCATCCTGTTTTAACTCACGGGTCCTATCCTTTTCGTTTTATTTAGCTTTGCAAGTAGATTGCATTATTTTTATTACCTTCTGTTAAAAAACTCGTTGTTTTTAACATCTCTCATCTCTCGAACACGAACCAACTTCTCGTCTTTGCTACACACTTTACCGTGCTTCTTTTTATTAAGGATTATTTTCTTGAATATTTTGTACCCGCGGACCCGCTTGGCTACTTCTTTCGTTAGCATACCTTTAAAAGGCGCTGGGATGTATTTTAAAAGGAAGAAAAAAGCTATGATTGCCCATCTTTTAAAAAGTATCCGATAAGATTATTTTTTCTATTAATTTATATAAACATATCGTCTTTCTTGCTTTTATTCTTATTTCTTCAGTTACAGGAGGTGGTGGACGATGCGGCCGTCCTCCTGGAACGCAACAGGGGCGCCAACGACTCGCGCCCTCGTCCTCTCGTGCACTCTCTCAGAAGCGCACGAGAGGACTTGTTTTTAACAATTTAGTTGCTTCTCATATGTTATTGTAGGCTGTGTACAGTATACTTTTCAAGATATGAAAACTGTTTTAGAAGTTAGCTTCTTCTCGATATCGTAGTTTGTTCTAGTAATTTGTTGTTAAAAAACCATTAAGATTTGCTATTTCGACACAAGAAAATACTTTATGAATTGGCAACTGAATACGATTACAGATGAGTAGTCATGTGAACTCTGGGATCAATTCCAGGAAGAGGGTGAGGCATTGTGGCAAGACGTGGAAGAGGGATAGGGTAGCCCCCTGTGATATTGGAAATGATGTAGTTGTGCAGGATCACGGATGCCATGATGTACTTGATGGCAGTTCGTGGTTGCACACGAAGTTGGCTTCGTAGGCAACCGAACCTTCGCTTCAACATTCCGATTGCCTGTTCCACAAGGACTCTGGTGTGACAATGCTCCCGGTTGAACTCTTCCTCGGCTTGGTTTTGTGGATTTCGGTATGGTGTGACAACAAAACTATTGCATGCAAATCCAGAATCACCTAGTATCACATATCCGGGAGGAATTGCTCCCTGCGCGTAGACATCAGCAAGTGATGACTGCCTGAAGATGTACGCATCATGGCAGCTTCCGGGGAATCGGCAGTTACAGTATACGATGCGCCCGACCGCATCGCAAACAACTAGGACATTGATGGCAGTCCACCCTTTTTTTGTACGATACTGCCAAGGGGAGTCCTCAGGAGCCATGATGGGTATCAGCGTCCCATCAATCAACCCGATGACATTTTAATTAAAATGAACTATTATGAAGCTACTGCATTTTTTAATCTTGTTTCCTTGTTGTTCCATGAACATCTTACTTGCAAATCGAGTGCGCCTCGAGAACGCATCTGCTGCTCCAGCGCAGTAGAGTGGGCTCGTCAGTGGGAAGCGGACTTGTGTGTCCCAAAGCATCTGCATGCCATCCAGAGTTCGTGCAAGAACATTCACAACAGTAGTTTGACAGCATCCAAACAGATCTGCCAGCACCGACTGTGACGCATTTGTAAACAACGCCCGCAGAAGAATGAGAATTTTTAAATCAATTGTCTTTCTCTCTCTCTCTGCTGTCTTTCTTCCTCATTCGGAGTGCTCATCTTGCCTGGTTTTCAACGGAGATGGCCCAATCGCCCAAGGAGTAGTGGTTGAGTGCAGAAACAAGGTGGTTAACAAGCTGTCTCACTCGGGCTGGTCTCATGCGAAATCGGTCAAGAAGAAGACTCTCGTTGGGCGCGAAGAAAACCATTGGATGTAAGCGGACATATGGGAGATTCGGATGTCGACGCCGAATTGGCATCAATAAGTTGTTCATTGTTCTCAAATAACCAAAAATGGCAATTCAGCATACAGTAAATACATTAAAAAAACATTAAAGTAACTGTTCATAAAATTCGCTTGTTAAAAAAGAAAGAAAAGTTGTGTCATCTTTACTCCGAAACTTAAAGCAACTTTTTCTGAAATGTTCATGAACTTTTTATGAAACTGGCACCACTTTTGCCTAGATTAATAGCACGGCAGCTCTGCATTTACCTTCCTTCTGTCTCACTGCCGATAAAGTTAATTGCACAAATTCGTTACGCGCTTGTTGCATGGCGGGCTCTACGGACATACATATGTACATACATACACGGGGATTCAGTCAATGCATTAGCGCCCACTCGCCTTGCACTGAATCGTGGGACTCAAAAAATTTGCACCGCCCACTAGTTCGGGAGGTCAACATGGGAATGTCAGGTCATATTCTGAGCGTTCGAACAGAAAGTCCCAAAATATTGCGGTTTTCAAATTAAAAACTCCACAGAGTATCGGCGCAGAGTAATGTAAAAAGTTGTCCCGAATGGAAAACCCTTATAGATTGCATTGATTACGGTAGAATTAATTTGCCTTTTATTCCCAAAATCACCCCCCTTCCGGTGTCCGCTACAGAAGTGCCGACTTTTATGAAACGTCGCCTGGAGCCTCACTCGAGTGGTCCCACCAACTCCCCGTGTACATACATATGTCTTGGTCCCTATACTTTTGTTCTAAGATGAAATCAGAATTTGTAGTGTTACTGACTGGTCGTTTCGAAAACAAAGCATGGTTGTTGATTCAGCGATCTCTGATTTCCCGGTTTATGCAGGAAGAGAAGAGCCGATCTCGACTCTATGTCGAGAGAAGCGAAATCATCGCATGCGAATGAGAGTTGACTGAAAAGGAACAACCATTCATTTAGGCATTAAACTTCCAAGTATTATGAAGATAATTATGCGATTATCTGACAACCAATTTAGTATGTTAAGAACATTTGCGTTATGTTCTCGCCACTCACTCACTTTCTGTCTTTCTCACCAGTGTCTCTCTTTTTATCTCTTCCTCTTTCTCTCTCTCCCTCTCTCTCTCTCTTTCTTCTGAATCTTAACAATCCCGCGGATCTCGATTCCAAGACTACTGGCTGTTAACAGGATAAACTATTCGCTGAAAGACTTTCTCTTATCCGATTTTTCATCCATCTGCGTGAAGAACGAAAACATACGCAAATGATCAGTTATCAATCCGATGGATTCCCATCCCCAGGCTTCTTGCTCTCGCCTAATTCGCATTGATGATAAAAACAGGATAAGTTTCTCAGCAAAGAGATTTTTCTCTTATTCTTATATTTAATCATTTTATTCAAGGAATGCAATAAAGGGGTAAGCAGTCACTGTTCTAGCTGAAACTTGTTGGCATCGGAACAAAGTATTTTTTTTAGTAAAAGGAATAATGCGTAGTTTGAAATTAATCAGATTGAGAGAGGGAGCACAAGAGAAAAGACCAATATTACAGTAAATATTTGAATTTTTCTAGGATAATAATTTTTTACCACTGTTTGCTTTTGGCTGAACATTAATATCACCTGGGGACGAAAACTTGGAAGGAAAGGAGAAAACAGTAGCTGATTGAAGCCGCCTGTGATAAATGAAATAAGGAAATAGTGAAAAGAGAGAAGGGAGGGAGAGAGAAAGAAACTGGGTCTAACAATAAATTATAATTTTGTATACCGTATTTTCTCTATTAGTTCCCCCGGGGGGTTCTATTTTTAAATACCCTTGCGAGAAGATGGCACTATTAGATTGAGGGGTTCTATTAGAGGGAGGGGTTCTATTTTTCAATGTGAGATACTAAAAGTTTAATATCAACATTTTATTCCCAAAAAAGAAGAATCGTAGCCCGAATTTAATGGAATCAACACTGGAATATCCGTTTTGCAACAGATTTGTCATGAATTTGGCATCAGTTCATTGGTAAGAGCACCCCATGCCTCCAGGATCTATACGAGGTACATCTAGAGCTGAAGTAGTATACTATTAGGGGGGGGGGTACTATTAGAGAGGGAGGGTTCTAATAAAGAGGGGTACTAATAAAGAAAATACGGTATTTTAATACATGTCAAAATATATACATTTGGTTAAATACATATTAATTCTATTAAGTTATCTTGGAATTTTCCTGACTCATGATCACGATGACATCATCATGCTCATTCCTGCCGATACTAAATGTGCCTTCGAATTCCTCTCGACCCTTCTATCGATAACATAGGATGAATGTATTTTCGTAATTATTTGCTTCCCTTTGTAAGCTGTGAATTCCGCTGATTCTTTCATTTCATAGGTTTTCAACACATGGACGAGCGAACGTGCAGAGAGAGAGAGAGAGAGAGAGAGAGAGAGAGAGAGAAAGAGAGACTGAATGGAGATAAGAGATTCAGGAGAAGAGAGAGAAACTATTGAACGGCCGAGGAGGTGAGATGAGACATGTGAGGTAGAGAAAAAGAAAACCATCTCAACAGCGAGAGCACATAAAATGAGAGAAAAGAGTAATTGCATTGATGATAGATAGATAAGGGGACGAAATAGAGATATTTATTTGAATGCAATCTGCTTGGATGCATCGTGCATTCAAATATATCAAAGACGACACCCAATTGAATAAATAGTAATCCTCGAGTGGATTCGAAATCGGAGGTTTTTGTATGGTATGCTGACAATTATTAGTATACTTTATTATCATTGATTGTTTCTACGACTGTCCTTGAGAGCTGTTTCACGTGCATACATATTATGCGTTCAAGTCGTTTACTCTGCATACATTTCGATAACTTCTCTGAATGCTATTGTAATCGTCAGAATAGTTCGCTGTTTCTTCGCATCGTAAGTGCTAGAGGTGATTAGCGATGCAGAAGAATGAGTGGTAACTTGATAAGTTTATTTTTTATAATGATATGATGAATGCAATGATAACATCATGTATATATCTATATATCTCTGATGACATACAACGCAGATGGTTGGAAGATAGCAATCTTCGTTGTCATTCCACGCGCATCCACATGGCCAACGATCTCTCTTTTCGGGACTCCGGTATTCTTGTAGATGCTTTAAAGGAGAAGATTAGTGAGTGTTAATATAAATAGAAAACGAAAAAATTACCATTCAACGGCCGTGTCAGAAGGAGTCTTGAGATGTTGATGGTTGCAGTCCCGAGTTGCTTCATTGGGTAGTCACTGAGCTGCTGAAGAGTTCTCCATTCTTCATGGGATGAGCACCATTCCAACGGCCGGAGACGCAAATGTTGAAAACCTATGAAATGAAAGAATCAGCGGAATTCACAGCTTACAAAGGGAAGCAAATAATTACGAAAATACATTCATCCTACGTTATCGATAGAAGGGTCGAGAGGAATTCGAAGGCACATTTAGTATCGGCAGGAATGAGCATGATGATGTCATCGTGATCATGAGTCAGGAAAATTCCAAGATAACTTAATAGAATTAATATGTATTTAACCAAATGTATATATTTTGACATGTATTAAAATACCGTATTTTCTTTATTAGTACCCCCCTTTATTAGAACCCCCCCTCTCTAATAGTACCCCCCCCCCTAATAGTATACTACTTCAGCTCTAGATGTACCTCGTATAGATCCTGGAGGCATGGGGTGCTCTTACCAATGAACTGATGCCAACTTCATGATAAATCTGTTGTAAAACGGATATTCCAGTGATGATTCCGTTGAATTCGGGCTACGATTCTTCTTTTTTTTGGGAATAAAATATTCTTATTGAACTTTTAGTGTCTCACATTGAAAAATAGTACCCCTCCCTCTAATAGAACCCCTCCCTCTAATAGTGCCCCTCCCCCGCAAGGGTATTGAAAAATTGAACCCCAGGGGTACTAATAGAGAAAATACGGTATCCATCTTGTTTTCATGCAGGTGGAGACGGTCTTGTCTCCACCTGCATGAAATCAAGTTTCAAAAAACTTCTGCATTCCTTTATCTTTACTGTTAAAATTCTTGAAAATAGGATAGACTAGCATATATTAGATGAAAACTAAATGATATATTTTGATTATACACTACAATAATATTCGCAAAGCTATGAATATTATTTTAGTGTATAATCAAAAATCACCCTTAAGCATGGAATCGAAGTCGAAGTTCGTGGCGTTGTCATCTGCCGCGTTCTGCTTCCACCGATCTAACGCTATGAAGCGCAAGTCGTATCGATCGGGCATGAAGGTCTCGAAGTGGACGGCTTCGAGCATCCTCGGGGCCGCGTATCGGTAGAGGACCGGAGGGTACTCTCTCTCGTTTTCTATAGACTCCAGTTAGTGAGAACACCGTGGCAAATTCGCATCCATCACAGTGCACTGCATATTCAAAAGAACAGCACAGATATCAACTGATTGTGAGTGATTGCTCATCGGAGTCACTTTAGAAGTCTCTTTCAGATTCGACGTAAAGATAGGAGGCATAAACTAGATCGGTTAAGGTATTTGGAGTTGGACAAGACTCAAGGACTGGCTCAAGCTGGGAATGGAACAGGATCAGACCTCTTTCTCTCACTCTCACGAAGTTGCCATTCGACCATATAATATTTATGTGTCTATCTCACAATCGACTCAATACAAATTTTTAATTCATAACACCTACCCAATAATTGTAGAATTACTGACTGGTAATGTCGATAGTCGAGGAAGTTTCTTGAAGATGCAATCTTGGGTTTCCTGGTGTATGCAAGAAGAGAAGATCTCGATTCTATGTCGAGAGTAACGGCCTTCACATGAGAATGAAAGTGGACGAATGGAACAAGCCAACTGGGTCCACGCTCATCTTTGCAGTTCATTTGGTCATTTAACTAACATCCAACTACTGTGAAGAATTGACAGTTAATTTAGTATGCTAATTGTAAGAACGCTTTTGCTACTTGCTCGTTACTCCTCTCTTTCTATCTTTCTCTACTGTCTCTCTCTTCTTCTCTGTCTGCAAGAAAACTGTCTGAATCTCTTCTATTGAGCTTTCGAACAAGTAATCTTGTCTACAAATTTCCTCAGAGATGTCTGCTCCGAGCGCGGCCGCTTCTCCCGTCTCTCCCGCCACTTCTCCGACCAAGCCGCCGCCATTCATTTCGAATGTCCTCGCAGTGCTCCCTCCCGGCAAACGTCTCGGTTAGCAGCAGAGATATCTTATTATGATCTACTTATCAAAAATAATTCTCAAAAAAAATTCTATAATTTTCAGTCAGCCTATAAAGAAACAAAAAGATATAGTAAAATATTGCAGGAATCCACGTCCGCGACACGGATGGCCTAGTGACGTTCGTCGCTCGAAATTCGCCCCTCCACCACCAGCTGCGCCCCGGCGCCGTGCTCACCAAGATGGTGCAAGCTTTTTGCCATTGGCCTGCCATCAGAAAAGCTATTTATAAATTCAGAAAAAAATGTAATTACGCAAAAAGTTGAATTAATGAAAAGATAGCTAAAAGAGATGCATATTAAAAAAAATTTACATATAATAGAATGGCGAGCCATTCAAAGCAGCCGAACTTGCGCGACAACTTTCGGAGCCTACGGAGAAGAAGGTTCTTTTTTATATACATACGTACATATATAACTTTATGAGTGAAACAAACAAAATACTATCCGATTGATAACAATATAGAATGGTTAGTTTGCCAAGCCAAGAATTTATAGATGGAAGAATAATTCCCGTTGGTAATTCAGCTGCTCTTCCTGGCCGAACACGCCGTCTTCTCTCACGCGAGCCTGCAAGGAACGACGATCGAGAGGATCCGCTTCAACAAGAAGAAGGAGACTCTCTGCTCGCGCGTCGTCTCGACCTTCAAAGTGCGGAAGCGGCGGGAAATTCAAATTTGGCTCATCTTGCTCTGACATTTTGAAGGATGGAATGAAAGTGACTTTACTTTCTGTAACAATCCTAAAAAAGCGCGGGAAATTCAAATTTGTTTTAATTGTCAGGTCACTCTGCACGACTCGACGCCTCCCGACATTGCCCGCTCCATGATTCTTGGCCTCCGTCTCCAATACGACGCCCTCGAGCGTGTTCAGGTTGGGGAAGTCGGGGAAAGATTGAGAGTTATAATGTCATTAAAAAGTTGGATCCTTTAGTCGTATCTATTGCTGTTCAGGTGGAGGATGTCCGCGTCGGCTCTCTCTCCGCCGTGCACCTCCGGCCCGGTGACATCATCAAGGCCGTGAATGAGCGCCCGATCGCGTCCATCTCCATGGCCGCCGCGCTCATCCAGTTCAGCATGAAGACCAGCAAGTAGAAAAGTTTTTTTATTATTCAAATTTAATAATGGAAAAATATTTCCTAAACAAAATATAATAAATTACAATTTAAGATTCGTCGAGCTTCTGGTCGAGTGCTCGGGCGAGCAGAAAGGAGACGCCATCGCGATGCCAGAGGACGTCGTCCACATCGCCGACCGACAGGTTTGGTAAAGTGCCAAATTAAAGGGATAATATTAATTTACTTTTTTCCTCATAAAGAATTAAAATGATTGAAAATGGCATTCAGAGATGCACTGATTCTTTTCAGATCGACTTCATTAAGAGCGGCGGCGCTGCGCGTCTCGCGCTTGTTCCACTTCTGGTGCAGAAGCCGACGAAGGAGGCCGCCGCGACCTCGCCCGATCTTTCCCCTGCCCGCAGCCGCCGACTCTCCTTCGCAGAACGAGTCCAGGAGGTCTGCCTTTTATAGTTTTAGGAGGTCTCAGAGGTTCCACTATAAAGTAGTGCTATATTTATCAGCATACATTAGATTGTAGTTTTCATTATTAAACAAATGTTCAAGGTAACCATCGAGAGCGACGTTGACCCGGCGCAGCTCAAGTCGTGCAAGAGTGAGTAGAATGGCCACGCCCACTTCTCACTGGCTCCGCCCACCTTTCATGTCATGCTTCAATTCTAGCAGTTGAAGCCCTTGTTGCTCTTCATCATTTGCCCAAGTGTAGACGATGAGTTTCGCAATAAAACATTCGTTTGTGTTTAAAAAAACATTGTATGATTGCGCTGAAACGAATTAAATGCGGAGAGACATCTTCTGTGCGAGCATCTAGTTTTCTGTAAGCAGCCATTCATTTCAAAGGATTTCCGTTTGAAAGCTGTTTCATGCTTCACTAAATAATTCTTTTAAAAAATAAAATAAAATAATAAAATATTAGATAAACTAGAATATTGATTATCCCTGATGATGGTTGCGCTTTGCGAGATGGAGAAGAAAGGCAAGAGGATTATCTATGGCATTCAGAAGGCGAGAGTCCCCGTCTTCAACATGCTGTTCCACTCATTCAATAGTGCTCCCCAAATCGGTAGACGATTTAGATAACTATAGTAAAAATGCTAATACTGTGTTTGAAATGTGCTGCAAATTGATGCATGCTTATCTAAGTATAAGAAAGGAAAAGAAGCCCTAGAAGCAAATACAATTGATTACTGATACTTCCCCTTGAAGCAGCACCATCTTCATCTCGGAGCACGAGAAGTCACCGCTCGACTAAACTCTTTTCCTATGCCAATCTGGTTTTTTTTTAAATGTATTCCACAACCTTGTTTTTGGCTTCCATCACTCACTTTTTTGTGCTAAAGATTCAGCAAGTTGATGAAGATAATGCTTTATCGAAGAAAATCTGGTCGAATCATGAGAGTTGCGAGGGAGCACGATGGCCGGTGGTTCATGCCTCCTAGTCCTCGTGTGAAGTGCAGCAGATCCGCGGAATCACGTCGTCCACGCCGTAATATTCGCGGTCCCCGTGGCTGCAGAAACCGTAGGGGAAAATTCTGCCGTGAGAGAGGGCCAAGAGCAAGCAGAGAATGACGAGGAGTTGAAGGAGGAAGGCGACGGCGGACATCTGAAAGGTAAGCAGTGAACGGTTAAGAAATCTTTTAGAAGAACGAAGAACGCTTAATCGGTGAGGAAAGATGTTAAACTGAAAAAAAAATGAAAGAAGAAGGAGAAGAAGCGGGTTGAATCTCTCGCATTGCCCCATCTCTTTTATGTGAAGTGGCGTCGAAGAGTTATTGCATGTAGAAATTGGAATGAACTTGAGAAATGTTCTGAGTCACCCTAATCTCTTTCTCACTCTCTTCATTTTTGTATCTTTTTTACATTTTACATTCTCTTCCCCGACTCTCATATATGTATGTATGTACATACATCATCGCATCAATTTCAACCTCTGCCTGAACATGCCCAAATTTCCAGTGGTGATAAAGTTGATTATTTCAATGTGAATGCTGATTCATGTTGCATTCTTATCAATAATAGAGAAGAAACGTTTTTTCTTGCCACAAAAGCATGTTACACTACGAATGAACAGATACACATTTATGCATTTATAATCGAGTAATTTTTCAATCATAAGCTGCTTTAACAAAGAAATGAGAGGGAATCGTTGTCATGTCACGGTGGGGAATTTTGCAGTAATGCTATATGCAGACAGCCCGTTTCACATCTCTCGGCTTACCGAGTAACATCTCGCGGCGACCAACGCGCATGAGCTCTTTATAACCAAATATTAATGAGATATGAACAAAGCACATTATGGTGTGTACAAAACATTAAAATATATATTTCCTAAGAACAATACTCAATTTATCCTAACTCTGCTACATAGTCTCAATACTTGCGTTGCAGCATGCCTACTATGTACGTACTTCTCCCACTCTCTCGCGACTGACTTCCCAGCGTGTCAACTGTCCTTGTTCTCGTTCTCGTCTGGTCGCTCCGCTCTGTCTCGGTTGCTCCGTCGTTCCTCGTTGCCAGAATTCTCTGCAACTTATCATCCTAATCATACTCATTTTCCTCCTCTGATAACCTCTGAAATCGGGCACCTTACTCCATCGATCTGTCTCTGCATCTCTTCTCTCTCCTACTGGAAGGTGTCCTCTTGTTGTACTCAAGTTGCTTCCTCTCCTCGACACTCTTGCCCTCTTCTGCGAGCCGTCTCTTCGTCTGCTGCAACTCTGCCAGTGCTGCCTTCAGTCTCTAGCTCTCTTTGGCTTTTCCTTTCTTCTCTGTCTGAAATGTCGAAGCCATATAATCTCATTGCAAAAAATCATTCAGCTGCTCTTCCAAATCTTGCTCACCTGGAAATGTCGAAAGCGTGGAGTTTGTTAATGAGGCGACCTTTAATTTCCCGGTATTTGCAGGAAGAAAAGAGAAAATCTCGATTCTATGTCGAGAGAAGCGGCCGTCGCCTGAGAATGAGAGTGGACTGAAAAGGGCCAAGCCAACTGGCCCCTCTTCGAAATTCATTTGGTCATTAAATTAACTTATTTGGAGATAATTATGCGATGATATAGCAGACAATTTAGCGTGTTGTTTCTTTCTCGTTCCTCTTTCTGTCTCTTACTCTCCCTCTTTTGCATTCGCTCTCGCTCATTCTAGCTCATTATGTGTGTCTCTCTCTCTTTCTATCTGTCTCTCGTCTTAAAATTTCAGGTAGATTCAGAGAGTGCCAAAAGTGCTAATAAAATTTAAAGATTTTTTCAAAAATATAAATGCTTACGACGACGTGTAAGGAAAAATTAACTTTACTTAGGGAAAAAATCGAAATCTGTTTGGGTTTACTCACGGAGCTCTGAACCTCTCAAAAATTGGGTGTCAAATCGTCGAATAGTAATTGATCAAATCGTCGAACAATAATTGGAAGTTAATTAAGTAAAAAAAATTATTTGCGAAGATGGGCTTGTGCCCAGTTGGGTTGGTCCTTTTCAGTCCACTCTCATTCTCAGGCGACGGCCGCTTCTCTCGACATAGAATCGAGATCTTCTCTTCTCTTCCTGCATACATACATCGGGAGATCAAAATTCGCCTCACCAGGAAACTTCCTCTGCTTTCTACAATATCAGTCAGTAATTCTATAAGCATCGAAGTTCGCTAATCTAAATTGCGGTTCATGCCCTTCTTTCTTCTTTAAGGCGCTTGTGATTTGGTCCCAGCTTTCTTTTTTTCATTTGTCCCGTTGTCCCTTGTTGCCCTGAAATGACAAAACTCTTATCTTTTATCAGGATCGCATGTTGGAGTGCCCGATAAGTGTTGAGCAGTGTCGCTGACGCGACTCCGATCATGAGAAGGTGCCTTTCTATGTCCACCACAAGCATGTCAGAGACAATCTTTTGCCCAGTCTGTATTCTACTTCCCTTTTCTTCCTTTTTTTACTTGCCCTCTTCTTTCCATTAATTAAGGATTGTTTGTAAGAGAGATGTGTGGGAGCCACTCTCTTTTTCCCTTCCCTCTCCACACAGAGAAGGATGTTACGTGGAGCGTAACATTGGAACATAACAATAATGTAGTTGAAATGCTCCGGAACATCTCATGTAGCTCTGGACGTTACATTTAATGTCCTACAAGTAAAACAAAAACCGCAAAAGTTTAAAAACTGGCTAACCTGGTTTGTAGAGGCGTGTTGGCGCCGTCGTCGTAGTATCTGGAATTAGAAGTGAGAATTTTGCTCCCGACCGAACCACCATCCCGCGCACCCCGCACCTAAGCCACCATTAGCCTCATTAGAACCGCCTTTCTGGGCAGAATGTAATGACATAGAGAGAGAGAGTCACCTTTCGGTCTCTTTATAGTGTTCACAGCAAAAGAAACACAAAACTCACATTTTTGGCGGCGTGCCAAAAAGATTAATTGAGTTGTAGATGCTGTAATGAATACATAAACATGCAATTTTTTTTTCAGAGAGAGAGAGAGTGGTGATAGAGATAATTAGAGAGAGAGAGAGGGAAAGAGTGTTGTATATGTATATTCGATCTCTTTGTAGTGTTCACATCAACAGCGAGAGAGTTGTCCTGGTACATGAAACTGTTATTAGAATGAGAGAGAGACAGAGACAGACAGGCAGAGAGAGAGAGAGACCATATTGATTAATAATTGAGCGCAGAAACGACTGTTTGTGAGATTTGTGAGTTTTTGTGTTTCTTTTGCTGTGAACGCTATAAAGAGACCGAAAGGCCACTCTCTGTCTACGTCATTAGATTCTACACAGAAAGACGGTTCTAATGAGGTACAGAGAGATGCGGATAAGTAACGTTGAGCGGTTTGATTACACGCACAAAAGCGAGGGATCCAACTTTTGCCACACGGCCATTTCCTGACGTCACGAACATTATACACTTATAAAGAGAAAGAGAGAGAATTGGAAGGCAGAGAGAGAGGGAGAGAGTGTTCTATGCTGTCTCTCTCAAAATTGAACGGGGTACTGTTGGTTTTTATGTTAAAATTGGGCGTTTGGAGGTACGCTCTCTCTCTCAGAGGCGAGCGCGGTCGCGTTGCGGTTAGGGTCACGGGATCACGGGGAGGAGAAAAGGGGGAGAGAGAGGGGATTGCGTCATTCTACGCCAGTGTGTCCGTGAGAGACGGTTTGGTGTCTCTAGCGCAGTGGAGTTTCATCATGGCAGAAGCGGGTGACGGTGACCACCCGGAGGAGGATCGGCGTCAGGAGCGTTCCCGTTCACATTCCCCCGAGCCCCCCCATCAGGAGACTGCCTTCTCCGACAAGCAGCTCAAGCAGCTCCAGAAGATGTTCAAGTCGCATGGCGCTCAGTCGTCTTCTCGCCCACCAGTCCATGTTTCGCCTCGAGTGTCTGGCCTGTCGCAGCAGGCCCAGCTCGATTTAAACATTGGCATTATGAACAAGATGGAGCTGGTGGGGGAAGGCGACAGGGATGCCTAGTACTCGATCATGGATGACTTGAAAGCCCGCAATGCCCTCCTGGTCGCGTCTGACAAGAACCCAGCAGTGTTCAGAATGCATGACCAGATGAAGGCGTTCGAGATGGTGGGGTCTTCTTCGGCCGGCCCCTCGTCAGCAGCACAGATGGCCATGGCGGCGGCCATGGCGGCTGCTTCCTCACGCCCCCCTCCCCCTCGTTCTCGCTTCGCCCCGTACCCTTCGCAGCCCTTTCGGCAGGGGGGGGGGCAGCTGCGGGCCAAGCTGCCCCCCATTTCGTTCAGCGCAGGCCGGAGTATGGTGGCAGACCCGACTACGGTGGCAGGCGGTTCAGGGAGGGCCCTCTATGCTATGGCTGCAACCAGTATGGCCATATCAGAGCGGACTGCCCTGCCAATCGGGGAGGAAACAGGTTTGGAGAGGAAAGTGGCTTTTGAGAGTATGAGAGAGAAGGTTGCTTTTTGGGAGAGTATTGGAGCGAGTGGTTTTGCTATTAATGTTATCAAGTACGGTTACAGGTTGAATTTCTGCGTCAGAAGGGAGGACATTAACGTGCCGTATTCAGGCAATAGGCAGTCAGCGAGGAGAGATATTGCGTTTGTGAGGAAAGAGGTCGGCAAGTGGCTGTCAACGGGAGCGGTAAAGCGAGTGGCGAAGAGGCCAGCAGTGGTGTCCCCATTGGCGGTGGTCACGTCAGGTACTAAGCAACGCCTTATTCATGACCTTAGCGACCTTAACAAGTACTTGCATAAGACCAATTTTAAGTACGAGGATCTTTCCACTATTTGGCATGAATTAGAGGGTATGGAGTTTATGGCCACGTTTGATTTCGAAACAGGCTACCATCATTTGGCCGTTTGGGAGGGGGATAGACAGTTCTTGGGCTTCGGCATAGATGACAGTGAAGGGGAGATGCAGTGGTTTGTGTTTGCAGCTTTTCCGTTTGGCCTCAGCCCCGCCCCGTTTGTTTTCACAAAAGTGTTTCGTTGTTTAGTCCGTTCATGGAGGGCGAAGGGGATTGTGTGCTGCCTATATCTCGATGATGACATTATTCTCGGCAGAACACGAGAGGAGTGTGAGGCTTCCGTGGAGACGGTAAGGGGTGACCTGGCCAGGGCTGGGGTCTATGTTTCAGCGAAGAAGACATTTTGGACTCCGGCAACCGTTGGGAGATGGCTGGGTTTTGAGTTGGACCTGGGCCAGGGTAGAGTGTTCATTTCCCGGGAGAGGTGTGAGAAGGCTTTAGAGAGGGTACGAAAGTTGAGAGAGAGTGGGAGAGAGAAAGGGCAGTCTCGGGATCGTTGGGCAAGGTATCAGAGGAGGCGAGAGAGGGGGACGGAAGAAGGTGGTCAGCCACCAGGTGGCCAGCCACCTTTGTCAGCGGACGAGATGGACGGTGGTCAGCCACCAGGGGGGCACGGGCCCGCCCTTGTTACTGAGAATAAACATCGGACGCAGAGGCGGGGTGGGATGGAAGAAGTGAGTATCAGACAGGGTAGGGGGGCAGGAGTGCAAGTCCCAGTAAGGCTGATGAGCCTCCCCTCAGTTTATGACAGAGAGCGATTGCTCGAAACAATCAATTCGTGCCATATCGTCTTAGGGGACGAAGCAGTGATGCAGTCGAGATGCCTGGCAACGACAGTGGCGAGTCAAGTAAGAGCGGGAGTGCCGCGGAAGGGAAGTCAAGGGTAGAGCAGTCACAGTTTTTTCAGACAGCCAGTCAGCGGTAAGAATTTTGAAGAGAGGAAGTCTTAAACCGCATTTACACAATGTGGCGCTCAAGGTGGATAGTGTATTGCGAAAACTTAACTGTCATAGGGGTTTCATTTGGCTGGCAAGGGACTGCAATTGGGAAGCAGACGAGGCTAGCAGAGATGTTGACTTTGATGACTGGGGCATCCAAACGAGAATTTTTGAGATTTGTTCCAGGAATTGGGGAGAGCCTCGTTGGGACTTGTTTGCGGATGACAGGACTGCGAAATGTGAGCGTTTCTGTTCCAGAAGGTGGTGCCCGGGGACAGCCGGAGCGGATGCCTTCGTCCACCGAGATGTGTGGGCCGCCAAGACTCTTCTCTGGTTGGTGCCACCTCCGTCCCGGGTGTCCAAAACCCTAGCTTTTGCCAGGCATTTCAAGGTAAAATGTATCTTGGGTGTTCCCCTTTGGAGTTCTGCAAGCTGGTTCCCGAGACTTTGCAGTGCTAGCGGGTGGGCACCATTTGTAAGGGATGCTCTTCTGTTTGGGAAGGGAGCGGATATCTTTATTCCAAGCTCGTTTGTAGAGGGACCTTTCGGTGCGCCGTTGGCTAGGACGGAATTCGTTTTCTTATTCTGTGACTTTAGTCGGTGCTAATTCAGCTATCGAGCATAACCGCCTTTACCCAGGCTCTACGTTTGTTGTTGAGCGAGCCTCTGAGAGAGTGGGAATCCAAACGGGAATTATGGTAGGCGACGGAAGGAGCGTAGCGTACTGTAGGAGCCACCATAATTGGGCGTTTGGAGGTACGCTCTCTCTCTCAGAGGCGAGCGCGGTCGCGTTGCGGTTAGGGTCACGGGATCACGGGGAGGAGAAAAGGGGGAGAGAGAGGGGATTGCGTCATTCTACGCCAGTGTGTCCGTGAGAGACGGTTTGGTGCCCACCCAATCCCGGCCCGAGGGCAGTAGCGCGAAGCGGTTTGTATGGTTCCCTGCCTAAGAGTACGGTATTTATGACAGGCCCGAGGAAGAGGTTTCTATCGGAGGGCATCAACGAGCTTCCTTCCGACCTACAAGGAGCAATTTGGCACGCGGCGGAAAGATCCCTGGCAGCCAGTACGCGAGAGATGTACGAGCAGAGTGAGCGAGCCCGGATCAAGTTCAGCCGCAGCATTGGCCTAAACCCAAACCGCCCGCTGGCTTTGTGCGCGTATGTAGCGCGCAAGTATGCGGACGGCGCTTCGGCAGCGACACTGACTACCGCAGTGGCGGCATTCAAGTCGGCCACCGGGCAGGCGATGGATCCCGAGAAGGAAGGAACGGTGGTTTCCATGGTTGGAGGGGTGATGGGTGGCATAGCGGAGAAAAAATGAGGTTGCTTAGGCACGGGCAGCGGCGCAGAGGCAGCAGGCGGTGCGTCATCATTCAGCGGCGGAGAGGGCGGAAGTTGACAAGCTGATCGCGTGGGCGCTCAGGAAGAACGCGCCGCAAGAAGACATCCGCATCGGGATATTTGCTGCGCTGGCCATGGCTGCCCTCCTTCGGGTGTCGGAAGCGGTCGCACTGCAGAGGAAGGACATCACGGAGGAAGGCGATGTCATCGCCATTCGGATCCGTAAGGCGAAAAATGACCAGCTGAAAGTGGGTAGAGTCACTAGGGTTATGGCGGGGCCAGGTTCTTGTGGTAGAAAGCTGTTTGAGTTGCATATGAGTTGGCTTCCTAATCAGGCTGAAGCATTCATGTTCGCGAGCAGGAGCACGGGCCGGCCGCTCACGACGTCCACAATACGGAAGGAATTGGCCAGGGCGTGTGCAGATGCGAACATTGCGCGGATCACTCCACACCAGCTCAGAGTGGGCGGTGCGGCGGTGTCAATTGGGTCAGGGGCGGCCCTAGAGCAGGTACGCATCCGCGGGAGGTGGCGCTCTGTAGGTGGCATGCAGCCATATATTAGAGACTCGTTGCCGGCCCAGGGAGGGGCCCTTCCGCTATAAGAGTCACGGAGGAGGTTTTTTGTTACCTTTATCTTGCGCAGAATACTAGAGTCCCAGGGAAAAGGTTTAGTTTTGTTTTAGCCACAGGTAAAGTACAAGAATTTCGGAATTCGATCTCCTTGGTTGCCGCAAAGCAGGGGGTGCGGGGTTTATCCATATATGTTACGGTTCGCTTCGTGATGCATTCGTAGCGGCATGCATATAGGTATATATGTATACATATGCCTATTCCTATTGATGTAAATATATGCCGGTCTGAAGGGCCATGCTTCTTTGTTTACGGTATAGTGGTTTTTGGACATATTTTGTGCATTCGTATATCCATGTGTACACATTTGTGTTCTTGACGTTTAACATGCCTTAGGCCCACGGGGGTGCGCGAGGTTCTGGCAAGCAGTCCTTGTAAGATGTATGTATGTATCTGGTGAATACTGTGTTTTGTGTCGACATCAGTTATTCGAGTGGTGCTAGTGAGCACGATTGTTACGGACACGCAATAAAGGCGTAAACAGTAAAAAACTACGTTTGTTGTTGAGCGAGCCTCTGAGAGAGTGGGAATCCAAACGGGAATTATGGTAGGCGACGGAAGGAGCGTAGCGTACTGTAGGAGCCACCATAATAAAACATGTTGGGAAAACGTTGACCACATGTGGGTTTGAACCCCTAACGATATGTGTCGCCGCTCGACGTTGCTTAACTTGCCAGATCGGACGTCATCGCCACTTCGCTGTTTGGAGGCGGCTCTCTCCCTACGCTCGGCGGCCTTTCCGGCCAAACGTAACATTTTTGTGCATGCCCAAATGTAGCGCTCCACGTATCATCCAGGTATATACAAAAAATGTTACGTTTTTTTTTCTTAAGAGAAGGCGACGCTCACCCGGGCGAAAACATCACATGTTTTTCTCAGCGTAACATCTCCACGGAACATTTTTCCATAACATTTTTTTTGTCTCTCTTTCTCTATTTCTTTACTCTCTCTCTCTCTTCCCTCTCTCCCTCTCTCTTCATAAGCGTATTAAGATATCTTTTCATTTCACTGTCAACATAATTTCTCTCTTTCACCATAATGTCATTTTTCAGGCAACATTTCGGTAAAGACTACGAGGAGGAGATATGTACGTGAGATGGTGTTCGAGACGACGCACCGGCTAGACCAGGGCACTCCATTCCAGAATACCTTTCTACTACTGACACTCTACCGGATTCTGGTGAGCATTATAAAACTAATTAGAATTTGAACTGTATCAATACTGTCAGTGCTCTGGATGAGAACAAGCAATGGTAATAGAATTCTTTTTGAGTATATATATATTTTTCTTTGCCAGAATTCATTGTATTGAGTTTATTTTACTCTTTCACTTTCAGAGCAAGATAATCTCAACGCATCACTCAGCCGGTGATAGTCGCGTACGGAGAAGACTCGGCTAGCATGTGGCCCCACTAAAAAAAATTAAAGTGAACAATATTCTTCATTATAACATATTTAATAAGGTAATCAGGCAAAAAGTACAGTGTACATTTTTTCAGTTAACAAAATGTTCATCCGTCGCTGCGCAAATCATGCAACAGTGAGTACTTAACGTCGCCCACAGAGGGCTGGAGAACGGAGTATTTTTGTAAGGGCAAGGGGAATGGCGCATATATCTCAGATATTATAATCTTCTTCCATGATCTATCTCCATACGCACGGCAGTAGACACTCGTTCTCGCTTGCCTCTTCACAAGCAAAAAAAAACCAGTTACGTGAATGAGATGCGAAGAGTCACGGCAAACATGCATAGTTTTTTTTCGGTTTCGCCCTCCATTACAGGTTAAGAAATCTTTGAAGAGTACTTTACAGAATATCATTGAGGAAAGAAGTGGCACTTGAAAGTGTCTTAAAATAAGAAACGGCCTTATTTGTTGAAGCGATCGCACTGTTCAAGTTCTTTTATAAAAAGAGTCGTCGAACAGTCGTTGAGGCGGCACTGACAAAATTGGAAAAGAGCCTCTGAAATATTTCTCAATCTCCCTCCTCCTCTCGCGCTCTTCATTTTCGTTTCTTTTTCCCTTTCCCATATATGTATGCATGCATGTACATCATGGCTCAATTTCCATCTCTGTCTGAACATTCCCAGTTTTCCAGATGCTACAGTAGATTCCTTTCTTTCATTTTCTAATCAAGCGGCCTTAATCTGTCATACTTGAAGGGATGACACACGATATCACAGCGTTCTGAACAGCAGCATCGGTTCCTTGCTCACAAATGTATTGGCCGCTTATTATAAATATTTTTATTTGCGGTATAAATTATTGGGCAAACGCGTCCTAATGAAAACGCGACCGCTACGCGAGGAAACGTACGAAATAAAAATTTTTATTAATGGGCTATGACCGTAGATTAGTAAAATCCAAGGACATGTCAGTAGATTAGTAAAACATCAGATGCTCCTCAAACTACTGGAGACAAAACGCTGTGCGATATCCTTTCAATGTGAACAGAAGAAGTTCTCTTTATTGCATTTCATGCTAATGACAACTACAATTATGGATGTAGAAGCGAGTTAATAATCAAGCATATGAAGGCTGTTAATGACGGTGGAATCAAAGGCTTAAATCGAGAAATAAATGCGATTAGTTGTCATCTCTTTATGGGCCCGCGTAGCACTTGAGTGCTGTGACTGAGGAAATGCGCGGGAAGCCGGGCAGGGTGTACGCGCCATTCGCGTGGCATCTGTGCAAGGTTTCTTTGCTGAATATTTCTTCGCCTGGCTGAACTGCATAATATTTCTTCTTTTTAGCGAATGAGTGCAAACGAATATGCGGGTGCTCATCAAACCCTATGATTTGGTCTGCCCGCTTAAGTTGTCACCTCTCTCACTCTTACTCTTTCTTACTCTCTCTATCTCTTCCTCGCTCTTTCTGTCTCTCTCTCTCTCTTTTAGCTCTCTCACTGAAATCACTCACCTCATTGTGATGCGCGTATCCATTTTCCCGTGTACTCCTTCGTTGCCGCCGTTGATCTTCATTAAGAGGGAAGTTTGGCTCAAGAATTAAGCTGCCTTGTGGTGCTTACATAATTAGGGTAAATTGTCAAGGCTAGACTGGTAGTCATCTTACTGGCTAAGCGTCATAATTAAAGAAGGCTTACTTCATACTTGGTACTGCTACATTCCTGTGATGCCGAGAGCGTCGCAAGTAGAAGGAGCACAAGAAAATGAATAGGCAAGGGCATCAGGTTCTAGGCACTTCTTTTTAGCTTTGATTGAAAGCACAATTTAATTGATTTTAACATAATCACTTGATTTTAGTAAGGTACTAATATAGACATATTTCTGCAATGTGCGAGTGCATGGAACTTTACAAGCATATCGCGGCAATTTATAGAGCACGATACGGCGCTCGCCAAAATATGACGAATGAATGGGACGAGAAACGGCTTGGATGGATGCGTTGCCGAATGGCCGCGGCCATCATTCATGTCTGCCGTTCCAGCAACCTCTTTGTCAAAGGAACGAATAGCTCTACAGCTTGTGCCTAATTCATTCTGCCCTTTCCCATTACGATAAAATCCCATTTCAAGCACTGTTTGGGAAAGATTTACACCTTCCCTTAAAATAGCTAAAAACTCATTCGCGAATAAGAACCTTTTGACTTACGCAAGGGAATGTGATTTAGCGATTTACCGAGATAACATGTGATTTAGCTACAATCAGGAAAATTGAAATAGTTTACGGTTGAGCACCTTTAATCGGTCAGCAAATGGAAATATCAATTGCATTGTGTTTATTGTCGAAATAGTTTACGGTTGAGCACCTTTAATCGGTCAGCAAATGGAAATATCAATTGCATTGTGTTTATTGTCTCAGAGCATTTTGGTAGGAACTTTTTATCAACAAAGATCAGCCAGAGAGTCAATTGAATCAGCTGGCGAAGCACGTGAGTGCGGAGACAACGAGACTCGGCTGGCTGGTCAGCATGAATGCCGACGCGTCCGCGTTGCAGCTTGCAAGATTCAAATTCATTATTTCTTTCGATAAAATAATTCTGGCCCTTGTTCTCCTGTTTTCTTCTTTTGTTTGCTAACCCTTTCAGTTACATAAATATGTTCTCCTCTTCCTACTACCTCAAAGTAACGTTTGCTGGCGCTGTAGCTTGGGCGGGAGGAGCTCCTCCATTAATCTTTAAAAAAATTTCTGCGCCTGTCAGTTTAGTAAATAATAAGAATAATAAGAAATACCGAGGGCGGGTTAAACGCAAAATGAAGGATGCCCAAGAGAAAGGAAGAGAACGGGAGGAGGGAGAACTAAGTAAGAAGAACCAAATAATGAGAGGTACACTGATAGCTGCCTTCTTGTGATAAAGTTGGTCTCCGCAGTAGTACGTGACTTTGTCGAAGCAATTACGCGCCGCGCTGAACTCGCAGAAGACGGAGCGGAAGATGGTTGAGTCGGCAGCCGCGGTTGGCGTCGTGTTCACCATCGAACCAGGGCAGCATGGCTTGGGTTTATTTCATTTATATTAAAGTTGGAGAAAAGTAAAAAAGGAAATTTTAGAGAGAAAGATATTGAGTGTTATTAGTAGAAACACCAGTAACTAACGACGAAATTCGGTCTGCGGCACTCATAGACGTAGGGAACGACAAGATTGAGATAAAGAGCAACGATGAACAGCGTGGCAATCAGCATCTTTCTGAAGGCTCCTTTAAACAATTTCATTTTCTGACAGAAATTGCAAAGACAACATGCCCAGTGTTGGTGTGAGCATGCTATTCTAAGCAACAGCGAACTATTTATAGCACATGCTCAAGCTAGACTTATTTTCTTCTTTCTTGACTTTTTATGTCCAGAGGTGTTCTAATCGCTAGTCTGGCAAGGTTGGCAAGGCTACACTTTGATCTTAGACAAAAGGCCGAGAAGCGATAGCTGAAATTCCCTTTTGAAGTTTCTGTTATAGAAAGTAAGACGGCTAAATGGTGTTTGCAGAGTAGCAAACGATTAATGTATTCATATTCAAACTGTTTACATTGTTGAAAATTTTACTTCCGCAGCGAGACAAAATGTGATATTTTATGGATTCAAGGTGAAATGGTTAAGCGCGAAGAATTGTTTTTTTTTAAATAAAGAGTCTATCGTCGCTGTCATCCGGTAAAAAGCGAAACAGGAAAAATAGCCGACATTTGAGTCTTCTGCTACATTTTAAAGCATATCTCTGGCTGATTGATTGTATTCAAGTGACTCCACCACAATCCTTCTATGAAATGAGGCAGAAGCAATGCAATCTACGGCTTGTCAGTCGTTATTAATTGAAAGGCATCGCAAGTTAATACATGGGGTTTGATAGGATTATTTATCATTTGGGCAGGGCATGTCATTGCAGCCTCAACAATATGGCGAGATGGCGAGGCAAGAGCCAAAAGAGATGTGTTGCCATTTAACTACTATATATATCATGATAGCGATTGTTGTTGCTGAATGTGTTTGTTTATTGTTCGGTATATCTTCCGAAATGATATTTTTTACTGTTGCTTACCTATTCCTGCGGCAATTTGTTTATGCATAAACAAAGTGTGTAGTCCAATGTCCAACGCCTTCTCGCCTGCCTAAGATCGCTAAAAGAAAGAGCGGAAGATAGTCGATGATCACTGAGTGCCTGCTCGCGTTGCTGGCATGTTTGAACGGGTGATGGAGAGAAAAAGAGAGAGAAGAGAGGGAGAGTCAGATAAGAAAAAAAAACAGTAGAAAGAGAGAGAATAACAGAGAGAAGGAGAAGAGAAAGTAACACAATTCTTCCTAACATGCTAATGGTAAACCGACATTTTGCCACTTGAGGCCTAATTAAAATACAATTTAACCTATGTAATGCCCATTTATCGTTGTTCATTACATGAATTGCCTTAAGTTATGTAAGTAAACTTGCACATGTACGTTTTATTCTGTACAAACTTGACAGAGAGAACGGGAGGAACGAGAATATAACAAGACTATTCAAATTGGCTGTCAGATCGTCATCTTCACAATATTTGGAGGGTAATTAAGTGATCAAATTAATTGCGAAGATGGGCTTGTGCCAAGTTGGCTGGATCCTTTTCAGTCCACTTTCATTCTCATGCGACAGTCGCTTCTCTCGACATAGAATCGAGATCTTCTCTTCTCTTCCTGCATAAACCGGGAAATAAAAACTTGCCTCATCAACAAACTTCCTTTGCTTTCCATAATAAAGGTCAGTTTCTTCTCTCTACACTCGCTTCTAGATTCTAACCATAAGCTTCCTTCCAGTCTTCTTGTTCCTTCTTCCTATTTACTTTTCTTTTTTCTACAATCCCTTCCACTTGTTCTTCTACTTCCTTACAATTCATGACTCAATCAATACTTGAATATTATCTCATGATCAGTGAGCTTGATTATGTTATCCCGTAAGAAGTGTAAGAAAATTCATTATACCTAACTGGAGATCGTCGAGTCAAGTCCTTTTGAATACTCGAATTGGACTGATCTAGTACATGTCATTGTGAGGAGAATTTGTAACCACTCAATCAAATTTAAACTTTTCTTTGAGTTACGACAAGAAGAAGGACATCATTCACTACATGGTGCGTCGGCTGTACTCGCCCTTGGGGTGCGGAATGGCAGGCGAGCGCGTCCCATCCACTAGCATCGACGATTGCGAGTATGCCGAGGACACTGAGGCGACCGTCCCCTACCCTCTGACCCGACGAGCCCTGGAGCCCACCCCTCAACGACATGGGAATTATGTGGAATACTTAGAATGTAATATTTACAGGCCCGGATATTGGATTTTTCTACTGCGATTTAACCTATGGCGATTATTGGCGAGGTGGTTTTCTATTATCTCTGTGGTGTGCTTGTAATTCCGAAAAGAGTCGAATTGGTGAAAAAAACAATTTTAAATGGTAGTTGACAGCAGCAACTTATTTACGAAAGTTTATTCTTGGAACCTTGTTCACTGTGTAAGTGAATTCTAGCGATTCTACTTTGACGTGAAGTTCTTCATTAATTGGACTTTTACTCGAGAATAAATTGTTTGTTGTTCTCTTAAAGTCTCTTCAACTACATGGCATTCTTTCTTCCAAAAATTTAGAAGAAGATTGAAATTGATGATGATTGCGTTGCTGCCATGTATGAATGGGTCACATAGAGATTCTGATGCGTAAGAAGGAAAAAGAAAAAAGAGGGGAAGAGAGAGTGAAAGAATGAGAGACCAGAAAGATAGGAGAACGTAACCCGGGTCTACGTAGAATGCTAAACCGACATTTTGCCACTTAAGACCAAATTAACCCTCATTTCAGCCAATATAACACTCATTCTTCGTTGTTAATTACAAGAATAGAAAGAAAGAATTAGCAATAAATTCAGTAAGAGCTCAATCATTCAGCACACTCTGAATATATTTTTGTTGTGGGCTGCTCTCGCCACTAGAATCTCGATATATATTCGAGATGGTCTCCTCTCTTCCGGCATAGACCACGACTTCTTCTTCTTCCTCTTCAGATATATAAATGGTTAGTTGTAAAAAAAATTAGGCAGAAAATATCCTAATATAATTTGTAACTCTTTGACAATTACTTATTTTGAAGACACATTATGTGATCATTCGCAAAGCGCCTTTCGCTTCGTAAAGGCTCGTCGATGATTTCTCCTTGAGTGCGCTTATTGATTCGATCTTCCCGCAACCTCTTATCGGCTTCAACCGTGCTTCTTATGAGTCAGAGACCGACCTTCTTCGCCAACCTGTGGTTTGACAAGATTTTAAACCGGCATAAATAGCCATATTTGTCGTAATTATAGCCTTTTCGATCGGCCCCACCCATAAGGCCGTTGACGGCCTTCTTTCTCTGACGAGCAGTTCGAAGAGATCATGGCTGGAAGGGGAAGTAGAAGTGAGACATCCTGTTATTGTGTTATCATGTTTGTCTGACGATAAACGTTTGGTTTCGCTCAATGGTTTCCATCACAATCAAATCATAGCCGGCGCTTATAGAAGAAAAAAAATAGCCTTTAAACTTCATACATATGTAATTCCATATTTTTTTTTGGAAATTTGGCTCAAATTCCTAATAGATTTACAACAGAACGTTTGACGAAATAAATATGTAAGTTACAATTTAAAAACTCAAACATTTCACTTTATTGATCGATAGCGGGGAGGAAAGGAGCAGCGGGGCGGAAGCAAGTGAGAAGGGAACAGGGCACAGATGTGTCTGGTCGAGTGGACTAAATGGGCGGGAATCGGAAATGTTTGAATTTCCCGCCATTCTCTCATGTCTTCTGGTAGCGGGCGCGGATCTTGAGCGCGATGAGACCGATGACGCGGTAGACAATGACGAACGATATGAGGACGAAAATGTCGCGGATGAAGTTGTCTGAATGTGGTATTTAAATTTTCCCGCCAGGATTGTTTTCAAATTATATATACTCTCAAAAGTTGATCCCACAACGAAGTTATTGACGCGGAATGCTTGGAAGACGACGAACCGGAACTCATGGCTCGCATGCGAAGAATGCCCTGGCCATCGGCCGCAGGACAGTCGGCCGGCGTGTACTCCTTGGGGCAATCTAGATCAAGTAAAACGTAACTATAACTTTTTAATTTTAATTTTCAAAAATTTTTAATTTAATTTAAGCTAATAAATGCATAAATTCGATACGTTTAATCTCCGTGATATCCTTCCACTGATTGATTTCGAAGACCTCGAAGCCGTAGCGGAACCACGAAAGGTAGGAGAGCCATCCGAAGTAGACGGGGATGCCTGAGGGTGAAAATGAAATTTTCTTGGTTCACAGAAGGTAGTGCAATCTGCCATATCAAGGTCGTGAGTGTTTTTTGCCAATTACGGTCGTAGTTGATGTAGAAGCCGCCAAAGACGAGCATGGGCAGCACGTAGCAGGGGAGGATCGTGATGGCCAGGCCCTCCGAGCCGAAGACGCACGCGCCCGCGTAGGCTGAATTAAAAAGCTTTTTTTTTACTTTCATTTATTTATTTTACATTGACTAAGCTATCTAATTTCTTTTTGAAATATTGTTATGAAACTGTCTCTTTATTACGAGAATGAAAATGTGTTCGTTGGTAATACAGACAACTTCCGAAGCTGTTCCTTCCGTACCGACAGAGTTCGCAGTGTAGACAATGAGCACGCAAATGCACGCGAAAACAATGAACTCCCACGCCGCCACTTTCAGGCCTGGAGAGGGGAATTTATTTACTTTTAATTATTCCTTTTTTTATTTGCCTAATTATTTTTTCTCCTGTTAAGACAAAAATGTGAATAGCAATGGTTTGACTAATGCGCGGACGAACCAGTCATCCAGTAGACGGTTACAGCGTAGATCAGCGGAAGAATCGTGTACTGCGGAAGCTGAAAATAGAAATCAAAGTTCAAATATAATTGAATGGTTACACCAAATTGTCATGATTACCTCGGCTAATCCCTTCGATATGAAGTAGGCTTCGACCGAGTAGACATGCGCCTTGAACTCGCGGAAGAAGACGGGCAGCTCGGAGGTGATGACCTAAAACAATTAGGTGGAAAACTACATTAAAATAAAAATATATATGATTAAAAACAGTGCTAACATTGATGCACGGGAAGAGGAAGAGGAAGTTCATGTCACGCACAGCGTTGTAGAGGATGCCCTGGAATGGAAGCAGTGGGAAATAGAGGGAGAAAGAAGGACGGAACCAGAAATATTCTTCTTTTCTACGGCTAGAGCTTTCTCTTCAAATTTGGCTTTTACTCGCAAGCAGAGAGAAGCCAACTGTCTTGGACACCCCTCCAAGGAACCTTCCCGCTCACTTCAATGTTGCGCGATCCCTGCTTGCTCACTTCCGTCTGCCAGTAGACGAGTCCAATGACCGCCGCGGTGATCTGGAAGAAGTATTATTAATGATAGTTCAATTGAATTCTGGAAATGGCGGGAATTGAAAAGAAGAATAAATCCTCTTGACTGACGAAAGTCTGCGCGAATCGAACTTTGAGGAGCAGCGGATCCCGCAGCGTCGTCTTGAAGGCGCGGCCAGTCAGCACCGTCAGCTGGGTCAGGAAAGAGGCAGCGTACCTGCATTGGATACGGTAGCGAATAGCAATTAGGAATCATTTTTATAACTCTATCAGGTACTTTAGGTAAAATTCCATAAATAGTTTATGGAAGAAGAGCTCTGCGAAATCCGACGATACTGCACTCGCGGTTCACTCTCGCTGTGTGCTCTTTGCATCATATGTTTCACATGCTATTATATAGCATTATGAGTGATAGAAGAAGAGAACTGGATAGCGCCCATACTTTCCAGACATTCCCTCCTTGGCGGTTGCGGTTCCGCGGTTCTCGAGAGCCTCCGCGCACTCAGCGCGCAACTCTTCGCCCCATCGACTCGCCTCGAAATGCTTTCGAATCATCTGTAAATTGATTATTTCTGGGCCGTAAAATAGACTCTATAACATTTCAAAGGATTACGGTAGACGCACCGTAACTCGCGCGACGTCTTCATCATAGGAGGTCGTGATTACGGAGAACTTTGCAATCGCATGGTCCGCTGGGTTGTACGACTCGGGCACGTGGAGAGAATCGTCGGGGAAACTAGAAGAATATATGCAGAAACCATGTACTTGCTAAGAATGTTATGAATAGCGAGATTTTCTTTCATATGTTCTTTTTTCCACTTCGCATTGGAAATACGACAACTCGAAGACCTTTCAAAGAAGGGGCAGACATCGCGGACCGGTCCGTGGTAGACGGGCTTCCCGAGTGACATGAAGCACACCCTGGGGAGTAAGTTATGAGTTGACCAAACAAGGGCAGCACTGTTGACTGACTGGTCAAACATGTTGAAGACGGGGCTGCTCGGCTGGTGGATGACTGTGATGATCGTCTTGCCGCTCTTCGCCATCTCGCGAAGCGTAATCACAACCTGTGCAAAGCGAATTTTTCTATTATTCTAATTAATAAACAGCTTTAATGCCTTTTTGATTTGTGTTTATCGATTAGATAGAATAAAAGTCATCGCTGGGGACCCTCGAACCTGTCCAGCCATGAAGGAGTCGAGGCCACTGGTTGGCTCATCGCAGAACATGATCGCGGGGTCGGTTAGCACCTGCAAAAGAGGAGTCCTGATGTATGTATTTGTCTACATTTTTTTTAAATATTTTTTTGTCAATATTTCATCTGAGATATTTATTGATTGTTTGTTGATTTTCTCTTTTTACCTCAGCGGCGAAAGCAAGTCGCTTCTTCTCTCCGATGGAAATTCCCTTGGCTCGATTCGGAATGCCGATCATCGTGTTCTGGCAGTCGGTCAGGTTCATCTCAAATTTCTATTCTAATTTCTTAATATTAAGTTAAATTGAAGCTAATTTAATTTAAATTAACGACTTCTTTTTATCACTTTCGAAACTAAATCAAGATGAGTCGTCGTGGATTCTTGCTGGGATTTTTTTTTTATTCAAATGCCATGTCATTTCCTCTGGCTCTAACCTGCTGGATGACTTCTTCGACTCGCGCCTTCCGCTGCTCGGCCGTCGTGTCGCGATCCATGCGCAGCTTTGCCTAAAATAAAATTAAAGTATTTTTTATCGTATTTAATTTCGATGAATGTCATAAAAAGTTTTGTTTAGGAAAGCACAAGCATTTCTGGTAAAGTTCAAAAATAATGCTGACAGAAAAGTCGAGATGCTCGCGAACGGTGAGAGTGCCACAGAAGATGTCCACCTGTGGAAAGAGATTAGTCAGTGCCTCTATTACTCGTCTCTCTTTCTTACGCTCTCTCGTTCACCATTTCTTACGCCCTCTCCACTACATGCACATCTCTCTCTCTCTCTCTACATGTACATCTCCCTCTCTCTCTCTCTCTCTCTCTCTCTTTCACTCTTTTCCCACTCCTTTCGCACTTGCTGCACGTATGCCGAGATGTTCTGCATCTCTCGCTGCGTGATTGACTCGCCATTGACTCGCACGTCACCCGTTGTCTGAAATAATTATTGTATTGAAGAATAAAAATTCAAAAATTATATAAGTCAAATTGTGCTTCACCTGAACAGCGGCCGCATGTTGCATCGCTAGGATGTTCATCAGAGTAGTTTTGCCGGCGCCGCTGAAATGAAAGTAACAATGATTCTTTCAATATTATAATTTGATAATAAACTGCGTGCTTGAATTGAACTCAAAACTCGCCTTCCTCCCATGATGGCGAGAATTTCGCCCGGACGAGCAATGCCGCTCACTGGAAAATGAGATTTTTTTTAATGTTAAGTATTTCGCAAGTATAAATTAAATATTTAAAATATTGAATATAATCTCATTCTACCTTGCTCGAGAACGACCTTCCGGTCGGCGGCGCCCTCCTTCTTCGTGTTCGTCTTCTTCGCGCCGATCAACGGCACGGACGCGTTGATGTCCGTCCAGTGGACGGTCATCGACACTGAAAACAATTGGCGTTAATTGTTAAGTTATATTTAGGATGTTTATACTTAGCTGAAACTTGTCGAGTATAATTTAAAAGATAAAAGAAATTATAAATAGCGAATTCCACGAACTGCTGCTCTTGTGATGGGCGCGTGGCGGAAGCGCATTTTCAGTAAATGTCCCTCCCTCTGACGACTTCGTCTCTGCCGCTGAACTCATCCTTCCTTATCCTCCTTGATTCCTCCGAATCCAAAGTAGAGAGAGCGCAGAGTCCAACCGGCTGCGAGCAAAGAGTAGAGATGAAGTGACTTGCCCCACCAATCATTCGGCCATTTTATTAGCAGAAATTTGAATGCACCTATACATTTGGAAACTGCACTTGAAAATAAATGAGAATTTCCATATGTCTTTCTCAAGTTTCTCACCTGAGCAGATTCATATTTTTTTTCTTTCAGGTTCCTGCCTCAATTTGGAAAGCTTAGCACTATTCTACGGATTAAAATTTAATCAAAGGGAGTGTCAACAATTTTCATTTCACTCTAATGGTAAAGCGCAATTCAAGAAGTTCATATGAACTTGTATTAAACTCTGTTTCCGGAAAGTTTGATGTCCATTTTTTCGATCCTGCCTCGTTCTGCTCATTACTCCTCTAATCGTAGCTGCGGTTTGGTCGTCTCTCCTTTGTTCTCTCATTGTCCCATTCATTTCTGCTGTCCCTATAATAGATTCTCTTGTTCTTTAGGAAATCTGCCATGTCGTCGGTTGTCTCCTCTCGCAGTTCGATTGCCAGTTCTAAGCCGTCTGCGTAAGATTCCCAGAGCGAAAAAAATAAATCATATCAAATCTTATTGAATCGGCTTTATCGGAGCATAATTATTTGCAGTTGTAACTCGGATTGCTTTTCAAATGAGGATGTGGAAAAGGCAAAGTCTACAGTTGTGTCTCTGCAGGGTTCTCTCGTCCTCTTGCGTGGCGGAGCTGATCCCGCCGATTATCGGGCGCGACTTCAAGGCAGATGCGATGGTTCGCAGCGCCTCCCTCGAGTGCGAGCGCCTGAAGGATGGGAGGTGAGAAGAGGGGAATCGATTTCGGGGGCGCTGCATGAGCAGTGGGATGAGAGTCGTGAATGCGATCTAAACGATAAGGGACATGATCCCATGATGCTGTATTTGTAGAGAATTCAGCATCTTCGAAATGCGGATTTGTACTATTTTGTGGAGCTCCGACCGGTAGCATCGTAGGATGGAATGCTAAAATGACTTGATAATTGAGGAAGATCGCCGAGGAATTCACAATTTAAAAATGCTTTTTTTCTGCATTATTTTTATACCTATGTAAATACATATTTCCTTCAGGTTCCGCTACAGCTTCACCCTTTCGCTCTCCGAGAAGATTGAGGATGATTCTACAGTCTCGTCAGTTGTAATTGGCTCCTTTGAAACGTCCTTCCCTCGACCTTTGCTCGACTGAAGAAATCAGATTATCTCAGCTGAAGAATCCCTGGAGTGCTCGATACCTTGCCTCTTGATCCTTGAAAAGAGTGATATGAAATCTATCTTCCATCCCCTTGTCTCTTCAGCTCAGCTCGCTCCTCTCCGTCCTTCGTGAATGAGTGGGCGAAGGAGTGGCAGCGGCCCAGCCGACTGCCTCGACTATCGAGGAACACGCGAGTGTACGATGGAATTTATCCCCTCAGTTTTCCATAAACACTTTTGATTTCTTCAGGAAGAGATCAACGTGATCTTCTACCTCTTCGACAAGTCGCCCGCCGGAGATCCGTCAGTAAAAGGATAATGGGAGGAATAGTCCGATAACGGAGGACCAGCGAGGCCGAGCGGAAACATTTCTGTTGACCGATGAATGTTTTTTTATAATCAGCCAGCATTTACAGCTTCTGCACTCGCAAAGAAGAGAGCGTTCTGCTGAGTGAGACCATGGAGAGACTTCTCCGCTCCTTCGCACGCGGCGAGGCACGCGACTACGAGTCAGTGTCTATCTTCAGCCTTAGGCTCCGCCCTCCCGTCCACTTCACTTCCTCTTTTTTCAGCTTCTTCCACAACCACGTCTTCGTCATTGAGCGGAACCAGTCTAATTCCATCGATCGCCGCTTCTGGGCTCCTGTTTGTCGTTACATGGCTATTTATATTTGGGATGAAAGGGATGCCCCTTTTCCAGGTCTCGAGTGAATGCCTGAAACTCCCCCTCGGAGCCTTTGCTGAGGCCTTCCAAGAGGAACTGAAGATCGTCGTGAATCTCATCGGAATCCCCAAGAAGAAGGTCGTGCCGGTCTGCGGATATCTCTAGGGGAAGACGCCAAGCCAACCCGTCCGCTCCCCTTTCCTCCCGTTCCCCTACACGCAAACACCCTAGTTCTGTCTTCCTCTTTCTTGATAAATGAATTTTTTTTCGTAGTCCATTTGTTCGTTTTGCAAAAGGGAAGTAAAATGAAAGAAAATAGTTTGATAGTAAACTCAATGAGAGTCAGTTGATGGATGGGAATAATGAAGTTTGGTCTGAATGACTCGAATAATCGAACTGGAATGCGATGAGGAGTTGAATGTTCTAAAATCTACAACAAATTCCCCGTTTTCCTGTGTGTCAGAAAGAGAGAGAGAGAGAGAAATATGTGCTGTTTGTACTGAAGATGAAAATCGTTGAATATTGTCCATAATGATTCTAGCTTTTAAAAATGTGTTCCTTCCGCCCTATTTTCTGCTTTCACAGAAGAAGATACACAAGCTCATAAAACATAGTGAGAAACATCAAGTGTAGAGTCGGCGAAAGAAGTGCTCTCTCGCTTCCTTTCTTGACAGACATGGGAGTCTTGTTCAACCAAAACACTCACATGCCTAGTAAAAATGAATCTTTCAGTTGATCCCTTGCCACTAGGGAAGACGAGAAAGCTAATTTCCTTGTCTTTCCTTTCCTCATTTTCTCATTTTTTTTTTATAAATGAAGTTCCGTCATTCACAATGAGAGATACTTTTGAAAAGGCCCATTGCCTGATAGGCCTCAATATCGACGACTAGCTTTCTGCTATTTGCAATTCCCGAACAGTCGCACCCGTTCAGATTGTGTTACTAATTATTCAGTTCAACAATCCTCATAATTTACTTTCGTCCATTCTCAAACATTCCGCTCAGTGTGCAAGTAAGTCAGAAGCAAATATATGACATGGACAGGCAGTGGAAAGAAAGAAATGATGAAAAGAATCTAAAAGAAACCGCAACAACGAGGCAGTCGAAAAGGAAGGATGCCCTCCTTCCATGACAACTTGTCTGAAGGAGCGTAGACACGATTCACGTGGGCGTCTTAAACCCACCCATAGGTCTCAAAGAGAAACTTTCCTTTTGAAAACTTCTCAATTTCTATCTATCACCAGTAGCTCGCAAGCCATGCCTTCTCCACTTTCGTCTATTGTTTCTGAAAATTTTCATCTGCACATTCTCGAATAAGCCGTAGATGAGAATCATCACATTTATTTGTAGCAAAACATGTACAGTGTTCCACGAATGTTGTTTATTTTACACCTTTTTTTATTTAAATCCCCTTGAAGCTATAAAAAAAGCAATTCATGTACTTCACTGATTGAATTAGCAAACGAAGGAAATCAGATCGAATTTTATGTTAAAATTAATCTACTTTCAGCTTGAATATTATATACACGTCTCTCCTAAACATCTAGAAAGTTTGTACCATTTTTGTCCACTTGTTGCAAAGTTAAGAACACGCGAAAAATGGCTGGACCAAAATATTTTACTGTGGCTATTACCCACCCTCCAAACTCACACGCTCTCTAACAAGCAGAAGGGCGAAATATTTGAGGGTGCGCGTTCAAAATGGTCCTAATCTGCTATTATAGAATCATTCAGCGCTTCCTTTAAGGGGGTTTCTCTTTGGATCTAGATTAAATGTCGAAGCAAACTTGACGTAATTATTGCCTCATATAATTGACGATTAGATGACCACATGACCTTCAACGAAAATGCGCTAGTCAAAGCGCCGTGAGTCGCGACTATAACCACTGCTCCAACGAGATGTCAATGTGATGTGGCCCTTCGCAGTCTCATAAGCGCCTATTATTTTCAAGCAAGACAGCAAAATTTCTCACTAAATTGTAATGAATAGATGGCGCGTCGCCAGACTGCCTTGAGCATCTGCGACGAATTCTGTCGCTGGTCAAGCATCGCCTCCCTCCGCAATCTCGCCTTCAGCTTCTCTTGGAAAGAGGGCATCTTCTGGGCGCTCGCCTCGATAATTCTGTACGAACATTAATACGGTTTTTTCAACGGTATCGGGTAGCAAAGAGAATCTCCGTCAATGTTGTCAAATCAGGATATTTGCTTTCGCGCTTCAAGTAGCGTTCATCGTGATGCGTTTTCTCAAGTATCCGACGGACACGGCTACTACTGTTAACTTCAGCGCGCAGGTTGGCGAGTCTAGTGGACGAAATATCTGGAACTTATACATTTTATTGTCTCATGAAAAAATTTATCAAGCAAATTTCTTAGAAATGTTGGCTGTAGAGAACGTCAGATTAATGTGTATCTCCAGGAGTTCCCAACCGTGACGTTCTGCAATTCCAATCCGTACAAGCAAAGTGTCGTGGAGTCGACGGCGGCTTTCAACGAACTCGCGCAACTGCAACGCGCCTTCGAGCAGCTCGATCTCGGCGAACTCGCCAATGACACCTACGGATTGGTCTGTTCGGTCGCATTCTCTCAAGTCTAAGAAGGTACTTGAAGGCAGAGGAGAAGTCTCGCCTGGCTCGGAGGTTGAAGGCGCAAGACATAATGGCACTCTTTGCAGCAGGCATCACTGAAGAACAAAAGGTACTTTCAGTTGTCTAGCAACTTCTAGAATTTGCTAGTCAACATCTTGAACAAGATGTCTTTAGCGTACATTAAAATCAATGTTCTATGAATACCTTCCAGCTCCCAGCATTCCAAACCTACGATGAATTCGTGACCGAATGCACGTTGGCAGGCCAGATGTGCTCCATGTCAGAATACACGTTTGAATTTCGCGCTCTAATCACAATTACAAAAGCAGAACTTTAATATATTGGCGGTCTAATGCAGAACAAAAAATAAATTAAAATATAATTCATAAAATTGAAGTTCATTAACAATATTAGAACTGCGAAGTAAAAGGATAATCTCATCAGGAGTTGGTTTTCCGTCTTGATGCACTCAGAATTCGGCGCATGCCTGCAGTTCCAACCCAATACGACAACACTGCGGCCTGGCATTTCATACGGGCTACGGATGCTACTCACTCTCAATGTCCGTTGGCATGGTTATGTGCTAGGCACTTGAGGCTATTATCGACGAGGGGTTTGAGGCCCACATATTGTCATTCTACTTTGGTAGAACTATGCAAATGGTCACTAATAAAGCGCATAAATCACTCAAAGACGAAATATTTATGGAATACTGTTGTAGCAGCAAAACCCCCGCAACATGGATGACATCTACTTGTCCACAACTGCGACTGCCAGCGTTCGCATTGCAATTCATGATAAACGGTAAGTGAGAGTGAGAAAGGAGCAAAGAAAATAGTGAGGAAGACAGGTTTCATACAAGGCAAATTCTAAATTGAATCTGTGGGATCAGTTTTCAATTTGTTGGTCCCAAAAGTAGAGTTTAATCATTTCAGTTACCCGCCTCCTCTGTCCAATCAACCAATAGTCGTGGATGTCGGAGCACAGACACTAATCTCCATGGCCAAAGTGACCATTCATTCGATAAATTGAGCAACAATGATATAGACATTGCACTCAAGCAATTTAACTAACAGCAAATCGTAAGCATGAAGTAAATGAGATGAGTTGAGATGTCCACGATACGAGCTGGCAAGCCGTATTCGGACTGCGCCAACACGCCCGAGGTCAGCGTAATGTATCATGCTAAGGAAATGCAATTTATTCAACAACAAAAAAATAAATCTTATCCTAATATGTCGCTTTATCTTCCCAAGACAAGATCATCCTTCTTTCCTTGAATATCTATGCTCAAATCGAGTTAGAATTGGAGAACTGATTTTAAAATATTTGCTTTGAAATACTACAACAAACGTGCAGGGATCCACCTACAATTACACGTATCAGAGCTGCATGGATAATTGCCAACAGAAGCTCGCAGTTCAGAGGTAGGAAAGGGAGATAACATGATATTTCCGAAAACATAAACCGAAATGCATTATTACTACATATGTACAGGTGCGGTTGCGCAGACCCTCGATTTTCAAGCAACACCACAAGTGGCAGTGAAGAATTGTGTCGGACTGTCGATCAGAGTACGGCTATGTTTACAATCTCTTCATCCAGATTCAAGAACGGAAATCGCGAATGAATTTGTTTGAGTGAGCTGCCTGCGCCAATTGGCTCGCGACCGTACAGTGCCAGCAAGCGACGCGGACGCGTCGCGGCTCGCGTGCGACTGCCTACTCCCTTGCTTTGAGGATGAGTTCCTCCCGACACTCACCACCTCCGAGTAAGACCGCTGCGCTATTGAAGTATCCTGTATCCTAGTAGCTAGTAGAGCACCCAAATGATGTCAGCGATCAATTATTGCGCAGATATCCCGCGCTAAACTATATCGTTGGCACCGGAACGCAAGATCAATACGAAACCATCGTCGTGAGTAGTTATTATACGACTATATGCTTTTATGCTTATGAAATTAATAAAAAAAACTTCATCAATTAGTGTAATACAGAAGGATCAAGATGCCTCGCCCACTTTTGCGCCACCACCAACTGTTGCCCCTTCGTCACCAACCGGCCCCTTGCCTTCCTCCACTCCTAGCACTCTTCTCCCCTCAGAAATTCCAACCTTGCTGCCTTCTTCTGACTCGCCCACCTTACCTTCTTCGCTTTCTTCTGACTCGTCCATCTTACCTTCTTCGCCTTCAATAACGCCAGAAACAACCGCCACACAGTCATCGACGCCGCTTCTAACAGAGTCTACACCAACCAGTGCAACAATCACGGTAAGGCAGATTGTATTAGAAGAGTAGTCAATGATTTCCATGGCGAGGGAAAAGTGATTATGAGAGAAAATAATCTATTCGTAGAAAATAATATCGTACTCGCGGTGAATGCTATAATAAGAAATGAGTTGTAATCGAAAAATGAAGGAGGAAATGTTTCGTAAGAAAAGCTGTAGAATATTAAGTCATGATACATCTGCCTGGTCTCTTTCAAAGACCATAACAATCTCGCATTTCTATAAACTTCTCTATTTCACTCTTAATACCAATTAATTCCAAGTGTAGACCGAGTCGACAACTACGAGTGCGGAGTGCACAACAACGGAGCCAACCACGCGTCCTGTCTACACTAATTCGGACCTTAACCGGATGTGCGCATCCAATGAAACTTTCATCTAAGCTAAGAACTATTCATAAATTCATACTTCTTGATGCCTTTAGAAAAGTATGAATTTATGAATAGTTCTTACAATTAGACCAGACAAAAAAGAACACTGCTAGTGAGCAATAGACGCCTTCCCTATTCAGATGCGGCGCTGGCAACCAGCATGCCGACCAGACCTTGGTTGATCTCATCTATCAAAACTCGGACAAACTGATGCTCTGCCCGGATTCTAAACCACTCGAATGCAAGTAAGAACTAACTTAAAAAGTTATTCGCACATAAAACAAACATTATTTTCCATAGTTTGAATCATCAAAATAGAGATTCAAAAATGTCATCTCTCATGTTTGTGCTCATGTAAGTGAGATGTAAAAGTAAGCCAAAAATACGTAACCTTGTATTGACCTTGATGATCATCAATGAATGCCAGGGGCGCGTCGGTGTGCTGCAAGGACACCTCTGCCCAAGTGAGCTGGAAGCCGTGCTGGCCCTGCTATTACCCTTGCGATGGCAACACCAAAAATCCTCCAAGCGGCGGACTTCTCAACGTTCCGTGTGAAAATGTTGTGAACAATATATTGTCTTCCTTTCTAAAAAAAACAATCTATTTCAGAGCGAACACATTGTGCCAACAAATGCGTAGTAACATGTTGAACATATTGCAATTATAAAGCTCAATAATGTCTCCTATTCAGTTCTTCGAAAATTATAACTTCAAAAATTTTGCGCTTACAATGCCTGGAGACGAATGCTACTGGGATGATAGATGCAACGAACAGGTCGGAGGATGGAACCCAAGCGGCATGAGGAGAAGGAAGAGGTAAAAAAAAAACTACTCTGGTGAATGAAACACTAAACATGTAAGCTCACTTTTGTTGGTATCAAGTATGAATAAAATCAGGAATTTCTACTATTTATTTAGGCTTGTCGGACTCGGAGGAGGTACTACTACGTCGCCGGTATGGCTGGTTTTATTTTCATTGCGATCAATCTATAAAAAAAGATATTTACTAATAAACATTGAGCCGTGCGCCCTTCTCGATGAAATGAGGAATGAAGCAGGAAATCTTGACTATTGCTACAATCGCTACTTCGAGCCGTTGTTTCTCAACTTCATGCAACAGAATCCTGAGGCTGCAAAGCTCTACTGTGGGCCGGCTCCCGAGTGCACACCCACCGAGCAAGGCAATTTACTGCAATTATTCGTTCGATTTATGCTTTCCACTAGGAGTAAGATACTTTTTTAGTATTTTTTTATACTTTGTGGAAGTACCTTGTAGTGAGCAGAAAGAACGCCCTTGCGGAGGATGATTAAAGAATAAGCCAAAAGAAGATTTGTATAGATGAATTCAATATGGATGAAAAAATAGACATACATTTTATGTATGTATGTTCGAACAGGAACTGGCTCATGTTGAGCAACACTAAAATAGTTAGAAACTCTACTAGGGTAAGGCCTGCTAAAAAAAAATACGAATGGTAACGCCGACACCTCAAAACTGGATGTATTGTTTTTTAGAAGGTCGAAAGAAACGCTCTGTTCCTACAACAAGGAGCGATTTGCTGCAGACCAGTGGCACTGCGGGCGTAAGCAACTTTCTCTCGAACCTAATAACCTGAATTGATCGAACGACGACACGAAAAGAATATTGAGATATTTACTGTAATGAATAAAAAAACACTTCTATAGCTCGGCAGCTGCGAATACTGGAACAAAAACTTCGCTTCCGTCCCAGAATGCGTCGCATGGTAAGTCTATGCTAATTACTTGTTTCATCACTATAATGGGCTACCATGGATGAATACCACCTTTTTTGAAAGCTCTGCTGTCTTAATTTAATTGATATCACTAATATATCATTTAGAAATATATAAATAAGTGGTGATAATATTTAGGTACAAGAGCAACTCGTTGATCGTGCACATCTTCTTCGGCACGCTCGCCACTGAGATCTACACCGAGCAGCCGTCGTACACGGTTTGAGGAACAGTAACTTTGAGAGGATGAATGTACTTTGATAGCCTAATCACCAAATGTCATCTCCAGCTGTCGACTGCGCTCTCCGAGATTGGCGGGCAGGCGGGCGTGTGGCTCGGTCTGTCGGCCATCTCTCTCATCGAAGTCGCTTCTCTCTTTCTCATGCTCATTCTCTTCTGCCTCACGCCGACCAAGAAACGCGTCGTCCGCGACATCGACGATGACGAGCAGTACATGGTGGATGTGAATTTAATGAATTAAATACTTAAGAGAGCCTCTCAGTTTTTGGAAAGTAATAGTAAAAAAAGTTATTGCCTGAAAACGACATTTCAAAAAATTCAATTGACCAAAAGTTATAAAAATTTTAATTTCTCGAATTTGGTCATCTGGAACTTTTTTGTGTAGTTTTCGACAAGGACTCGAACAGTGAAAAGAATATTGAGAAATATTAAGTATAACGTTAGATATGGTCATCCAAAGTTTATGAACATTACGACTTATATCTAAATGAAAAAATTTTTTCTAAACTTTCTGACCGCCTAGACTTCGTTATGAACAAGGGATACATCCCTCATAAAGTTTTCAAAGTAAAAGAAAACAAAAATTCCTCAGGGCAGACGCTCCTTGATCATTACAGAGAGGCTCTCTTAATTAATTATTCATCTTTAAAGGAGGATAATCACTGAAAAATATTTAATACATGCTCACACTGAGAGTATTCTCATTCTCATAGCTCGCAAAAACTCACTAAAAAAAGAAAATGGCAGGGGGCCATTGGAAATTATACTTAATTTTTTGGTGATCAATCTCCTGTAATGCTGATTTTTCTCCAGGAAGTAGACGCCAACAAGAAGGGCGCACTGGATGCACGCCGACTTAGTCGGGTTGAATAACGGCGAGAGATGTCAGGCGACTCGCATCAATCATCTTTATTCAATGGATTCCTGGATTTTCGTCGTCTCATTTTTATTATACTTTCCCACTATTATCGTGTATCTAATTGCATTAGCGACCTGCAAAACACATTTTCATATGTTGCCCGTCAATTTCGTATGTCTACTTAAATAAGAGGAAACTGATGCGAGTCTCTGGTATTTACACGAGTGTCAGCACAACTGACTCTTAAAGATAAGCAACCTGCCTTGGAAATCAAAAAAATTACACCAGTGACGGACATCGGCCAACTCACAAATAACATACTGCGAAGATGCAAAGACAAATGCTTCATTTTCAAGAGGAATAATCAAGCTCGCATTTTTTGAAGAGATATTGTAGGTAAATAGAAAACATTAAGTTAACAGTAGACAGTTAATGAACAGGTGATATTAAATATATGCAGCTAACTTTCAGAACGAGCTTAAATTTGCATAGCGATGGGGAAGTAAAGATGGCGGAAAATCGGGATGGCTCACGTGTCGCAACCGCTCAATCCTTGAATAAAACAAAGGAAGTCCTTCAATTTGTTGAACCAAATCCAAAAGAACGTTATCTGATTGTTTTTTTTACTTCTTTTTACAGATTAATTATTTTCATCATTCATAAATATGGATGCACATTTATACATGCATAATTTGTGCATCAAAAAGGCTCCATTAACAAATGAATTTTATCAAGGCACAAACGTAAGCCGTGGGAGGGAAAAGCAAAGGAGAAGAAAGGCAATTGTGCTGGGAAGAATGGGAATGAGGGGCCATTTGGGGGCAAGCGCTCTCGGCCAAGGGAGATTGAAGCAATATTTAGGAAAGTTTGCCAGTCTGGGTACCCAATGGCCCCTTGGGGTCTCTCCCTGAATGGGGCTCCTCCGTGGGTCTGCTACATGCGATCGGTGACGGTGGGGGCGGATGACTCGTCGACATGCTTCTTCTCGTTCTCCTGCGCAAGTCCGTAGACAATGGCCGGATGTTCGGGATGAAGTCTGCACTTTCTTGTCGTATACGTGGTTTTGATTGGGCTCCTCCGTGGGTCTGCTACATGCGATCGGTGACGGTGGGGGCGGATGACTCGTCGACATGCTTCTTCTCGTTCTCCTGCGCAAGTCCGTAGACAATGGCCGGATGTTCGGGATGAAGTCTGCACTTTCTTGTCGTATACGTGGTTTTGATTATGTTCTATATTAAAAGGGTGAAAATCGATCGCCAATTGTTCAGTGATCTATGTCAATCGGAAGAAATCGGTCAAACATCACAAAAAAAAACTGTTTGAAACAACATTGTTTGGTGCACGATTGTTTGATGAATTGTTTGAAACAACAATTGTTTCAAAAAAATTGTTTGGGATATCAAACACACGCTATCCAGTCCGAGGCAATTGTTTGGATTGTTTTACATTTTTACGGTATCTAGCGGGATGATCGTAAACAACTAATTAACGGACGGTGAAAAGAATGTTTCAAACTTTTACTACGAGATCTAATTAAAAGCTTGTTTTTGTTGTTGTCCGTGTTTGTTTTAGGTTTTGTTTCTTTGATAATAATATTTCAGCAGCGAAAGTAACGGGTGCTACTTCTTGTCGGGCGTTACGAGCGCGGGCTGTAGGCCTGGAAGGGCCTCGTAGGAATTGCCATAAGTGAGGTGGGCAATCCGTGTTTCTTCTTCTTTTGAGAACAAGTATGATGGATTAGACATGTGGAACTCTATTTCTCTTCGGTTTGAACAGGTTTGTAAAGATGCTTTCTATTTGAAACAGTTAAACCGATCCGTTTGAATGGTATTTTTTTATTCGGGAGTTTTAGCTTGGTAATAGGATTACATTATGTGAATGACGTTTCTTTTCTTGCAGTTCATTATTTTAGCGTGATGACGCAATTCGTCGTCTTTCCGAAGTGGAGATGACTGTGCGCGGCTAGCCGAATCGAAGGCCGGCGTAAAGATCATCGACTGCTTCCGATCATGGCGCTTTGAGGAGCGCGCAAGGTTGTTGGCGTTGGCGAATATATGGCCATTTTGCTTTTTGTTTTTTTTTTGTTATCTCGTTTGTAAATAATTTAGTATTTTAGCAATGCTCTTTGCATTATGATAATGAATTTTTATATTCTGTGACTTTGGACTTATACTAACTTTATATATATGTAACTTTGAACTTTATATACTGTAACTTTGAAGTTTACATACTGTAACTTTGAGCACACGCATCGTCGAGGCGCCACGTACGCCCGGACGCGAGACGCACGACATGGCCAGCATGGATCTCTTCCCGAACAAGGAGAACGACCGCTTCTACGCCAGTCAGTGGGGCCTTGAGGGTTATTTCATATAATTATCATACTTTAAAACTGCCTAAAATCCCGACGAGGAATGGGGACGCCGTATGCTGTAAAGAAATGTTAAATATTGCTAATATTTTCAATTTTATATCACTTTCCCCTAATATCATTTATTAACGGGGTAGGCTGACTTAAACATTGCCTAAATAGTCAACTTTGATGCTACGGTGTTAGCTTGAACAATTGCAGTTATATTTGCTTTCAGTGAATTACACTTTTTTAAATGAATTCCATTTTTAGCTAATTCGCGTCGACCACGTCGAAGAGTACAAGGTGCCCAAGTACAAGGAGGATGCGGACGAGGAGACCAAGAGACTCTGGGAAGAGGGCTGCGCCCAAACCGATTGTGCTCCCCGAACCAGGTACGGTAGCTTTGAGTAGAACTCTTGGAGTACGCCGTGTAACTGATGCAGCCAAGAGTGTGTGTCTGGGAAGCGTTGTAGGAGTCTTTCGGATTAAGTAATAGATTCTTTTTTATTTAAGAATTTTTATAGACGAAAAAAACAGTTGTTCAAAAGTATGGCCTGACGAATCGATGCCACTAGTGACTGCTTGGAAAAGCAGATTGGAGTAAAAACTGAATTTCTGCTTGAAAATCGCTGGGTGAGGTTTGGCCAAAAGTGAGGAGGCCTATGCAATGTACGGTTTCCTTCTAAACTTTGACATTTAAGCGCCGTGAAATATGAGCCGAAAGAATTAAAGTCTTTTTTATTGCTTATTTATAGATGAGGACGAGATCCGCCGCGAGAAGAAGCGAGCTCGCAAGGCGTGGAAAGTCGTGCTCGCCTTGAAGGGAGACGAGGAACTCGAGGCAATTCGCAAGACGAAGAAGAGAATTAAGAAAGAGAAGAAGAAGGCGAAGAAAGAAGCAAAGAAGGTCAGGAGGAGATATACTGTTTACTTCCAGTCATTTCTTCTTCTTTTATCCTGTTATTTATTACTGTATTTTGTTTTAATTGCAATAGTTCACTGTGAAGGTTCCAGCATGTTGATTAGCCCTCTTGTAATTTTATTTTTTTTATTTTTATCATTTCCAAACTGACAAGAGAAATGGAGAAAATGAGCTTCTAGATGAAAGTGGCGGCAAGCAGGAGGGACGCATGCACGTGAACCAGTCGCACGCCGCAGCACTCATTGGAGGAATCGGATCGAAGAATACGGTGCTACGCGAGTCCACCAGGGCCAACATCAAGGTTGGCGCGAGATTTAGAAGATGGGATTGATATGGGCTAGGCAGAAAGGTAACGAGGAAGTGGGTAGGAATGCAGGAGTATTAGAAAGGGAGAGAGAGAAATACCCTGTTTTTCAACTCAAGGAAAGATTTCATATGAGTGGTTCTATAATCAAATGTTTTGTAAAAGTTGAAATTCCTCGAATAGCAACGAAAATGTTATTATTTCTGATAATAGTCTAAAAATAATAAATAAGATTATAGTATATCGTTATAGTAACTATGATTACAGAAGCTCTCTGGTGATGGCTACTCGGATAGCATCAAGCGTCTTCGCACTTCGGTATGCCGCTTCCCTCCCTCCGTTCACTCCAAGGTTTCATCTAGTTTGACTAGTATTTTTATTGGGATGATTGGCTAGTTGTTGAAAATAGAGGGGAATGGCCATATCTTTCCTATAGCCTTTGAGCTCTCTACTTGGTCTTTAAGTAATAATTTTTTATTCATTAGATAATAACAATTCACATATTCTTTCCCTATTTATCGTATCCTTGTACTTACGGCTTGGGTCTTCTGGGTCTATATTTACTGTGATTTTGAAAACTGCATTTTCATAGCTATAGAAGCGAATGTGCATTCTTTATGTTTTACCCGCTAGTATATTAATGTTAAAATAATTATAACTCGTTCTCAGGCCGTCTGGCGCCTGACCGAGCAGTGGAAGATCATCCGAGAGCGAGAGAAAGCAGAGAAGGGCGAATCGACCAAGCATGGGCAGACGACAATGGATATCTGCCATCCAGGATCAGGAGGAACGATTAGAAGAGAGTATGGTTATTACTGTACTGTTTTTACCGTAAGGTCCTTATTGTCATTACCGTACATAATATTTATAAACAATCACATAGTAGTATGCACATTGTTTTAATCAGGACGAACCATTAGAAAGTCTTATTTTGTTTTGTTCGTTCATCATATTAGTCCTCCTTGACTATATTCAAGCCGTAATAGTTGATAGTCGGCAAAAACCATTCAGCCCTCGCTCTTGTTCTGTACATAAGATTGGTGTTCGTTAGACGGGTTCACTTTGTTATTTACTCTTGTGGAAAAATAAAATTGTTTCCTATTATTGTGAAAAGTGTTTTTTCTATGAATGCATTAAAAACTTTACTTCGAGGACGCTTGCAAAGAATTTGTAATGAATGATCGATCGATAGCACTGAAGAGACATCATGCACATCGATAGCACTGAAGAGACATCATGCACTTCCCTCTCGCGGCAGCTCTCTCTATCTCTATCTTTCTCTCTCTCTCTCTCTCCCTCTGTCTCTCGGCATTGTACTGCTGATCAATCGAACGCGAATGCACTTGAAAGGCTGCATCCAACTTTCTCTCCCTCGCCTTCTCCCTCTTTCTCTCTCTCTCTCTCTCTCTCTCTCTCTCTCTCTATCCTTTCTATTTCCATCGTTCTCTATGGGCGCCTCCCTTTTCATCTGGATATCTTCGTCAGCACGCACATTGCTAGGGCGGGTAGTGTGGTGGTAGTTGCTTGGGTGGTGGGTGCGCGGGGTGCGGGTTCGGTCCGGTTGGAAACAAACTGTCTTTCTCTCTCTCTCCCCCACTCTACTTTCAGGAACAACCAGCGACGACGACTCCATCATCACTACGGATTAAAGGTTAGCTAAATTATCGACTTTTGCGATCCTTATTAGGGTTTTAGTCTATTTCACTGCTGTTTTGGCAACAGTACAGAAGTATGACGTTCGCAAAAGTAAGATAATTGGCTATCCCGATCCGTATGATGGTGGAGGTGCGTCGAGAGAGAGAGAGAGAGAGAGAGGGAGAGATAAAGACAGACAGAGAACGAGGTACAGAAAAAAAAACATTTTAATTAGAACGCAGCGTGATAGAACTTGACAGAGAGAGAGCGAGAGAGAGAGAGAGACGGAGAGAATGTAGGAGAGGGTGTGTAAGAGGGTTAGCTAATTAGATATCGAAAAAGTTTGGTAATGAGCATCGAAACTTATCGGAGAATATAAGAAAACTGCTAAAATTCCATGAAAAATGGGTGCGCAAGCAGAAATGGGCGGAGCCAACGCGGCTGCGCTGTGATTGTTTGGTATGTCAAACAATTTCGTTGAAACAAATTGTTTGATATGCCAAACAATCGCGCATCAAACAATGATTGTTTGCTATATGGAACAGCATTGTTTTGGATCGGATAAGGAACAAATTGTTTGTATGAAATTGTTTGATATATCAAACAATGTTTTTTGTGTGATGTATGATTTAAGTATCCTGTCAATTTTCCAATGCAAACAACTCTAATTTGATATAGCCTTTCATTTCAAATTAGTAATATTGTGTGGAGTAATAGCTGTTAATCGGTCGCCGAATAGAAATTTTCAATTGCATAATTACACAGCAGTGATAATTGCAAGTCGAGCTGAATGATGCCTTGCAAAGCACTTAGCACTTAGTTTACAGCAGATTTTAAAAGAGTGACAATGAATAGAAGAATTGTATCTCCCCTCCCTATGAGAGCGAATGAAGGAGTCAACTAACATAGTCGAACCTTCACCGACAGACGACTATCGCATTCTCCCTCGTTGAGTTACGGCAAATCAGGACACCAGCCAGGTTGTTTTAAATTTCTTTGATCATCCTATCTCTCCACGCAAAACCGGCATCATGCCGGCAGTTTGCAAATCAATTCAAATTATGTCATGATTAAAGAATAAAAATATTTAAGAATCAGTTTCCTATCCCATCCATTACATTGAGATTAAATTTACCGCTCTGATCACTTCTTATCTTTAGCCTTAAGAATCATTTTGAAAACACTTATCTTTTCAGAATGATACAAGGAGACGAATTCATAACTGTCAAGATGGAGAAGAAGGTCTATAAAGAAAACAAAACCCTGCTTACCTATACTATCGGAATTGTTGCAATACTTTTCCAGGTTATTACTTAAATTTTAAATACAATAGCAAGTTTGTTTAGACATTCAAGGGAGGAAAATACTCCTCATGGCCGTCTTATCCGAAGAACATCGTTGAGAAATGGACATCCTACAGATTCAAAGCTATGGTATTAATTTAGTTTTACAACTACGTCAATATGTGTAAATATTAAAAGATTATACTCAACTTAAAGGACCAGCGGCAGCGAACCACACAGGCATATGCTGCCATCGCGTGCTTTTTCCGAAAGGTCATTTACATAATTGGATTAATATTACAGTCATTCATGTAATGATTGCATTGATTAAGATTTATATTACTTCAGATCAAGGCGGACAAACCGAATGCGCTACAGCGCAAATATGTTGGTTATTTTAAAAAACTTCCAATAAGATAATGAAATACAACTAAACTCCTTAATCATATAGACGCTATCATGATGTCATGCAAAATTAAGTTTAATGATAGCACAGAAACGGCTGGGTATTACGCGTTTGATTCCAAGAAAAAAAAGGACCGGGGAATTTTCGGGTTCTCCAGGAAGCTGCTCACCAACGCAGGTTCCTTTACAAACAAATTGCTTTGAATTGTTCTAGTTTTTCTTAGTTTTTTTAAAGTTCCATTTTCCTACTCTGGTTTTCTAATAAAAATGTAATTTAGAACGGGTTCGTGACGTTGTGATGCATGAAGTGTCACATTTTGCTATTAGACACTACCGAGTTATCGATATCGATCATAACGGTCCGGGGTGGAAACTTATGTGAGTGAGCATGTACAGAAAACATATTATAAATGAAATCTTTCTACCATTTCAGGAAACTCAGGCTCGACAAGGCTTTCTCCTTCCTCCCGAAGATCTCGGAGACCTACGCTTTCGATTAAGATATATCCAAATAATTTTTGTACGTTTGAATTGTACTCGAATAAGTTCCTATTCCACTAAGTTTAACCTAATAAAGTTAATACTTGTCAATGTGGTGCGTCAAAGACAAACATGTGATTACAACATAATGTATTAATGAATCTTTGCTCCCAGAAAAATTGGGGTAAAATAATTCAAAAACATTGAATCAACAAAATAAATATTGAAGGCGGTTAAACAGTATCAGGCGTAGACATTGATGCTTGACGTAAATCATCCTGTGCAGTATTTCATCGCTACTCAATATCTTTATCAACTGAAATCACCAAATATCTAAGCTTAAACTATACAGCTCAATGCAAACCACATTCACTCTCATAACTAACTTATATTATCACCAGATGGCTAATATCCGCTACGTACCTGGAAAGTGCCCCCCAACTTTTTTCCCTATGAGGCATACTGGATCGACCCAGGGCTTAAAAGAACCGCTAGACCAAGCTCTAACTCAATCTATCATTCGATTCCTTTGATTGCTGAAGGTCTAATCAACGGGGCTCCAAATCTGTCAAAAAAATGTATGTATACACAGTTACAAATTAACAACAATTCATCCCTTTTAAAGAGCACTAGCGAGGAGCACCCCTTATTTCATGAGAGTAAGCATTGCCAAATTCCTTTTCCAATACTGTTAGTTGCCAAAATATAGAAATAGGTATCAAGACAGCGTAATATGACCATTTTTCGCAGTACAGGACGTTCAAGAAAACGAGTTCACTTAACAAGCCAAATGTGATAAAAAAATACTTTCCCGGTTAGGCCGTTAAATCAGAAAGGTCCAGATCAACAAGATTTAATTACAAAACGAACCAGACCAGCAAACGTATTGATATTATCAAAACAACTAAAAGTCACAAAAGTCGATACATACAGCACCGTCCAACATTGTTGGGTCCGAAATTAATCCGATTAATTAAATTAATTTAAATAATTCAAATTGGAATTGCGACGTGATGAGGACATGCCGTGCGATTTCCTCGGAGGGTTTTATGTCTTTTTTCATTGCGCGTCACCCTAGAGAAACCGCTTTCCAAAATATGCCGAAATGACAAAGATCTGACAATTTTTCAACGCTACGCTGTTTAGCGGAATTTTTTACGTGGTGTTCGGCTGAGAAACGAGCTGGCTGAATTCAGCAGCCAAACTACAAACAACAAATTAGAGTGAAATTTTCTAAGTGCTTCTGATTTTGTTTAAGTTTCTTCGTTTGTTTTGCTTGAGTTACTTATCATATTTGGGTATAAGTGATAAGAAAAATGAGAAATAAGATTTTCTGTAGCGAGCAAAAGATTTGCTCCCTCAGAGAATCGAACACCGGACTTTGAGATTCTCAGACAAACGCTGTCGCAATACACCACACACAACTTGAGAAGCGAAGAATGTACCTTTTCTATCCGGACCCGACCAAAAATCAAGATACAGTTATCTCTTAGAATGAAAAAGATCGAAATAAGAGGGAGAGATAGAGGGGGAGAAGGAGAGAGATAAAACGAGACTGAGAGAGATATATTGAACGAGAAAGAGAGAGAGCGAACACCACGTAAAAAATTCCGCTAAACAGCGTAGCGTTGAAAAATTGTCAGATCTTTGTCATTTCGGCATATTTTGGAAAGCGGTTTTTCTAGGGTGACGCGCAATGAAAAAAGACATAAAACCCTCCGAGGAAATCGCACGGCATGTCCTCATCACGTCGCAATTCCAATTTGAATTATTTAAATTAATTTAATTAATCGGATTAATTTCGGACCCAACAATGTTGGACGGTACTGTATGTATGTATGTACAGGTGCGGTTGCTCAGACCCTCGATTTTCAAGCAACTCCACGAGTGGCAGTGCAGGATTGTGTCGCACTGTCGATCAGAGTGCGGCTATGTTTACAATCTCTTCATCCATATTCAAGAGCGGAAATTGCGAATGAATTTTTTTGAGTGAGTTACCTGCGCCAGTTGGCGCGCGATCATACTGTGCCAGCAAGCGACGCATCAATCACTGAGCAGATATCCCGCGCTACATTATATCGTTGGCACCGGAACACAAGGTCAATACGAAACCATCGTCGTAAGTAGTTATTCTACTTCTTTTTCGCTCTTAAGTCTCTCAATTGAAAAAATACGCTTCATCAATTAGTGTAATACAGAAGGATCAAGATGTCTCGCCCACAACACCAACTGTTGCTGCATCCACGCCAACCGGCTCGTTTCCTTCCTCCATTCCTAGCACTCCCCTCAGAAATTCCAACCTTGCTGCCTTCTTCTGACTCGTCCACCTTACCTTCTTCGCTCTCTTCTGACTCGTCCATCTTACCTTCTTCGCCTTCACCAACGCCAGAAACAACCGCCACACAATCATTGACAACACCACTAACAGTGTCTTCACCGACCAGTTCAACAGTCACGGTAAGGAAGCTTATTGTTAGTCAATGATTTCCATGCCGAGGGAAAAGTGATTATTATGGAAAATTGCTCTTTCACTCCCTCTTCCCTAATGCCAATTAATTCCCAGTGCAGGCCGAGTCGACAACAACGAGTCGGAGTGCACAACAACGGCTCCAACCACGCGTCCCGTCTACAGTAATCCAGAACTCTTCTGTAATGCTGACTTTTCTCCAGGAAGTAGACGCCAACAAGAAGGGCGCACCGGGTTGAGTAACGGCGTGAGATGTCAGGCGTCTCGCATCAATCATGTTTATTCAATGGATTCCTGGATTTTCGTCGTCCCATTTTATTATACTTTCCCACTATTATCGTGTATCTAATTCCATTAGCGACTTGCAAAACACATTTTCATATGTTGAACCGTCTATTTCCTTTGTCTAATTAAATAAAAGGAAACTGATGTGACCTTCTGGTATTTACACGAGTGTCAGCGCAACTGACTCTTAAAGATAAGCAACCTGCCTTTGTGATCAAAAATAACACCAGTGATGGATATCGGCCAGCTCACTGCAATATCATACTGCGAGGATGCAAAGCGGTGTTCAGATCCTTATCATCAGTTAGATGGCGTTATTGGCTGTTGATAGAAAACATTAAGTAAACATTAAACAGTGAATGAACAGGTGATGTTAAATATATGCGGCTAACTTCAGAGCGAGCTCTAATTCACATTGCGCGAGGGAAGTATTGTCGGAATGGCTCATTCTTTGAATGAAAGAAAGGAAGTCCTTCAATTTGTTAACCCAAATCCAAAAGAACGTTATATGATTGTTTTTTTACTTCTTTTTACAGATTAATTATTTTCATCATTCATAAATATGGACGCACATTTATACATGCATAATTTGTGCATCAAAAAGGCTCCGTTAACAAATCAATTTTATCAAGGCACAAACGTAAGCCGTGGGAGGGAAAAGCAAAGGAGCAGGATGAAGGAGAAGAAAGGCAATTGTGCTGGGATAAATGGGAATGAGTGGCCATGTTGGGGCAAGCGCTCTCGGCCAAGGGAGATTGAGGCTATTTAGGAAAGTGTGCCGGTCTGGGTACCCAATGGCCCCTTGGGGTCTGTCCCTGAATGGGGCTTCTCCGGGGGTCTGCTACATACGATCTGTGACAGTGGGGGCCGATGACTCGTCGACATGCTTCCTCTCGTTCTCTTGCGCAAGTCCGTAGACAATGGCCGGATGTTCGGGATGCGGACGGAAGAGATCGCTGACACTCTGGAAAAAACTCTACTTCGCTTTTTGCAAAATAGCCCGCGCGAATGAGAGTGCCAAGGGCTGAGGAAATTTTAATTTTCACATAATTTTTCGGTGGAATACATATTTTAATATAAATGTTTTATTCTTTAAAAAATTAACAAAACATTTGTGAACAACCTCGCCGCTGCGGAGATAGCGAACGAGATTGACGACCATGACCACGGGCACAGGCACGAATGCGAGACCCCCTACGAACCAGCCAAAGTACTCGGACCACTGCGGGTACCTGCAGGTATCATCAGATATCTTCGAACATTTGGAGCATCCATGGAAGATGATGACGTCATCGATGCATAGTTATGTTTTATATTCAGGGGGATATACATAGATTGCTAGCTGTCTAACGAGTAAGTGCGCGTTTCCTTTCCGTAGGTGAGCGGCGGAATCTCGAATGAGTGGTAGACGACCATCTAAAATTTAATTAAATTATCAAATTATGTTTTAATATAAAAATATATGCGTATATTTTAATTAATTTATAATACAAGAATGATTAAGTATAAATAAAATGAAATGAAATACCGCCGAGAGCGCGGGCGCCGTCGTGAACATGGCGAGCTTGAGGTACCAGCCGGAGGGGCCGAGCAGGCGGCCAAGCAGATGGCGAGGCGCACCCATCATTGCACGCACGTCGCGCCAGAAGCGACATGGGCCTGAGCACCAAAGCGACGTTTATAAATTGCAAATATTTCCTTATGGAAAAAACAAGAGTTGATTACTTGTAATTTATGTAGTGCTTTGTAAGTTAAATCCTCCTCCTCCCTCTCTCCCTCTCTCTTCCCATCACTCTCCCTCTCTGACCCTTTGCCGGTCTCTCTCTCTTCTCTCAACATATCTTTCTCTCTCTCTCTCTCTTTTTCTATCTACATACCTTTCTCCCTCTTTCTCTTTCTCTCTTTCTCTGCTCCTCTCTCGCAACCGTAGATGAAGTCGATGAGGACGAGCTCGGAAAGCACGATGAGGGAGAGGGCGAAATGACCGACGTAAGTGTTGACGACTTGGAAGAAGTGGATGCCGTTCTGAATAGAAATTAAAAAATATAAACATTTTAATCATCCAATATCTTTTTCATAGTTTTTTTTAAAATTCTTTTATCATAATAAGCTATTCTTAATGTTTTCGGGCAAACAAATTAATCAATTAATTATCCAATTATTTTCATTACTTACACCCCAGAGGAAGATGCTACCGCAGGCGGCGCCAAAGGTGCAGATGGTGCAGACGGTGATCTCCTTGTGGCGGGCGCACCACTCGGACGAGTCCACGAAGCACGTCACCGTCGACTCGATAAAGCCTGAGGAAGCGAGAGTTGATTAAAGGTGCCACCAAAACACCCTTTTGAATTCGCGCTTTTTTGGCTCGGACAAGGACGGCGTGCCAATAATAGTTGGGACTGAGAAATTTTAATTTTTCCGTGCTATTTTCCTTGGATTTTAGGAGAAATCAACAAACAATAATCATAACAATAGTTATACCATTAGAAACACTGATTATAACTAAGTCCTAACCAAACATGGTGGAGATGCCGAGAAGGAAGAGCATGAAAAAGAAGAGGAAAGACCACAGCCAAGGCAGCGGCATCTGAGACATTGCCTCAGGGTACGCGACGAAGGCGAGGTTCACGCCTGGTGGGTGTTTATTGATTCATTTAATTTTTGACTAAAAAAATAGTTTTTTTTTTCTTAAATTCAAAATGAAAATATTTTTTTTTGTTTCACAAGCGTTTTATTTCAGTTTTTATATATTTTTATATTTTCGTGAATTTAAAGCGAAGAGAGAGAGAGAGAGGGAAAAGGGGAGAGAGAACGGAGAGAGAGGGGAGAGATTAGAGAAAGAAAGCGAGAAAGAACACGCCGACCAGACTGGACGACATCGGGCACGGTCGCGTTCTGATTCTGCGCCATGAAGCCGAGGATTGAGAAGATGGCGACCCCGCCAAAGATGGACATGAACGAGTCGGTGAAGCAGATGATTAGGGCGTCCTAGAGAAACACGGAGATACAGAGAGGGAACGTGGCCGAGAGAGTTAGAGAGAGAGCGAGAGAGAAGAGACAGAAAGCAACTGGGAATCGTTTAGAACGCAGACACTTCGCGCGTCTGTACTCTCTCTCTCTCTCTCGCACTCTCCTTTCTCAATCTCGTTCTCTCTCTCCTATCTCTCTCGCTCTCTCTCATTTCGCTGTCTCGCTCTCTCTCCTCGTCAACTTTCGTATATAAAAGAAGAAAACAACGCTCGTGCCACTGTCCTCCTCCTCGAGCTTCAACCACTGAAAAAGAGAGAAAACTCTGACTCTGAATGGATTGTGAGTGCGCTTGTTGTAGGAGGAGAGCGCGAGGAGGCCGCCCGTGCCGACGGACAGCGAGAAGCAGCTCTGCCCCAGCGCCGCACTCCAAACCTGATAATTTAAATTATCATATGAAATATACTGATTGAAATTTCCGCGCAAACTACTCCATTCATTAAGTGTTTTGCAAGACAGTATCGAATATACATATTTATATGTACATATCCATAAATTGTTCTCGTAGATTCAGATAATTTCGGTTGGAAGCGAGAGAAAAGCAAAGTATTGATTAGATAAGCTCGTCCGACCCCGAGCTCGAGCAGCCGGCTGAAGTCGACCTGGAAGAGGTAGTACTGGATTCCACTGTAAGCGCCCTCCAGAGTGATGCCTCGCACGAAGAGAATCGCGATTATCGCGTAGCTAAACATCAAAGGCGCCGATAAAGATAAACATAAAAATGCCCCTTACGGTACGGTCGCGGTGAACATGGAGATGTAGCCGAGCACCTTGACGCCACGGATCAATCCGAGTGCCGTAATGCACCAGCAAAGGAGGAGGCCAACAGTGAGCTTAAGAAAAATATTTTTATCGATAATTGAATGGACAAAAATAATTCGTTCCTAAAGTACATACATATATTTTCAAAACTAAATTTTTCATTGTTATTTAAATAATGCCCCGAATTCCCCCAGAATTGTACTCGTCTCGAATAAAAAAACTCCACTTAAAATTAGCTCTGTTAATGAAGGTGATTTTTAAAAAGCAGTTTAAAAAATTTGTTTATTGCACCCTTTCTATATTTTTAGCTCAAGCACGATGATCATAGCCTTTTTCACAAAAGGTGCTCTTCCTCTCTCCATTGAACCTTCCAGTTGAATTCACCCCACTCCTCGATCGTGTCCGTCTTGAGCATGGCGTTGTTTCTGAAGTGATAATTAAACGAGCTTCAAAACTTTATGTTTGAATTCGCGCCTTTTCTATGGTAGCTTCCAAATCCATAAATATAACTGGAAGAACTCTTCTGGGGCACTCATTTTGGTGAGGTTGTTGGGAAAGACAAAGTCAACAGCATAGCCATGGTCGAATATCTCAGACAGGCTCTCTTAACAGAACTAACACAATATCTGATAGATAGGCGATTAGGGAAACTTAGTTTAGAATCCTTGACAAATATTTCACATAAAGTTTTTATCTTGTTTAAAACAAAATGAGTTTCGATAACCGCATACGATTATTTTACGTATATAAATATATGAAGATCCGTATAGGTACAGAACCAACCTTATAGACCGTGTTATCAAGACGCGCGACGACTCTTCCAGAACGGGTGGAGGCGGCACTGACGGTTTTTCCGAGCATATAATTCCGGTTTCTCTTCAGGTCCAAGCTGATCGCTGTCCGGCCACCCCGTGGCGTTACCAACAAAAGCGTCCAGGATGCCGAATTCGTGAACAGCTTGACAGGCTCGAAAATCCTATTTCGTTGCTGTAACACGAATCGCTCGCTCTTCACGCAGTTCAAACCAAGATCTTCGATGCGTAGAAGACGTATTCCCCCCAGTATGGCAATATGCTTCGCTGCCTCGCCATCGTGAGAGAAACGCTTACAAAACTCGACTGGATGTTCCATGACGCATTCGCTTGAAATTACTTCTCCAGTACTTCGAGAGACACGATAGCGAAACGAGCACTTTTTGGTGGTGTTGTTGGAGATCCAGTTCTCATAAGAAAGCAGACAGATCTGGTCCGGATCACTCACGGGACCTGACTCCTCGACCGTCAACGAGACTTCATAGGGGATAGAATCCGTGAAATGGATGTGCATGGATACTTCGTAGGTGACATAGCCGTCAAAGAGGGGTGAAGAACTGGTGAAGCTCGCGATAGCAAGGCCACTCTCGAACAGAGCGATCGAGACGAAGAGATGCGTTGCGGTCGCGAATGCGGCTGTAATGGCGCATCCATCATCGAATGGCACTGTCACCGGCAGCACGCACGTGGCATGTCTCGCGAGTTGTCGTGACGACATCGGAGCGAGAGGAGTAAGAAAGAGTCTATAGCCGTAAGTGCGGCGCTGAGGCTTCGCCTGCCAAGGGAAGGTTGGTTTGGAGTCCTGTCGGAGAAGACGACGGGCGTCCGCCGGGAATTCCTAGCTAAAGTCGATCCTATAGTTATGGCGCCAAAGAATCGCGTGCTCGGAAGCGGCGAGAATCCTTGGGACGTCGTATATGTATCTATAATGTTCCCTCTCGAAGCAGCCGAGAGGAGACAGGGCACGAAGAGCCATCGATTACTCTAAAAGGAAGAACAGATACAAAAGAGAGAGAGAGGGAGAGAGAAATATCTATTAAAAAATTTGGTTCCAAAAAGAAATATAGTGGAAGCCCTGATCTATAATGAAATTCGTTCTTGATGTGATATTCATACTGATAATTTGAAAAAGAGAGCAATTCAAGCAGCCGCTGATCAAATGAACAACAAACAAGAAACCAACCAAAAAGGCGAGGTGATGCTAAAGAATGACGAGAAGAAGAAAAGGCACTTCACATAGTAATTAATTACTTGTGGTGCACGACTGCGCTAAATGGATAGCCTCATTAACCATTATAATTCAATTGGCGCAGTAGTGATTCGCAACAATTTAAATATTTGTGTAGCGCCTTATCTTATTCTCACTATTTGAAATATATGATGAGAAACATATAATTCCATCTCGAGTTTGACGATGGCGCTTATTCGTGTTTTACCCTTCGTTCAACGGATACTAGCGGTACTTCATCATATACATATATATACATATGTATGTACAGAGTTTATCTGTTTGGTGCATAAAAAGTGAAAATTATTAGTTTAAAATGAGGCTCAGCTAATAATAACTCAAAAAGCTTCTCAAAGTAAAGCTGGCTTCATAATTAAGGCTCCTAATTAAGAATGCGGTTTCAACATTTGTGATTTGGAAATAATCTAATCCCTCTAAATATCAGCTTGTCGTGCTGTACACATGAAAAATTACCGCACTTTTCATCCTATCGCAAATGTAATGTTTGATACGTATTCAAACGCACAAATACACCCCTTCCAATGAAATGGAAGCAAATACTGGGCTATCATTAATACATGAGCTCTCTAAAAATAAAATACTATATGTCTCGCTGTTATCGTTCAGTATTATGTAGCCTGCTAACACCATTTCTACAGTACCGCTCAACATCATGAATGCATTGAGTATATTAAAAAATATTCTTAAGATCCTTTTATATTGTGACTCGAAGAAGCAATTGTTCGGGTAGTCATTATGGTTTCTGGAATCAGGCGTGCTATTAATCTTGAAAGCAAAGTGGATCCTGTTGTCATTAAAAGTTGCTCGAGCTAAAAAGGAAAGCTGGAGCAGGTTTCTGACCATTTTCTTATGAAAAATGGCCCAAGTGGTTTCAGTTTCGCTTGAATTCATCCAAAAGCTAATCATCGTTTTAAAATGGACCCAACTTCAAGCTGGGCGCAGGTTTCTCACTGACTAGAGAGAGTAACCAAAAGTGAGAGTGGAAAAGTATGCAGAAAACCTTTGCTCACGTTTGCTCTCTCAAATTCGCCAAAACAAATGTGCCGCACGTTTTGCGAGATGTCAATCTGAAACTTGTCTTTGTCAAGATCTCATTGGGGCCGTACGACAAGACAAGCGTAACGGCATTTGCTAGAGCTAAGTGCCGCATGATTAGTGTCATAGGTTCAGACCCGTTTCGAAGCACTCCTTTTGCACAGTCCTTATAGATTGTTGTCCCTTTGAGTAAGTAAGCGTATGAATGGCTCAAAACTGTACTCATTTTAAATGGGAAAAAAGTCGGAACCTTTTCACGGCGCGATTATTCTCGTCAAACGCCACGGAGACCGCTTAGTGCTCTTCATGGCTGGCGATTGCTTATATCATGCGTGTCTCGTAGTCGCGTCCTCTCTTCACGTCTGACTGCTGCCCTTTCAACCACCTTCGCCCATTCGCACTCTGCGAACCATCATACTTGCTCGAATTATTCAGGTTTAAAGGCGGCAAATTTTGTTCGAAAATTTGCATTTTTAACTTCTACTCTTTAAGCGCAGGCGTCCTCTTCTCACTTCTGACTGCTTAAAACCAGAATTTATTCATGAGAGTCGAGGTACTCATGCAAAACATATGAATCACATGCAGGAAATTTTTATTCTCTCTTCAAAATTTGTTTGTGCACTTGGCTGTATATTTTTGCAAATACATAATACTTCTCGTTCATGAAATGATTGCATCTTCCATTCATCCTTACTCACAATTATATATATATATATATATATATATATATATATTTGTGTTGGCGAAAGTTAATGAATCACCATTCCGTTCCGTATTTCTTACCAACCGGAATGTGCATTGAAAAAATACTACTATGTCATTGTTTTCATTTGGATTGGAAATGTTCTATAACAGATTCCATCTTATAAAGTTTTGGAAAAGGCAGGTTGATAACGGTCGTCAGCTGAGTTGGAAATTGTGTTTCATTTCGTAAATTGGGGCTGTAAAAATTAGTCAGTTACATATTGTCTTTAGGACGATGATTTCTGAGCAGCTGATGGTTAAAATTCAAGCAAGCTACAGATACTTGATTTTATTCGTGACTTTTGTCACTCTGGGCGCATTAATGATTTGCGCGGATATCTTCAATAACACCAAGGATTATATGGAAGAAGAAGAAGAAAAAGGGCAATTCAACAAGTCGGTATGGATTTGAATTTTCTAACGTGACTTTTTTTTATTTAATCAATCAATCAATCTACTCTTTTTTCACCTTGGCAATGGGTTCCGTGGAGCCTTTTTTATTATGAGCAATTAATTCTTTAAATTATGATTTGTAGACGCTTGATGTAAGGTGTGGCGATGACGAGACGCCTCATAATCAGTACTTTAATGTGAGTTCACTGTATATGTATGTATGTATGTCTGCATGTAGTATGTACAACATACTTGTTTGCTTGACGTATTGCAAAATAAGAAAGTTCCATTTAACTACATATTTGCAGAGTGGTTCAATTCGGATTTACAAAGACTTTGAAAAGAATCATCTGATCTCCGTGGTCGGCCTCGGCACTCTCATCGGGATGCATCCCTTCAACCTTCTACTAACCAAATTCGGCGCGCGTTATATCCTTTTCAGTGCAGGTATGTATCTGTCTTTTCACATTCTTTTTAAAATCTCATGATATATGTACAGTTCTTCTATCATCATTTCTCAACGCTGCTCTTCCATGGTTATTGGATTCTTCATATCCTGCTGCACTAGGTGCAAGATTCATTCAGGTTACAGTGATCAAATACACTCAGTTATGATTATGAAAATGGAATATTTTATGTATTTTTTTTTACAAAATAAATTTAAAAGGAAAAATTCTACAGCTGGGAGGGCAGGCTCCTTGTTGGTTTTTGGTGTTGTTGATGGTGAAAATTTCAAGCAAGTTTTGATGAATCACTCGGTTCTCCATGTGTTCGTTCAAGATTGATCATCCCTTGAGGGCGTCTTGTATGCCGCTGATTGTGGTGTAGTTGGATTCGTGCTGACGAGATGGGCGCCTCTCGATGAATCTGCTTTCTTCATGGCCATTCTCTCCTCCTTTGCTGCGTTCAAGATCGCAGTCATGCCATTTGTCGGAATTGTGAATCTCTCCCCTTCCTTTATCTCCCTATCTCTCTCTCTCTCTATCTCTCTCTCTCTCACGTTCTCCCTTTCTCTCTCGCATACCATCTCTCTCTCTCTTTCTCTCTCTCTCTCTCCCTCTGTCTCTCTGTCTCTCTCTCTCTCTCTCTCTCTCTCTCTCTTTCTCCCATTCTTTCTCGCATACCATCTCTCTCTCTCTCTCTCTCTCTCTCTCTCTCTCTTTCTCTCTCTCCCTTTCTCTCTCGCATACCTTAAGGAGAATTCTCTCTCTCTCTCTGTCTCTCTCTCTTTCTCCCATTCTTTCTCGCATACCATCTCTCTCTTTCTCTCTCTCCCTTTCTCTCTCGCATACCTTCTCTCTCTCTCTCTCCCTCTGTCTCTCTCTCTTTCTCTCTCTCTCTCTCTCTCTCTTTCTCCCATTCTTTCTCGCATACCATTTCTCTCTCTCTCTCTTTCTGTGTCTGTCTCTCTCATACCCTTCCTAGCTGCTCAAAGCATACGGCTGGAGATCGGTGAACTACGCTGTCGCTGCCTTCGCTCTCTTCTCCTCTCTCCTCTGGCTTCTCGTCTATCGCGATGATCCTCGCGACACCATTGCAACTCAACGAGAAGTAGCATATATCAGCGAAAACAAACACAAAAGCTTCTACGAAAAGAAAAACCTCCGCGTTCCGTATATGGTCTGTTCTCTCTTTTAAAGAACCGAGCTGGCTCCTTCAAGCACGATTGCAGAGCTTCTTGACGGACTTTCGCATTCACGCGATATGGGTAGCATTCTTCTTGGAAACAATGGCTGCCGTGCTGCTTGTGGTCAGCGTTTTTTTTTAACTATTACATGGTTTGCCGCGTCCAAGAGTCAAATCTTTCTGCAGATCAACACGACGAAATTTTTGAAACTTCTCGGATTTTGCACCGTAGAAAACGCGCTCTACACTGATCTGAGAGGCCTAGGCTACTTGATTGGCAAGATTATCGATGGAATTCTAAGCGACCGAGTACGGTAGGTTTATGTAAAGTTTTTCAAGCAAGTTTTTCTCTCGATATATTGATTATGAAACTAGTTGCCAAAATTAAATTTTTCCAGCTTGAATCACTCCCTTTTTTGAAGAAACTTCCCTTTTAAAGCAATCCTAAAGCCCGTTCGACTTATTAAAGATATAAAGCTCTAATAAAAGCCTTGCTTTCGTGACGGTTAAACAATAGAAAGACTGTTTCTTAAAATAGATAAAATACTGTAGGTATATACGTATGTGTACTCGGAAATATGCATATCAGTGCGATCTCTGAAGTAGCCAAGATTCGCATTTCTGCCTTCCTGTGCATGGTCGTGCCCGCTGCTCTCCTGGCCTTACTAGCATACATTCCATTCGACGCGAGTAACAAAGGGCTCGCCGTCGCTTTCATTACACTCTTCATGGTTCGTATTTGTGTATTGTTTTCCGGAACTGTCTAAGAACACACAGAAACATTTGTCCGAAAAAACAGTTTCCGCCCATCAACATCGTTCGTAATAACTACCTTTATTTTATTACTGTGTTTTCTCTATTAGTACCCCTCCCTCTAATAGAACCCCCCCCCCCTCTCGCAGGGGTACTGAAAAATAGTACCCCCGAGGGGGGTACTAATAGAGAAAATACGGTATGTTCATTTGATTATGTATTTCGGTGTCTAGTAGTAATGTAAATTATTAAATGCAACAACGGATTATTATTTTTTGGTTGTTGCCAAGTAATCACAGCACGAGGTGACAAAGGTTTAATATATTTAAAAAAAAAAGTTTGTCAAGTTACCAGCTATTGTAATCATTCTCACTACTTGTAGACCTTCTTCGGCTTCAGCGCTGCGGGACCCTCAAAGAGTGCAATGTTGCTGTCCGGGTACGCAATCTAACAAAAAGCACGAAATAGAACTGTCAAGGGAATAAGAAATGTAGTTTTTATCGTTGGGCTCTTTTACGTTCGTTGCTGAATCCATCTTATAGGCCATACGCCTTCTTCATCCTTGGCCAGATCCAGCTCTTCAAGTCGATCTCCATCCTCGTCGAGCCTCTCTTCTTCACTCTTGTCGTTCCTGACAGCACCGTTACATCTAATTGGAGTCCATTCTTCTACATCCACTCCGCACTTATACTTCTCGGCTTTGCTTTCTATTTTCCGCTAATTCGAACAAAGCCGGGCGCTTACGTCTACCAGGAAAGGGAGACGAAGGAGAAATGCGTTCAGTCTCCACCGTGAAAGAATTATCATATGCAAACTGGTATTATTCTCCTGTCATTCTTCGCTGGATCTAAGTTAATCTGTCCAATTCTTATCTGTGAAACTGCATTTATTCGTGATTATTTCCGCTGAATACATTTGCGATTTCTTGAAGTATGTAGGCATCTTTCTTTTCATTTTTCAATAAAGAAGTACATCCATAAATCAGCTGGTTTTATTTGCATTTATACAGCCACATTTGTCAACTTGAATAAATTTGTTTGAAAATGGATTAATGAATGAAAAAAAGAGAAAACGAGGAGTGGCAAGTCTGGTAAGTCTAGTAGGGAGAAGCGGCGGCAGCGCAAGGGCGTGCGGCGGCTGCCGGGTGTGCGTAAGCGGCATAGACGGGATAGGCAAGGTAGTGATGGCGCCGGTTATTCAAAGGGAGTCAATTCGGTTTTGTAAGAAATAGCCACATATGTACCTAGTATATACATGTGTATGTATCCGTTTCTTTCATTCTCAATCGTTTCCTCTTTCTCTCTCCCTATTTCTGCTTCCCTCTCTTTTTCTCTTTATCTCTCTGCATGAGTTCTTCGGATACTCATGAACGAATATGAAGAAGAATTGCATTGCGAAAATGAACCAAATAGGTACATGAAAATTTCTTAAAAGGACATGTTTGGTTTATCACGCATTTTCCAGAATGAGCCAACAAAACGTGCAACAGAACTTCAGCTCTTAGCGCAGCAATTCTTTCTGCGAATCACTCATTCCTGCTGTCTTCCCTAGCGCCATGCGGCTGGCTTTTCTCCTTCTTCTCCTTCCTCTGCTCGTCGCTGGCAGATCTAATAGTAGCAAGGTCCAAATGGACTATAGTAAGTATTAACTTGTTGTTTTCAATCCCTTTGGTGTTGTGATCATGTCAGATGGTGACAATATCTCATGGGGAAAACGTTTACTAAACGGGCCTTTTGAAACCAATTGCAAACCTATGATGGGAGGGAGTGGAAAATTAAATAATAATAAAATAGACTAACAATTCAAGAAATTACTAATATATTACTTCTCCAACTGATTGTCAGAGCTTGTGCTGGGCGGCTTCGGCGCCGGCTGCCTCGTCATGGCCGTCGTCCTCTCGGTCATCGCCTATCGACTCGGCGCTGCTCTCCGCCGGGCAACAAGTCAAAATTAAGGTAACTTTTGAATTCTATGCCTTTCATTTTTCCTCCACTCACTCTCTTTCTCCCTCTCCTTTTTTCAGGCAGCAGTCAACCTTCCTTCGAAGGACACTAAAAATTCAGCGGTCAGAGTTGTACAAATAGGTTTTGTACATTTGTTTGAATCATATAATAAAAAAACTGGATTTACAAATATGAATAATAAGTTAACGAAGTAAAATGAATTTAGGAGAAGATTCTGACGCTGTCAACGCCTTCCCCCAATCCGATGCAGGGTTCGTCGGAAGGAGTTGACGAGGTTTGACGAGGAAACATCACATCGTCCAGATATAGCGGCTTTCTCTTGATAAGATGCTTCTGGAAGAATGAATTGATGACTCGAAGAAACTTCCATCGTTTTAGCCCAAGAAGGGCGCGAAACCGCCGGCGCCGCCCTCGGAGACCACAGAAGGAACGACGGAGGGAATGAGCACGACGGCGGCCAACGAACCCGACCCCAACGGCCGTTTCCCCTGGGAAAAGGTGGACATTTAAATGTTTTGAATATCAAGATTACATGTGATTCGGATTAATTTAGAATCCGATTCCGGCTCCTCCGGCTCCGCAGAAGATCCAAGCGGTTCCGACCGGGATTGTGCAGGTTTATTAGATCCCAGTTGGAGACTCTTCAAAATACTATAAAAAAATACTACATTAATTTCGAACGGATATGAAATAAAATAATAAAATAAAAAGTCTTTTAGGCAACGCCAACTCTTCCACCAGTGGCTGCCCCTCCAGCTGCCCTGGCCGCCGGCCCCTCCGATGGCCACTTCATCCTGTCGCTCGGCTAGACGCCCGCCTTCTCGCTCATTATCGGCATCTATAAAGTGGCTTCAGAGCGAATGCATTCCCCTGCTGAATCATCTCGTTGTTTAGATAAAGATGATCAAACCAGATATTGAATGAGTAACATAATCAGTTATTACTTAACAGAATCAGTTATTACTTAAAGGAGGCCTTAAGGGAAAAACTCCTACCACGAAGTCCCTGACGGATTTGGACGGAATGATAAAAAGAACGGAGTAAAGAATCAAAAGAAATGGTGCTACTGCCCCTTGCCTCTCTCCCCAGAAATTGGGCGCTTGCACCACTGCCAGGTGAGCCTACGCGTTAAGAAAAACCCGGCCAATGTTGGTTGCGCGCACCATTTGAATGCAATTCATGAGAATGGCTCATCTGGCCCCACGGTGTTGATCTGACAAAAATTTTTGAAAATGTCGGGAAAATAAAATATTTAAGAATTCAAAGTAGAAAACTGTGAATTTCCTCACGATCAGGGCATGAAGGTTTTTGTGACTTCGGGACACTTGCAATCGAAGTTTCTCGCACAACCCGACCAAATAAGGCGAAAAAAGCAAGACACTATTTATTCGCCTCGGACCTCCTTTAACAGTAAGCGACCAGAGAGCTTTTTTATCGAAATTATCCTAATTGAGGTATGTAGGAAGGTATATATCAAACTGCTTCTGGATATGCCAAGATATTTTTTTAATCATAAGAAATCGAAGATCCTTAATACAACATATCATACGCCAAATTAAAGAATAGGGTTCATCTTGTCTATAATGATCTCTGATGTATTTCTTCTTCGAAAAACTAAAACGCTTGTCGACTCTCGAAAAGTTCCACATACACTATGCAAATGAACTGTCCAGTCAGTGCCATGCTACTGCGAGTGTTTCCAGAAAAAAAAATCGTTCAGTCGTTCGTACTCGAAACATGAGAAGTAATCGGATTGAATTGAACAGAATATGGAGCAGAAATTGATGTAAAAGGCGAGGAAGACCGGACTAGAAGTTACTCATATTCTGCTGATATTAACTTCCGCCCAATACGAATTCGGCTTCTAATATAACATTTCAGAATGTACTCCGTTCGCTCCACATTCATCCTCTGCCTTCCTGCGACTTCTTCTTTCGGTCTTCGCCATAAGCGCCAAGCCATCCCACCCATTGGAGATTCCAAAGCTCCGGTCATGGACATTATGGCAGGAGCAATCTCCAGAGCCACCGACGCTGTGGGCAGCATCGCCGCACCTGCAGTGAACACACTTCAAGCAGTTGTTGATGGAGCCCCTAATCAGGTCGGATCTGCCGTTACCTATGTTCTCAAAGCGGTCAACAGAAATGCGCTCGGAGCTGTCAACGGTCTTGCCGGCTTTCTTGGCATCACCGTGCCAGATCTTACCGGAAGTGTTCTCTTCCGGTGAGGAAAGGTCGCTGGTGTAGTGAAGATTGCAGGCAATCTTCCCAGCAATTATCTCTCACGTATTTCTTTTTTCTAAAACGAAAACGAATGTCACATGTCGAAAAGTGCTAAATAAACTATAAAAACGAACTGTCCAGTCAGTGCCAGGTAACTGCCAGTGCTTAACTGGCTATTCGATTTATCAGTTATGAAATCAAGGACTTTATTTCTGCTGACAATGTGTTTACAAATAGTATGTATTTTTGCGGCAAATGCTGCGAAACCTCCTCTCTAAAGTTTCGCGTTATAATTGTCTTTTTTGCTCACTTTCATCCCTTCAACATCCCATCCACTCTCTAAATTGATAAGCTGACGCTTAGTTGTACATTTAAAATCCGTCGTTTCAAACCGGAAGTAGAATGTCATTTATTTAAAAAAAACATTAACAAACCACAAGCGTAAAAGATGAATTCAGAAAACCGAAGGGCTCATGGTCAGCTCGATAAAAGGTATCGGGTAAATATTACAAACGTTGTTTGAAGAATAGTTTTCACCGCAATATTTCGAAAACTCTTCGCAATCAAATGAATTTATTCGTTAGGGAATGAAGGAGATTACGGTATAAAAAGAGATAAAGGAGTACTCGAATCGCGGCGGCAAAACTGGTCGCGAGAGAAGCCTTCAACACGGAGCAGTTTCGGCCAGCTCGAGAAATATTGCGTCAAATGATTCCATCATGGGTATGAGAAGCTCACCAAAAGAATAGCTTCATAGGACAGGGTTGATGAAGAAAACCATGTGACTCTCATGGCGAATCTGCGAAAGTGTCACGAATCATCGCCAGTCTCGCAGAGGGTGCTGAACGGAAAGAATTATGAAAATCGTTCTCTTTTTTCGATTTTTAAAACCATACGTAAATAAATATAATAAGAATAAGCAAATAAGAGAATAATAGAGTAAGAAGAAGGAGAGATGGATCTTCTAAATAAAATTATGGCGGACAATCTCACCCTTGGCTTCTAGCTGGCAGAGTCGGAGTGCGCTGGAGATGTTGGCGAGGCAGTTGTAGTCGACGAGCGGAGGCTGGTGGCCGAGGCAGTGGTCGAGGCACTTGGCGGCCACTCCACGCTGCGCGCAGCACGATGAGTAGTTGCCGCCAGAGAAGGATACTATAATTAACTATAGTTACTATAATTACTATACTATAGTTTGTTAATTTATTAATTACTTAATTAATTAATTAACAAATAAATATTTAGATTTTTTTTCCTTATATCCCATTCCTGTAACACCCGGGTAGGCTACGATAGTACGGCCAAACTAGCTACGCGAATTTGTATTCGTTTTTTTGCGTTCTTATATTATTTGCTTACCGAACGCTTCCGCTTCAACAGCCAAAATCACGGCGGCAACAACGAGAAGAAGCCGGAGAAGCAACCGCGACATGGTAGCGAAAGGGGCGGAAATGATTTTGATCGGGATGACATTTCGCAACACTAAAAACAACTGCAACAATGGTGAAGCATATTCAATTATTTAGTTGATCATTTCAAACCCAGATATTTCGTTTCATTTTCACTGTTTTCCACTACAGTGGCTGATAAATGAAAGCGATGAGAAGAGGGAGGTTAGAAAATGTCAAATCCTTAAATTAATTTTAATTATTGAAACTGATATTTTTATAGTTTTATTAATTTAGAAGGATTATTGCGTTTTTGTTTGATGATATTTGATCTATTGTAACGAATCAAAATCTATTAACCGGGCTTGATCTTCTGCAGGCCTTCGACCCCCGTAGAGCCTTCTCTCACAAAGCCAAGAGCCCACAACGCAATAAGTGCTGATCACGACTCAAATGGAGGCTCCGTCTGGTGGGCCGATTTTGTATTTTATTACATTATTTTAATTTTACTAGATTTCTTATGCACCGTTTATTGTATTAATATTGTGCATTTTCTTTAGGAGCCAGCAACTCCGATGCACTCTTCCTTTGGTGGCGAGCAAATGCAGACGAAATGGTCTAGCAGGTAGTACATATGTACATATGTATGTAGCTATCCTTATTCAAGGAAAATTAGCTATTTTTGCGTTTCCAGCGACTTGAATCATCTGTAAGTGGTTGGACGGGTATGCGTGGTTTGAAATAACATGTTCTTGGCCTCGACGCTACTATGACGGCGGCGGCGGCCGCCTCGGACTTCGCGGCCGTTATGAGACTGGACTTCAGAGTGATAAAGTAGCTGGCTAATGTAAGCTCTAACGGCTGAGAGACTGAGAGAGAGAAAGAGATAGAGAGAGAGAGAGAGAAAGAGAGAGATAGAGAGAGAGAGAGAGAGAAAGAGGGCTGTGTTCCGCTTCAAATTCTTTCGCTCCCTCTGTTGCTCTTCCTATTCGACCTCTGTTCTAGAACATATGGCACTCTTTCCAAAAATTCCTCCTTTTGCCCTTCCCTGCTCGGCATTACGGTTGAGAGAGACGGGAGAGTTGGTGGAGAGAAGCGAGGAGAGAGGCATAGAACAAGACGGAGTGTAATGGAGATAGATGTGGAAGAAAGAATGAGCAGAGAGAGGGAGAGAGGGAAAGAGAGAGAAGAGAGAGAGAGAGAGAGAGAGAGAGAGAGAGAGAGAGAGATGGTGGGAAGTGTGTCCTAGGGCCTGCTCGGGTCATCTCCACTTGCTCTTCCACACGCTTGGACTCTCCTCGCTCCTCATTCTACTCCCGTAGAAGGCGATTTCTACTGAATGCTGGCAGCATAAATCTGCCGCTGATTACACGCAATTCTTTCGACGAATTGGGTAATTGCAAACAATCTTTTTGTATTTCTATATTCACACCTTTCTTACTCTGTACTGTTTTTATTCTTGAAAAAAAGTAAAACTGCTCAGAATGAATGAATCTGCCATGCCCCAAAGCCGACGGCAACATGGAGGCCACATGGAACTCCAGGCAGCACTCGAAAGAAAATCATTGAAAGTAGCACGACTGACGCGTGATCACCATCTCCGTGAGATCAATCCGTATCGCCGTACATGGACACGGGACGAGGCCATCCGCGATCTCGAGCGTCAAGACACAGAAAGGAAATGGCAGTGAGTACATAATCACTCTTCCCATCCCCTCCTCCACCTAGGGCATCTCCCTATCTCGCTCACTTCTATCTCTCCCACTTTCCGCGCACTCTTGCTCTGTCTCTACATTCTCCCGCTCTCTCTCTCTCTCTCTCTCTCTCTCTCTCTACATACTTCGCTAGCACGCCTTTTCTCATTAAAAACCCTCAAACGCATTCTCTTTCCCTCTCTCTATCTTTCTCTCATTCTCTCTCACGCTCCCACGGTTTCTCACTTTCTGCCTCCAATCTCTCTTCCTGCACCCTACTTTTACATGGCCGTTGAGAGGAGCAGCCCCGCCCCCCAGGGGGTGGGGCTGCTCCGAGCGCTTGCCAGCATGAATACCGAAAACAGGGCTCTCCGAGAGCGGATCAAGAAGCTGGAACGGCAACTTGCCGTGAAGGATGACGAAATCGAGCACCTCGAGGAGAGCGATTGGGACATGGGCGAACGAACGTCGACCTCACAAGCCAAGTGGAGAAAAAGCGCCTCACAGCGATAAAGACCGAGCGGGAGATCAACTTACTAGTGGAGGATCTGCAACGCCGCCTGGCGAAACTGGAGGAAAAAAAAGAAGCTAGCACGAAGCGATATGCCCTCGAGTTAAGTGTTGTGTAAAGTAAAAGAGATAAAGCTCCCCAACATATACATACATATATATATACACGAGAGACGACAACGCGTAGTCGTCTTGACACTACTTTTCTCTCTCTCAGTCTCATTCTCTCCCTCCGGCGCTCCGATAAACATGTGTGTGTGCGTCTACATGTAAAATAGTGAGTATATAATAGGTAACACATCTTTGATTTTCTTTTTATTTATTTAGCACTATGATTGAGGGACCAATCTTGCTTTGTAGGGGGGGGGGTGTTACGGCTGGGGGAGAGCAGTGGCCCCGCCCTGTCCGAGGGGTGAGGCAGCTCCAGATACTGCCAGCAGAGTTTAGAGGAGAGCCACCAAAAAGCGGCTGGCAGCTCTTGCCCCCCCCCTCTCGATATGCCCCGTTCATATGTGTTTGAGAAATGTAACAGTGAATGATAAATCTATATCTGAGTAGTCCAGTAGTAATAACTTAAAAGGTGAGATCAGGAGCCCACATGCGACATGTATGTACATACCCACGAGAGGCGACACGTCAACATCATCTTGACAGTCTCAGCGACCCTTGTGGCGATGATCCGTTCACTCGTCCCAGAATGTTGATTGAAAAGAGACTCCATGACTTTGCTACATATAATCTCGAAGAAAACAAGTAAAATGTTCGTCTCGGAAGGCTTATGTTTATCCATTTATGTGTCTGTCTCGTAATCAGCAACAACTGAATGTTTTTTTCCACCGTAACAGTCAGCCAAAGAACAAGGACAAGAACGGCAAAGTCGTCATCATTTCAGAGAGAGAAAGAGGGCGTGGTCGGAGTCGAGGGCTGGAGAGCAGTGAGCTCGATGACCTTCTCGTCGTCGTCGCTGTTCTCCTCGTACTGCCCGACAATCTCGCTCAACACGCGCAGAGTGATGCGCACGACGGTGCGACGGCCGGCGCGCACTACTGGACATACAACCAGAAGAGTCTCCTTCATGGCGGAGTGACCGGCCACGACCTGGAAGAGAGAAGGAGAGAGTGAGTGAAAGAAGAGAGAGAGAAAGAGAGAGAGAGAAAGAAGAGAGAGAAAGGGAGAAGAGAGAGAGAGAGAGAGAGAGAGAGAAAGAGACAGAGACAGAAAGAGTGAGAGAAGACAAATTTTCCTGTTCTCTACACTCTTCACCAAATGTTGCCGCATTAATCATTCCATTGATGTTCAATACAATTAGTATATTAAAGAATGTCTACCTTTCGCAGGGCACCGAGCGTGGCTGAGACAGTAGAAAGATCGTTGGCAACCGGAGTGGCCGCGGAAACCGGACTCAGCGAGGAAGCCATAGTGTACGCAGAAACCAGAGTCGGCGGGGAAACCCGAGTAAATGCGGAAACCGGAATGGCCGTGGAAACCGGAGAGGGCGCGGAATCCGGAGTGGGCGCGGAAACCAGTGTGGACTCGGAAACCGGACTCGGCGGGGAATGCGGAGTGGGCGCGGAAACTGGAGTATGCGAGTAGACCGGAGTTGGCTCGAAAACCAGAGTGGGCGCAGAAACCGGAGTGGGTACGGAATCCGGAATAGTCGTGGAAACCCGAGTGGGTTCGGAATCCGGATTGGGCGCGGAATCCGGAGTGAGCGCAGAAACCGGGGTCGGCGGGGAAATCGGAGTGGGTGCGGAATCCGGAGTGAGTTCGGAATCCGGAGTGGGCGCAAATACCAGAGGGCAACTACGACACCAGGAGAAACGACATTCAGGAACTGCCGCAGTGGGAGAGGTCGCTTCGGCGGACACCTGTGACACCAAAACATTATTTATGCTATTATTTTACCAGTTAATTTTAATAGATAATAATAAAATCAAGTCATTAAAGTCAATAAGTTATCCTAACCTATTAAGATATAAGAAAAAGTAATGAAATATTTTTTTAATCAAAAATATTGTAGCGACTTCTCATCAATCTCAACAATCGCGATATATTTTGGAGAAAGGGCGCGAGTTCAAACGCTGATTTTCCTCAACCAAGATACCGATGTGTCTTTCATCTCGTAGGACGACTGCGCCGTCTCCTCGATGCTGCTCGTCTTTATCTTTAATGTAATGAGGGAAATTTTTTCTCACGCGGAACTAAAGAAATGAAAAGTACAAATTTAAAATTGTTAAATAAAAAACCAATTTACTTAATATAAACAATTTTTTTGCATTATTAGTCATTTTGTGGCGAATATTTAACTATTATATATATATATGTATATATGTATGTATAATAGAAGCAAAAATACCTTAATGTACACCCCCTTTGCACACTTCATAGTGGGCGGTCGAATTCGGCTTCAATTCAATGCAGACGGTCGACTTCGCCTTCGGGTCATCGAGAATGTCTAAAAATTGAATATTACTAAAATTGTTGTTTGCTCTTTGATCGCGCACGAAATTTCCTATTGTATCATTTATTATTTCTAGGTAAAAACGACTAACAAATATAAACACCTTGTGTAAAATCACTAATCCCCGGGTGGCTCTCTTTAATAACTGCTCTACAAATAGGAAATGGAGTTTGGTGATACTTTTGACGGCTGTATTTTCTCTGTGTAGGGCACCACAGGAAGGAATGGTCCTCCGGTAGAAAGGTACCACAATAATATTCAAGTAGAGCAGGTCAAGGCATAACTTTATGGTTGAAATTTGGATTCTAGCGCTAGACAAGGAGGCCTAGTAACCCAAAAGCTAAATAAGGCTTACAATGACCCTCCGGTGGAGGTGGGGGGGGGGGGGGTCACAATGAGCCCCCGGAATATTCTTTTACGTTCAAACGAAGGGAAACTCCAACATACATATCTTCTTTCTTTTTCGATTTCTTTTTCGAAAGCAGCGATATATTTACAAAAAGAAGGAGGAAGAGAGAAAGAATGAGAAATGGCAAACCTCTTTTGCCAAGCGAACGCGAAGGGCGAGACAATTTGGGCATTGCGAAAGCAGAGGGAGAAGCGGCCTACCACCTCCGAAGGTGAAAGCGGAGAAGAATGAAAGCAGATTGATCGAGCAGAACTGACAACACGTGTATTGTGAAAAGAAGTGGAAATTATGAATGTACTATTACGAAATTTGCGTACACTAACTTCAATAATTGCACGCATGGAGAGAAATCGATATTCGCGTCCGTTCGATAGCACAGAGCAACTGACGCTTTTTGGGTGTCGGTCAGGCACTTTGTATGTTCCCTGGCTTTAATATAGCAGGAATAACAATACAAATGTTTTAGAATACATAATTTTACAAGCATTTAAATTAATGATAGAATATATACTCTCTCTCCTTTCCTTTCCTTTCTTCCAATACCTCAGTCACAAGAAAACTCCTGAGAAAAATTACGGAAATAAGCATCGACTCGTGGACGAGCAGAAGATTACGTAAGCGAAGATTCCGTGAGATTTTAATTACCAGCTTCATTAATTTAAAAAAAAGGTAATTTTTCTTCTCTTTTATTAAAAACATTGATATGTGTTCTCCCTATTAGTCAAACGGAACACACACATTTAAACGTTAGGACTGGGAGCAAAAAGAAAGCATTTTTTTCATTAAAGCGCACTTTGATAGATTGTTATTTTATTATAATTTTCATTTAATTTCGAATAAATATTATTTAAAGTTTTAATTTATATAAAATACCAAACAAAGTGTGCCTTTTCTAGCTACTGCAAAAGTCCGTCGGTCGCGTACCCCAGCAAGTTCTTAGTTCGCAACATGTGCCAAAAGTACATGACAGTAACATTCGATTCCATCAGCTAATCTTCTCCTTGCTCAATGGGTTGGCGAGATAGAAATAGAAGAGAGAGAGAGAGAGAGAGAGAGAGAGAGAGAGAGAGAGAGCCTCGACGAAGTCTATTACAACTTTAGTACCATTCACCTCTTACTTCCTTTCTTCTTTCTCTGTAGTCCGCTTTCAATCAACTTCTTCTCTTTTCTTCCTCCCTTTTCTATCTTTACACAGGAACTTCGGTCACTGTCATCTTTTTATCATCAGATAGGACATTTTACTGACTTTTGAGGAAATACATAGGCTCATCGTGACTGTTCTGATATAGATAATTTTCCAGCAATTATTTTTTCTATTCAGAGCTATATACTGTATGGGGATATTCGGTTTCAACTGTGATTCAAAACGAACGTTTATTTACTTTAAAAAAAACCACGCATAGAGTGGGTGGAGTAGACAGTGAGGGAGAGGACTGTGTGAAAGGAATGATGCGGTCATGGAGGGTTAGAGAAGGGGTCCTTGAGAGGCGAATGGATCTTAAGGACGCTGGGCGCGCAGCTCGCTACAGCTGTACACGGACGGCTTCGGCTGCTTCTCCGTCGAAGCAGAGAGGGAGGGGCTCTGGGAAAGGTTCAACTGTCATTAAAAGAAAATATATTTATTAAGATTAAAATGAAACATATTTATGAAATATTTTGCTGGTTTTGTTCGCCTTGAGGCTGACGGAGACGCTGCTGAGCGAGTCCGTCGAGACAGCTGCAAAAACAAAACAACCATAAAAAATGTTAATGTTAAGGCTAATTGTAAGGCAAACAAACAGGGCGAGATCCAAATGTTTCCAGGGGAATGCGACACGCCCAGATAGCCCCTCTCGCTCTTCCAGCTCTTCTCACTCATGCTCGACTCCTTCGATTGAGCGCAAATTGAGGATGAACTACCGGCGAGCATCGAACTGACCCTGACGCAGGCGGCGACAGCGCTCTTCGCCCACTTCTTCGTCTCCGGCGTCGTCGGTCGCTCGATCAGCAGCGAGCACGTCTGCGAGTTCTGCAATGATATCTTTACATAATTATTACTATAAAAATTGTCATATGTATTTTATTTGGTTAATGAGCTATCATTCAGTAATTCAGCACCCTGAGACTGTCGATGATGAGGTCGCGGCAGACGGTCTTGCCAGTGACGGGATGGCCGTTGACGTCGACGATGCGGTCGAGTCTCTGAATGGAAATGAAATGCATCTCTCTGAGCTGCGACTCGACTGGAGTCTACCTTGAGTGCGTGGGCGGAGCAAGTGCATGTCTTGGAGTGCGTCACCAGGACGCGGTTCTGGTGGGTCTTGATGCTGAGACCCAGCTTGGGTCCGTTGGGCCTCCACTCCAGCGACGTCAGCTGAAATGAATGCGAGATTAACGGGTGCGAAGACTTGCCAACAAAAAAAACTCTCAGAAATGAGATGGCGGTTCGCTGCTGCTGCTGACCAAGTACTCGTAGCCATCGCGGCGGGTGACGTTGCGCTCGCGCTCGGGCGGAATGAGCACTTGGCTCTGCACTTCCGCAGCCTGGCCTCGTCGCGGCGGATTGCCAGCCTGAATGGGATTTATCATTCAACGAGGATCCTTCTCTGTCGTCCTTTGTTTTCTCAATGATTATTGAAAATGAATCCCAACGCAGCAACGGGCGGAGCGAGCACTTCTCTCTGCACTTCCGCAGCCTTCGCCTCGTCGCGGCGGATTGCCAGCCTGAATGGGATTTATCATTCAACGATACTTCTTCTCTGTCGTCCTTTGTTTTCTCAATGATTATTGAAAATGAATCCCAACGCAGCAACGGGCGGAGCGAGCACTTCTCTCTGCACTTCCGCAGCCTTCGCCTCGTCGCGGCGGATTGCCAGCCTGAATGGGGATTTATCATTCAACGAGGCTCCTTCTCTGTCGTCCTTTGTTTTCTCAATGATTATTGAAAATGAATCCTAAGGCAGCAACGGGCGGAGCGAGCACTTCTCTCTGCACTTCCGCAGCCTTCGCCTCGTCGCGGCGGATTGTCAGCCTGAATGGGATTTATCATTCAACGAGGCTCCTTCTCTGTCGTCCTTTGTTTTCTCAATGATTATTGAAAATGAATCCCAACGCAGCAACGGGCGGAGCGAGCACTTCTCTCTGCACTTCCGCAGCCTTCGCCTCGTCGCGGCGGATTGCCAGCCTGAATGGGGATTTATCATTCAACGAGGCTCCTTCTCTGTCGTCCTTTGTTTTCTCAATGATTATTGAAAATGAATCCTAAGGCAGCAACGGGCGGAGCGAGCACTTCTCTCTGCACTTCCGCAGCCTTCGCCTCGTCGCGGCGGATTGCCAGCCTGAATGGGATTTATCATTCAACGAGGCTCCTTCTCTGTCGTCCTTTGTTTTCTCAATGATTATTGAAAATGAATCCCAACGCAGCAACGGGCGGAGCGAGCACTTCTCTCTGCACTTCCGCAGCCTTCGCCTCGTCGCGGCGGATTGCCAGCCTGAATGGGGATTTATCATTCAACGAGGCTCCTTCTCTGTCGTCCTTTGTTTTCTCAATGATTATTGAAAATGAATCCTAACGCAGCAACGGGCGGAGCGAGCACTTCTCTCTGCACTTCCGCAGCCTACTAAACGGGCCTTTTGAAACCAATTGCAAACCTATGATGGGAGGGAGTGGAAAATTAAATAATAATAAAATAGACTAACAATTCAAGAAATTACTAATATATTACTTCTCCAACTGATTGTCAGAGCTTGTGCTGGGCGGCTTCGGCGCCGGCTGCCTCGTCATGGCCGTCGTCCTCTCGGTCATCGCCTATCGACTCGGCGCTGCTCTCCGCCGGGCAACAAGTCAAAATTAAGGTAACTTTTGAATTCTATGCCTTTCATTTTTCCTCCACTCACTCTCTTTCTCCCTCTCCTTTTTTCAGGCAGCAGTCAACCTTCCTTCGAAGGACACTAAAAATTCAGCGGTCAGAGTTGTACAAATAGGTTTTGTACATTTGTTTGAATCATATAATAAAAAAACTGGATTTACAAATATGAATAATAAGTTAACGAAGTAAAATGAATTTAGGAGAAGATTCTGACGCTGTCAACGCCTTCCCCCAATCCGATGCAGGGTTCGTCGGAAGGAGTTGACGAGGTTTGACGAGGAAACATCACATCGTCCAGATATAGCGGCTTTCTCTTGATAAGATGCTTCTGGAAGAATGAATTGATGACTCGAAGAAACTTCCATCGTTTTAGCCCAAGAAGGGCGCGAAACCGCCGGCGCCGCCCTCGGAGACCACAGAAGGAACGACGGAGGGAATGAGCACGACGGCGGCCAACGAACCCGACCCCAACGGCCGTTTCCCCTGGGAAAAGGTGGACATTTAAATGTTTTGAATATCAAGATTACATGTGATTCGGATTAATTTAGAATCCGATTCCGGCTCCTCCGGCTCCGCAGAAGATCCAAGCGGTTCCGACCGGGATTGTGCAGGTTTATTAGATCCCAGTTGGAGACTCTTCAAAATACTATAAAAAAATACTACATTAATTTCGAACGGATATGAAATAAAATAATAAAATAAAAAGTCTTTTAGGCAACGCCAACTCTTCCACCAGTGGCTGCCCCTCCAGCTGCCCTGGCCGCCGGCCCCTCCGATGGCCACTTCATCCTGTCGCTCGGCTAGACGCCCGCCTTCTCGCTCATTATCGGCATCTATAAAGTGGCTTCAGAGCGAATGCATTCCCCTGCTGAATCATCTCGTTGTTTAGATAAAGATGATCAAACCAGATATTGAATGAGTAACATAATCAGTTATTACTTAACAGAATCAGTTATTACTTAAAGGAGGCCTTAAGGGAAAAACTCCTACCACGAAGTCCCTGACGGATTTGGACGGAATGATAAAAAGAACGGAGTAAAGAATCAAAAGAAATGGTGCTACTGCCCCTTGCCTCTCTCCCCAGAAATTGGGCGCTTGCACCACTGCCAGGTGAGCCTACGCGTTAAGAAAAACCCGGCCAATGTTGGTTGCGCGCACCATTTGAATGCAATTCATGAGAATGGCTCATCTGGCCCCACGGTGTTGATCTGACAAAAATTTTTGAAAATGTCGGGAAAATAAAATATTTAAGAATTCAAAGTAGAAAACTGTGAATTTCCTCACGATCAGGGCATGAAGGTTTTTGTGACTTCGGGACACTTGCAATCGAAGTTTCTCGCACAACCCGACCAAATAAGGCGAAAAAAGCAAGACACTATTTATTCGCCTCGGACCTCCTTTAACAGTAAGCGACCAGAGAGCTTTTTTATCGAAATTATCCTAATTGAGGTATGTAGGAAGGTATATATCAAACTGCTTCTGGATATGCCAAGATATTTTTTTAATCATAAGAAATCGAAGATCCTTAATACAACATATCATACGCCAAATTAAAGAATAGGGTTCATCTTGTCTATAATGATCTCTGATGTATTTCTTCTTCGAAAAACTAAAACGCTTGTCGACTCTCGAAAAGTTCCACATACACTATGCAAATGAACTGTCCAGTCAGTGCCATGCTACTGCGAGTGTTTCCAGAAAAAAAAATCGTTCAGTCGTTCGTACTCGAAACATGAGAAGTAATCGGATTGAATTGAACAGAATATGGAGCAGAAATTGATGTAAAAGGCGAGGAAGACCGGACTAGAAGTTACTCATATTCTGCTGATATTAACTTCCGCCCAATACGAATTCGGCTTCTAATATAACATTTCAGAATGTACTCCGTTCGCTCCACATTCATCCTCTGCCTTCCTGCGACTTCTTCTTTCGGTCTTCGCCATAAGCGCCAAGCCATCCCACCCATTGGAGATTCCAAAGCTCCGGTCATGGACATTATGGCAGGAGCAATCTCCAGAGCCACCGACGCTGTGGGCAGCATCGCCGCACCTGCAGTGAACACACTTCAAGCAGTTGTTGATGGAGCCCCTAATCAGGTCGGATCTGCCGTTACCTATGTTCTCAAAGCGGTCAACAGAAATGCGCTCGGAGCTGTCAACGGTCTTGCCGGCTTTCTTGGCATCACCGTGCCAGATCTTACCGGAAGTGTTCTCTTCCGGTGAGGAAAGGTCGCTGGTGTAGTGAAGATTGCAGGCAATCTTCCCAGCAATTATCTCTCACGTATTTCTTTTTTCTAAAACGAAAACGAATGTCACATGTCGAAAAGTGCTAAATAAACTATAAAAACGAACTGTCCAGTCAGTGCCAGGTAACTGCCAGTGCTTAACTGGCTATTCGATTTATCAGTTATGAAATCAAGGACTTTATTTCTGCTGACAATGTGTTTACAAATAGTATGTATTTTTGCGGCAAATGCTGCGAAACCTCCTCTCTAAAGTTTCGCGTTATAATTGTCTTTTTTGCTCACTTTCATCCCTTCAACATCCCATCCACTCTCTAAATTGATAAGCTGACGCTTAGTTGTACATTTAAAATCCGTCGTTTCAAACCGGAAGTAGAATGTCATTTATTTAAAAAAAACATTAACAAACCACAAGCGTAAAAGATGAATTCAGAAAACCGAAGGGCTCATGGTCAGCTCGATAAAAGGTATCGGGTAAATATTACAAACGTTGTTTGAAGAATAGTTTTCACCGCAATATTTCGAAAACTCTTCGCAATCAAATGAATTTATTCGTTAGGGAATGAAGGAGATTACGGTATAAAAAGAGATAAAGGAGTACTCGAATCGCGGCGGCAAAACTGGTCGCGAGAGAAGCCTTCAACACGGAGCAGTTTCGGCCAGCTCGAGAAATATTGCGTCAAATGATTCCATCATGGGTATGAGAAGCTCACCAAAAGAATAGCTTCATAGGACAGGGTTGATGAAGAAAACCATGTGACTCTCATGGCGAATCTGCGAAAGTGTCACGAATCATCGCCAGTCTCGCAGAGGGTGCTGAACGGAAAGAATTATGAAAATCGTTCTCTTTTTTCGATTTTTAAAACCATACGTAAATAAATATAATAAGAATAAGCAAATAAGAGAATAATAGAGTAAGAAGAAGGAGAGATGGATCTTCTAAATAAAATTATGGCGGACAATCTCACCCTTGGCTTCTAGCTGGCAGAGTCGGAGTGCGCTGGAGATGTTGGCGAGGCAGTTGTAGTCGACGAGCGGAGGCTGGTGGCCGAGGCAGTGGTCGAGGCACTTGGCGGCCACTCCACGCTGCGCGCAGCACGATGAGTAGTTGCCGCCAGAGAAGGATACTATAATTAACTATAGTTACTATAATTACTATACTATAGTTTGTTAATTTATTAATTACTTAATTAATTAATTAACAAATAAATATTTAGATTTTTTTTCCTTATATCCCATTCCTGTAACACCCGGGTAGGCTACGATAGTACGGCCAAACTAGCTACGCGAATTTGTATTCGTTTTTTTGCGTTCTTATATTATTTGCTTACCGAACGCTTCCGCTTCAACAGCCAAAATCACGGCGGCAACAACGAGAAGAAGCCGGAGAAGCAACCGCGACATGGTAGCGAAAGGGGCGGAAATGATTTTGATCGGGATGACATTTCGCAACACTAAAAACAACTGCAACAATGGTGAAGCATATTCAATTATTTAGTTGATCATTTCAAACCCAGATATTTCGTTTCATTTTCACTGTTTTCCACTACAGTGGCTGATAAATGAAAGCGATGAGAAGAGGGAGGTTAGAAAATGTCAAATCCTTAAATTAATTTTAATTATTGAAACTGATATTTTTATAGTTTTATTAATTTAGAAGGATTATTGCGTTTTTGTTTGATGATATTTGATCTATTGTAACGAATCAAAATCTATTAACCGGGCTTGATCTTCTGCAGGCCTTCGACCCCCGTAGAGCCTTCTCTCACAAAGCCAAGAGCCCACAACGCAATAAGTGCTGATCACGACTCAAATGGAGGCTCCGTCTGGTGGGCCGATTTTGTATTTTATTACATTATTTTAATTTTACTAGATTTCTTATGCACCGTTTATTGTATTAATATTGTGCATTTTCTTTAGGAGCCAGCAACTCCGATGCACTCTTCCTTTGGTGGCGAGCAAATGCAGACGAAATGGTCTAGCAGGTAGTACATATGTACATATGTATGTAGCTATCCTTATTCAAGGAAAATTAGCTATTTTTGCGTTTCCAGCGACTTGAATCATCTGTAAGTGGTTGGACGGGTATGCGTGGTTTGAAATAACATGTTCTTGGCCTCGACGCTACTATGACGGCGGCGGCGGCCGCCTCGGACTTCGCGGCCGTTATGAGACTGGACTTCAGAGTGATAAAGTAGCTGGCTAATGTAAGCTCTAACGGCTGAGAGACTGAGAGAGAGAAAGAGATAGAGAGAGAGAGAGAGAAAGAGAGAGATAGAGAGAGAGAGAGAGAGAGAAAGAGGGCTGTGTTCCGCTTCAAATTCTTTCGCTCCCTCTGTTGCTCTTCCTATTCGACCTCTGTTCTAGAACATATGGCACTCTTTCCAAAAATTCCTCCTTTTGCCCTTCCCTGCTCGGCATTACGGTTGAGAGAGACGGGAGAGTTGGTGGAGAGAAGCGAGGAGAGAGGCATAGAACAAGACGGAGTGTAATGGAGATAGATGTGGAAGAAAGAATGAGCAGAGAGAGGGAGAGAGGGAAAGAGAGAGAGAGAGAGAGAGAGAGAGAGAGAGAGAGAGAGAGAGAGAGAGAGATGGTGGGAAGTGTGTCCTAGGGCCTGCTCGGGTCATCTCCACTTGCTCTTCCACACGCTTGGACTCTCCTCGCTCCTCATTCTACTCCCGTAGAAGGCGATTTCTACTGAATGCTGGCAGCATAAATCTGCCGCTGATTACACGCAATTCTTTCGACGAATTGGGTAATTGCAAACAATCTTTTTGTATTTCTATATTCACACCTTTCTTACTCTGTACTGTTTTTATTCTTGAAAAAAAGTAAAACTGCTCAGAATGAATGAATCTGCCATGCCCCAAAGCCGACGGCAACATGGAGGCCACATGGAACTCCAGGCAGCACTCGAAAGAAAATCATTGAAAGTAGCACGACTGACGCGTGATCACCATCTCCGTGAGATCAATCCGTATCGCCGTACATGGACACGGGACGAGGCCATCCGCGATCTCGAGCGTCAAGACACAGAAAGGAAATGGCAGTGAGTACATAATCACTCTTCCCATCCCCTCCTCCACCTAGGGCATCTCCCTATCTCGCTCACTTCTATCTCTCCCACTTTCCGCGCACTCTTGCTCTGTCTCTACATTCTCCCGCTCTCTCTCTCTCTCTCTCTCTCTCTCTCTCTACATACTTCGCTAGCACGCCTTTTCTCATTAAAAACCCTCAAACGCATTCTCTTTCCCTCTCTCTATCTTTCTCTCATTCTCTCTCACGCTCCCACGGTTTCTCACTTTCTGCCTCCAATCTCTCTTCCTGCACCCTACTTTTACATGGCCGTTGAGAGGAGCAGCCCCGCCCCCCAGGGGGTGGGGCTGCTCCGAGCGCTTGCCAGCATGAATACCGAAAACAGGGCTCTCCGAGAGCGGATCAAGAAGCTGGAACGGCAACTTGCCGTGAAGGATGACGAAATCGAGCACCTCGAGGAGAGCGATTGGGACATGGGCGAACGAACGTCGACCTCACAAGCCAAGTGGAGAAAAAGCGCCTCACAGCGATAAAGACCGAGCGGGAGATCAACTTACTAGTGGAGGATCTGCAACGCCGCCTGGCGAAACTGGAGGAAAAAAAGAAGCTAGCACGAAGCGATATGCCCTCGAGTTAAGTGTTGTGTAAAGTAAAAGAGATAAAGCTCCCCAACATATACATACATATATATATACACGAGAGACGACAACGCGTAGTCGTCTTGACACTACTTTTCTCTCTCTCAGTCTCATTCTCTCCCTCCGGCGCTCCGATAAACATGTGTGTGTGCGTCTACATGTAAAATAGTGAGTATATAATAGGTAACACATCTTTGATTTTCTTTTTATTTATTTAGCACTATGATTGAGGGACCAATCTTGCTTTGTAGGGGGGGGGGTGTTACGGCTGGGGGAGAGCAGTGGCCCCGCCCTGTCCGAGGGGTGAGGCAGCTCCAGATACTGCCAGCAGAGTTTAGAGGAGAGCCACCAAAAAGCGGCTGGCAGCTCTTGCCCCCCCCCTCTCGATATGCCCCGTTCATATGTGTTTGAGAAATGTAACAGTGAATGATAAATCTATATCTGAGTAGTCCAGTAGTAATAACTTAAAAGGTGAGATCAGGAGCCCACATGCGACATGTATGTACATACCCACGAGAGGCGACACGTCAACATCATCTTGACAGTCTCAGCGACCCTTGTGGCGATGATCCGTTCACTCGTCCCAGAATGTTGATTGAAAAGAGACTCCATGACTTTGCTACATATAATCTCGAAGAAAACAAGTAAAATGTTCGTCTCGGAAGGCTTATGTTTATCCATTTATGTGTCTGTCTCGTAATCAGCAACAACTGAATGTTTTTTTCCACCGTAACAGTCAGCCAAAGAACAAGGACAAGAACGGCAAAGTCGTCATCATTTCAGAGAGAGAAAGAGGGCGTGGTCGGAGTCGAGGGCTGGAGAGCAGTGAGCTCGATGACCTTCTCGTCGTCGTCGCTGTTCTCCTCGTACTGCCCGACAATCTCGCTCAACACGCGCAGAGTGATGCGCACGACGGTGCGACGGCCGGCGCGCACTACTGGACATACAACCAGAAGAGTCTCCTTCATGGCGGAGTGACCGGCCACGACCTGGAAGAGAGAAGGAGAGAGTGAGTGAAAGAAGAGAGAGAGAAAGAGAGAGAGAGAAAGAAGAGAGAGAAAGGGAGAAGAGAGAGAGAGAGAGAGAGAGAGAGAAAGAGACAGAGACAGAAAGAGTGAGAGAAGACAAATTTTCCTGTTCTCTACACTCTTCACCAAATGTTGCCGCATTAATCATTCCATTGATGTTCAATACAATTAGTATATTAAAGAATGTCTACCTTTCGCAGGGCACCGAGCGTGGCTGAGACAGTAGAAAGATCGTTGGCAACCGGAGTGGCCGCGGAAACCGGACTCAGCGAGGAAGCCATAGTGTACGCAGAAACCAGAGTCGGCGGGGAAACCCGAGTAAATGCGGAAACCGGAATGGCCGTGGAAACCGGAGAGGGCGCGGAATCCGGAGTGGGCGCGGAAACCAGTGTGGACTCGGAAACCGGACTCGGCGGGGAATGCGGAGTGGGCGCGGAAACTGGAGTATGCGAGTAGACCGGAGTTGGCTCGAAAACCAGAGTGGGCGCAGAAACCGGAGTGGGTACGGAATCCGGAATAGTCGTGGAAACCCGAGTGGGTTCGGAATCCGGATTGGGCGCGGAATCCGGAGTGAGCGCAGAAACCGGGGTCGGCGGGGAAATCGGAGTGGGTGCGGAATCCGGAGTGAGTTCGGAATCCGGAGTGGGCGCAAATACCAGAGGGCAACTACGACACCAGGAGAAACGACATTCAGGAACTGCCGCAGTGGGAGAGGTCGCTTCGGCGGACACCTGTGACACCAAAACATTATTTATGCTATTATTTTACCAGTTAATTTTAATAGATAATAATAAAATCAAGTCATTAAAGTCAATAAGTTATCCTAACCTATTAAGATATAAGAAAAAGTAATGAAATATTTTTTTAATCAAAAATATTGTAGCGACTTCTCATCAATCTCAACAATCGCGATATATTTTGGAGAAAGGGCGCGAGTTCAAACGCTGATTTTCCTCAACCAAGATACCGATGTGTCTTTCATCTCGTAGGACGACTGCGCCGTCTCCTCGATGCTGCTCGTCTTTATCTTTAATGTAATGAGGGAAATTTTTTCTCACGCGGAACTAAAGAAATGAAAAGTACAAATTTAAAATTGTTAAATAAAAAACCAATTTACTTAATATAAACAATTTTTTTGCATTATTAGTCATTTTGTGGCGAATATTTAACTATTATATATATATATGTATATATGTATGTATAATAGAAGCAAAAATACCTTAATGTACACCCCCTTTGCACACTTCATAGTGGGCGGTCGAATTCGGCTTCAATTCAATGCAGACGGTCGACTTCGCCTTCGGGTCATCGAGAATGTCTAAAAATTGAATATTACTAAAATTGTTGTTTGCTCTTTGATCGCGCACGAAATTTCCTATTGTATCATTTATTATTTCTAGGTAAAAACGACTAACAAATATAAACACCTTGTGTAAAATCACTAATCCCCGGGTGGCTCTCTTTAATAACTGCTCTACAAATAGGAAATGGAGTTTGGTGATACTTTTGACGGCTGTATTTTCTCTGTGTAGGGCACCACAGGAAGGAATGGTCCTCCGGTAGAAAGGTACCACAATAATATTCAAGTAGAGCAGGTCAAGGCATAACTTTATGGTTGAAATTTGGATTCTAGCGCTAGACAAGGAGGCCTAGTAACCCAAAAGCTAAATAAGGCTTACAATGACCCTCCGGTGGAGGTGGGGGGGGGGGGGGTCACAATGAGCCCCCGGAATATTCTTTTACGTTCAAACGAAGGGAAACTCCAACATACATATCTTCTTTCTTTTTCGATTTCTTTTTCGAAAGCAGCGATATATTTACAAAAAGAAGGAGGAAGAGAGAAAGAATGAGAAATGGCAAACCTCTTTTGCCAAGCGAACGCGAAGGGCGAGACAATTTGGGCATTGCGAAAGCAGAGGGAGAAGCGGCCTACCACCTCCGAAGGTGAAAGCGGAGAAGAATGAAAGCAGATTGATCGAGCAGAACTGACAACACGTGTATTGTGAAAAGAAGTGGAAATTATGAATGTACTATTACGAAATTTGCGTACACTAACTTCAATAATTGCACGCATCGAGAGAAATCGATATTCGCGTCCGTTCGATAGCACAGAGCAACTGACGCTTTTTGGGTGTCGGTCAGGCACTTTGTATGTTCCCTGGCTTTAATATAGCAGGAATAACAATACAAATGTTTTAGAATACATAATTTTACAAGCATTTAAATTAATGATAGAATATATACTCTCTCTCCTTTCCTTTCCTTTCTTCCAATACCTCAGTCACAAGAAAACTCCTGAGAAAAATTACGGAAATAAGCATCGACTCGTGGACGAGCAGAAGATTACGTAAGCGAAGATTCCGTGAGATTTTAATTACCAGCTTCATTAATTTAAAAAAAAGGTAATTTTTCTTCTCTTTTATTAAAAACATTGATATGTGTTCTCCCTATTAGTCAAACGGAACACACACATTTAAACGTTAGGACTGGGAGCAAAAAGAAAGCATTTTTTTCATTAAAGCGCACTTTGATAGATTGTTATTTTATTATAATTTTCATTTAATTTCGAATAAATATTATTTAAAGTTTTAATTTATATAAAATACCAAACAAAGTGTGCCTTTTCTAGCTACTGCAAAAGTCCGTCGGTCGCGTACCCCAGCAAGTTCTTAGTTCGCAACATGTGCCAAAAGTACATGACAGTAACATTCGATTCCATCAGCTAATCTTCTCCTTGCTCAATGGGTTGGCGAGATAGAAATAGAAGAGAGAGAGAGAGAGAGAGAGAGAGAGAGAGAGAGAGAGAGCCTCGACGAAGTCTATTACAACTTTAGTACCATTCACCTCTTACTTCCTTTCTTCTTTCTCTGTAGTCCGCTTTCAATCAACTTCTTCTCTTTTCTTCCTCCCTTTTCTATCTTTACACAGGAACTTCGGTCACTGTCATCTTTTTATCATCAGATAGGACATTTTACTGACTTTTGAGGAAATACATAGGCTCATCGTGACTGTTCTGATATAGATAATTTTCCAGCAATTATTTTTTCTATTCAGAGCTATATACTGTATGGGGATATTCGGTTTCAACTGTGATTCAAAACGAACGTTTATTTACTTTAAAAAAAACCACGCATAGAGTGGGTGGAGTAGACAGTGAGGGAGAGGACTGTGTGAAAGGAATGATGCGGTCATGGAGGGTTAGAGAAGGGGTCCTTGAGAGGCGAATGGATCTTAAGGACGCTGGGCGCGCAGCTCGCTACAGCTGTACACGGACGGCTTCGGCTGCTTCTCCGTCGAAGCAGAGAGGGAGGGGCTCTGGGAAAGGTTCAACTGTCATTAAAAGAAAATATATTTATTAAGATTAAAATGAAACATATTTATGAAATATTTTGCTGGTTTTGTTCGCCTTGAGGCTGACGGAGACGCTGCTGAGCGAGTCCGTCGAGACAGCTGCAAAAACAAAACAACCATAAAAAATGTTAATGTTAAGGCTAATTGTAAGGCAAACAAACAGGGCGAGATCCAAATGTTTCCAGGGGAATGCGACACGCCCAGATAGCCCCTCTCGCTCTTCCAGCTCTTCTCACTCATGCTCGACTCCTTCGATTGAGCGCAAATTGAGGATGAACTACCGGCGAGCATCGAACTGACCCTGACGCAGGCGGCGACAGCGCTCTTCGCCCACTTCTTCGTCTCCGGCGTCGTCGGTCGCTCGATCAGCAGCGAGCACGTCTGCGAGTTCTGCAATGATATCTTTACATAATTATTACTATAAAAATTGTCATATGTATTTTATTTGGTTAATGAGCTATCATTCAGTAATTCAGCACCCTGAGACTGTCGATGATGAGGTCGCGGCAGACGGTCTTGCCAGTGACGGGATGGCCGTTGACGTCGACGATGCGGTCGAGTCTCTGAATGGAAATGAAATGCATCTCTCTGAGCTGCGACTCGACTGGAGTCTACCTTGAGTGCGTGGGCGGAGCAAGTGCATGTCTTGGAGTGCGTCACCAGGACGCGGTTCTGGTGGGTCTTGATGCTGAGACCCAGCTTGGGTCCGTTGGGCCTCCACTCCAGCGACGTCAGCTGAAATGAATGCGAGATTAACGGGTGCGAAGACTTGCCAACAAAAAAAACTCTCAGAAATGAGATGGCGGTTCGCTGCTGCTGCTGACCAAGTACTCGTAGCCATCGCGGCGGGTGACGTTGCGCTCGCGCTCGGGCGGAATGAGCACTTGGCTCTGCACTTCCGCAGCCTGGCCTCGTCGCGGCGGATTGCCAGCCTGAATGGGATTTATCATTCAACGAGGATCCTTCTCTGTCGTCCTTTGTTTTCTCAATGATTATTGAAAATGAATCCCAACGCAGCAACGGGCGGAGCGAGCACTTCTCTCTGCACTTCCGCAGCCTTCGCCTCGTCGCGGCGGATTGCCAGCCTGAATGGGATTTATCATTCAACGATACTTCTTCTCTGTCGTCCTTTGTTTTCTCAATGATTATTGAAAATGAATCCCAACGCAGCAACGGGCGGAGCGAGCACTTCTCTCTGCACTTCCGCAGCCTTCGCCTCGTCGCGGCGGATTGCCAGCCTGAATGGGGATTTATCATTCAACGAGGCTCCTTCTCTGTCGTCCTTTGTTTTCTCAATGATTATTGAAAATGAATCCTAAGGCAGCAACGGGCGGAGCGAGCACTTCTCTCTGCACTTCCGCAGCCTTCGCCTCGTCGCGGCGGATTGTCAGCCTGAATGGGATTTATCATTCAACGAGGCTCCTTCTCTGTCGTCCTTTGTTTTCTCAATGATTATTGAAAATGAATCCCAACGCAGCAACGGGCGGAGCGAGCACTTCTCTCTGCACTTCCGCAGCCTTCGCCTCGTCGCGGCGGATTGCCAGCCTGAATGGGGATTTATCATTCAACGAGGCTCCTTCTCTGTCGTCCTTTGTTTTCTCAATGATTATTGAAAATGAATCCTAAGGCAGCAACGGGCGGAGCGAGCACTTCTCTCTGCACTTCCGCAGCCTTCGCCTCGTCGCGGCGGATTGCCAGCCTGAATGGGATTTATCATTCAACGAGGCTCCTTCTCTGTCGTCCTTTGTTTTCTCAATGATTATTGAAAATGAATCCCAACGCAGCAACGGGCGGAGCGAGCACTTCTCTCTGCACTTCCGCAGCCTTCGCCTCGTCGCGGCGGATTGCCAGCCTGAATGGGGATTTATCATTCAACGAGGCTCCTTCTCTGTCGTCCTTTGTTTTCTCAATGATTATTGAAAATGAATCCTAACGCAGCAACGGGCGGAGCGAGCACTTCTCTCTGCACTTCCGCAGCCTTCGCCTCGTCGCGGCGGATTGCCAGCCTGAACGGGATTTATCATTCAACGAGGCTCCTTCTCTGTCGTCCTTTGTTTTCTCAATGATTATTGAAAATGAATCCCAACGCAGCAACGGGCGGAGCGAGCACTTCTCTCTGCACTTCCGCAGCCTTCGCCTCGTCGCGGCGGATTGCCAGCCTGAACGGGATTTATCATTCAACGAGGCTCCTTCTCTGTCGTCCTTTGTTTTCTCAATGATTATTGAAAATGAATCCCAACGCACCAACGGGCGGAGCGAGCACTTCTCTCTGCACTTCCGCAGCCTTCGCCTCGTCGCGGCGGATTGCCAGCCTGAAAGGGGATTTATCATTCAACGAGGCTCCTTCTCTGTCGTCCTTTGTTTTCTCAATGATTATTGAAAATGAATCCTAACGCAGCAACGGGCGGAGCGAGCACTTCTCTCTGCACTTCCGCAGCCTTCGCCTCGTCGCGGCGGATTGCCAGCCTGAATGGGGATTTATCATTCAACGAGGCTCCTTCTCTGTCGTCCTTTGTTTTCTCAATGATTATTGAAAATGAATCCCAACGCAGCAACGGGCGGAGCGAGCACTTCTCTCTGCACTTCCGCAGCCTTCGCCTCGTCGCGGCGGATTGCCAGCCTGAACGGGATTTATCATTCAACGAGGCTCCTTCTCTGTCGTCCTTTGTTTTCTCAATGATTATTGAAAATGAATCCCAACGCAGCAACGGGCGGAGCGAGCACTTCTCTCTGCACTTCCGCAGCCTTCGCCTCGTCGCGGCGGATTGCCAGCCTGAACGGGATTTATCATTCAACGAGGCTCCTTCTCTGTCGTCCTTTGTTTTCTCAATGATTATTGAAAATGAATCCTAACGCAGCAACGGGCGGAGCGAGCACTTCTCTCTGCACTTCCGCAGCCTTCGCCTCGTCGCGGCGGATTGCCAGCCTGAATGGGATTTATCATTCAACGAGGCTCCTTCTCTGTCGTCCTTTGTTTTCTCAATGATTACTGAAAATGAATCCCAACGCAGCAACGGGCGGAGTGAAGCGGAGAAGCTCGTAAAAGTGGTCTCCGTCGCGGATCTTGATGTTGTTCACCTTCAGCACCTGGTCGCCGATCTGGAGAGAGAGAGAAAGGAAAATGGCGGTAGGTGGAGAACAACAACCGGAGAGAAAGATAGGGAAATTATCGTTGTGGCAGGTCGTAATCCCGAATTAACGATTAGTTGTAATGAAACGGGCATGGCCATGCCGACCTTGAGCTTGCTCTCTGAAATGGTTCCGGCCTGGATGCGCACGATGACCATCTTGTCATTTGGCACGGTGCCAAGAAGGTCGTACTCTTCCATCGGAATCTCCACCGCGAGTTCCTGCAGAGAGAGAGAGAGAGAAAGAGAGAGAGAGAGATAGAGAGAGAGAGAGAGAGAGAGACAGGAAAGGGAGAGGAGGAAGCGGAGAAATGATGATATGAAGAGTGCACATGGAGAGGAACAGGGAAAGAGAAAGTGAAAGAGTGAAGAGAAAACTGACGCGAGAAGCCATTGTCGACCGTTCGATGGCGAGTGAGGAAGAGCGTTCAGCCTGGTTCTGGTAGGCTGGAGGAGGCGGCTGGTGCTGCGAGTCCATGGCGTGCGGCGAAGTCGAGCAGACATACTATTTTAGAAGACATTTATTTTCAATTTTTTTATGTTTATTTCTTTATTATTGCTACCTGTGGAGCATACTGAGAGGCGCTGCACTGCGGTTGCTGCTCCTGATGGTTGCGGCAGTGGCAGGGCTGGAAATAGTTATTTATTAAGAAATTTATCAGCCGTTAAACCCTTCATGAAAATTAGTCTCTCATTGTTTTCTTCATTAATATTTCTTCACAACCTGCTGAAGAGGCTGCTGCTGCACAGCATAGTGGACCTGCGCTGGCGGCTGCTGGTGCTGCTGAATTTGAATATTCACATTTATATACATATTTTTGATGTTTGCAGATTTTTTAAAGTTTTTTTTCCAAATCGAATCATTTGCCATAAAGAAATTCCATAAGGATCTTCTGGAATTCAATTCCATACCGTTTTTTTTAACATCAAGAGACGGATAGACAAACGGGTTGCTTGCCTGTGCCGGATAGCAGAGTCCCTGCCCTTGCTGCTGCTGTGAAGCATTGTAGATGGCGCCCTGTAATGGAGTTTAGTTTCCTAACCTAAGGCTCTTCCGAGAATTACCGCAAATGCCCAGTTGACGGGTTACGGTATCTCTTTTCCTCGCGGGACCTGCTGGTAGATGTTGGCCCCGGCTGGTGACGCGTACTGGCGGGGCTGTTGTTGGTGGTAGACGACAAGTCCGCCGGCCGGAATGTACTCCGAGTACACAGGAGCAACTAGAATTACAAAGAGGTCGAACGACTCCTTCCCTTACCGATAGTTCGAGAACAATTAAAGTAAAATATTGCTCATTTTTGATGAGATCGCAAAGCGATTCGTACTTTCTTATGTTCCCATCAGCGGGATATCCTGACAAGCTGATGGACTAAAAACAAACTTTGCTGAGGCTGAGCCTGTCGGATCGGAACAGCATACTGGCCTGTTGGGACAGGAGTTGGAAACTGGTTGGAAGAAAGGTGCTGAGGGTGCGGGGCATATCCAGGGGCGGCCGGGGCATAGCCAGCAGAATGCGGGGCATAGCCAGCAGAGGGCGGAGCATAGCCAGCAGAGGGCGGAGTATAGCCAGCAGAAGGCGGGGCATAGCCAGCAGAGGGCGGAGTATAGCCAGAAGAGGGCGGAGCATAGCCAGCAGAGGGCGGAGCAAAGCCATCAGAGGGCGGGGCGTAGCCAGAAGAGGGCGGGGCGTAGCCAGAAGAGGGCGGGGCGTAGCCAGAAGAGGGCGGGGCGTAGCCAGAAGAGGGCGGGGCATAGCCATCGTTGTAGTACAATTGACCCTGTAATTGTATTAAGGATTGTGTGTATATATGCTTTTATTATTTATATTATTAAAAAAAAATAAACTGACGCCATATGTGGAATGAGGGACTGCAGTGAGGATTGGAGACGAAGTGGCGAGACGGACAGGAGAAGGCTGCTGCTCAAAGCTGAAAGGATATTTATATAAAAAAGTAATTCATAATTAATGAAACCCCGTTTGCCATGCGAAAGGTGGGTTGGGGGGATGGAGGGATTCAAAACCTTGTAATGTAGAAGGACGGCGCGTAGTTAGCATCCATCTCTGCTAAAGTGATGAAACTCGGATTGCAGGAGAAGAGCTCGGAAAGTGAAGCGCGGAAGACAATAGTTCTTACGCCAGAATTTCACGTTTTTATTCGGTTTTGCCTGAACAAATTACAAAATTTGCACTTTGGCTGTTGTTCTTACGAAAGTTTGCTGGACTTTTGATGTTCCCTGCACTGTATCTCACGGAACGTAAACATTCGCAGGCAATCCGTACAATCGCCATAGCAAAATTTGCTGCTTTAATCGCAAAATATTTACAATTAATATTGTTTGATCAAAGCTTAAAATAATATGGCTCTTTCACAAATCTCTGACAATGAGTGCACATATGTATATCGCGAGGCATTACTTCTTCGAACAATCATTATATTCGCCAAAAACTCAATCTTGAATTTCCGCCTTTTTACACAGTATTGAGAGAGCATGTGATTGATGGTCAAGAAAATTCAAATATATTGCTGTTGAGTTTCTTGGTTATTTAAGCAACAAGTACATTCATTTCAGTTTTCCCCAGACCTTCAAATTTCTTATAGATATTCCATTTTTGCGAAAAATTCCACTTTCTTTGTCATTCAAATCGTGCATCGTTTTCAAGTTTAGACTCTTACTTTCCATTTTTTTGTTCAGGTGATCTGCGAGCTGAAGATTTTATCTGATGCCGAGTTGGGGGGGGGGAGAGGAAGAAAGTGGGTGGTAGTGAAGAGGGAGGAAGAGTTATAAAACTCTCCTCTCCTCTCCACTACTGGGCAGGGGCTGCCTGGGGCTGTCCGCCATTCAGCGCCGCCTGGATCTTCGGCATGTACTCGTCCACAAGGCCCATCTGAAAGATAGGAGAATATTTATTCTGGATTATAATAATTAATACCTTTTTATATGTATTATTCTGTATCCAGCTTATATGAGGCTAAAAAGATGAAAAATGGGTCTTCCACATTGAAGGGAATGGGGGGGGGGGCTAAAGGGAGGATCAGCGATAAACGAGCCTTGTATGCAACACCTCCGGCGACGAGGACGAAAAGGAGGAAGATGACGAAGGCGCCCATCGTAGAGAGAAGAGAGAAGAGAGAAGTGAGAGGAGGGGCGGGCAGAGACAGGAAGAGGAGAGAATGACATTTCCATTATCGAAAAGAAATTTTATTCTGGTCGAATGCACTTTACTTTAAGAAAACGGAATAAGTTGAAGAGGAAATTTGCTTATGATGCGATATTCAGTGTCTGATTTTTTTCTCAGAGTACGTGCCCCCAGATAGACCCTTTTGGGTGACAAATGCTGACTATGGTAACGTGACTTCCCACGGTAGGTATTAATTTAGGGGAAATATAAGTTCTAAAAATAAATAAATTTATTTCTTAGATGCCTTAAATACACTATAAAGCAGCAAGATGTGAGTCTCTCTCTCTCTCTCTCTCACTCGAAAAATGGAAATAAAAGTTTGCATGCATTTAGGGCTAAAATACTAAAATCATAATTTCTAATGACTCCAACTAATAAACGTGCGAGAATACAACATAAGAAGGAAGTTTGCGTAATGCGATAATCGGACTGGAAAGCAGTCTATGATTCAATTGATGGAGGCGGCTGAAGTGAGCTCTAACGGATGAAAGAGAGAAAGGGTTCGGTTTTGCCCAAATTTTCACTCCCTTTCTTGCCTTTATTCGCCCTCGCTTTTAGATCATCTAGTCATCTTTCCGAAGTTTCCTACTTCTGTCTCACTTCCTTGCTCGGCAGAATGTAAATTTTTTTGATAAATTCTTCCGTGCTTCGTATTAAAGTGAAATGCAAGTGAAGGCTACGATGTCAGCAGCCATCTCTCCATTTAAATCGCTGCCTGATTCTGGATGCAGTTCGTTTCGTTCCTGCATGAGCACATTCTTACTTAGCCGTGGAAGTTCTCTATAATTGATGTCACAAGGGTGCTTTCTCGTGGCAGCAGAATCACTGACATGTCCTAATCATACAGCTCTCAAAAAAAGCCGGGAAATTGAGATGTTCTAAATGTAATATTGGAGTCTTGGAAAAGTGACGCATCTTGAGATACATGTGTTTGTTGTGTACGGCGTGTTCATCCACGACATCTAGAGCAGCGCGTGTAATGAACTGGTTGAATTGACGTCCGCCGCTCGCATTCTCGGCCGCCGCCAACTTCTACATGGATTTCTCTTGTTATTTACAATTAAACAAACCTTAAAAATAATGTAGATGCTGTTGCATCAAAATATTAAGTCCGTATTATAAATATGTAAATAAAGGAAATATCACGCATCTCCTTTTCGCAAATTGTTGTTGGTCCTTTTTATCTTTGGAGATCATAAATAAGATGAAATAAAGAATTCTAACTTAATGGGCTAAACGAACGACAACCGTACCTTGTCAGAGTTTGTAAACTCAATTTAGTACAGCGGCTGGTCATTGTGGCCAACGATGACAAAGTAGAAGTACTTCTGCATTCCCGCAACGAAGATTCTTACTAAAATGCTAATGAATTGCGACGAACAAATAAGTAAGAGCGAAAAACGATGACAGATAATTAGAACTCGCACGCTCGCGAAAAATCAGACAAAACATGCCAAGAATTAAGATCCGTGATATTGAGCGAAACCACTGAGCGAATACACTTTGAAAAATCCAACTTTGGCTTTGCTGATTATATGTACAATTTGTTTATATTTTACTCTGTGGTTTCGTAATAGAAACACACAACAATTGGGAGAAAAACGTAGTATCGAATGTCTTTCTTCACGTATGCAATAATGGTGCCTTCGAAGGTCGTTTACAGCGTGGATAAGAGGTGGATGTAAAAGAGCATAGAATTAGTGGAGGGAGTAGACTGCTAGAGAGTAATAGATAGTGACGGATGAGACGCATAGGAAATGGAAGAGAGGACAAGAGAAAGAGAGATGGCGTAAGTGCAACGTGGACCATTGATTGAGCGAGTTGGACGGGGCTCACATCAGTTGTATTCGACTCTTCTCTCCGCTTCGCCTGCTCGCCCATACACGGCGACTTCAAGACGTTCATGGCAGCATACATCTGCCGTCGACAACTACTCAAGCATAAATCTCTTTGTAACTGTCATACTTGATCAGTTTTCATCTAGATATTGCGGTATTTTGCGTTAATTAGGTCGTTTTAGATTTTATTTTTATTTTGACTGTCCATAATTTTTCCTTCTCGTTTACAGAATATGCAACATGGATACAAGAAAAAAGGACTAAGGCAAAAGGGCTGGACCGTCCTTCTCACTGAGGTTCTTAGCCACGCTAACCATAAGAACAAATGTCACAACAAAGTTTTGACATATGTTTCGAAACAAAAGCTCCACGACTAACATATTCAACTTGCAGATGGAATATCTCGACTTTTAACGGTGGAACCTCATAGTAATGGAGCACTGTCGACCGCAGCACGGAGTATTATGAGAGTACCTTATTAAGGAAGTAAGTTAATTGAAAGAAAGAATTTGTTGGCTTCATATTGCTGCGAGCTTGCTAATTCTGTAATTCCTTTTAGATGATTTACTTTATTTTCTTCATATATTAAATACATTATCAATTTTTATTGCGACCCTCTTCGCACAGGGAAGTCTGAGATGTCTCCATATCTGTCTCGGAAGCCCAATCGGGAAAAAGCTAATATGTTCTACTCGTGGAGACGCGGTGAGCTTCGCTTTTCATCCCTGTGACTCTGCGCAGCGGCACGAAACACTACTTGAAACCAGAGATCGACCGAAAGTTTCCGGATGATTGGATTCTCTGATACCACTGTGGGAAATTGTATCGTATTCTCTTTGTTATTATTATGTGTTTGATAAAAAATAAGTTGCACTCTTTCGCGTAGATTCATAAGAATATGAAATGCAATTGGAAAAATATACCCAAGATGTTTTAATTTATCAAAGACAAGTTGATTGAGGTAAAAGGAGTACTAAAAACAAAACAAGTATACTTCACAGAGTCCGAATGAGATACATAGAGAGAAAGTGAATATAGGGAAAGAGAGAAATAAAGCGAATGATACATATATGTAGCAAGAAGAAAAGAGAAGGGCGGTTGTCCAAGTCACTGACTAGGTATAAAGGAAGCAGAGAGTTTCATCTCTATTGGACTGACCACTTTCTGATCTTATGGTTAGAATAAGTCGTCTGCTCCCTCCCCCCCTACATGGCGACTGCAAGATGTTTACTACATCTGTCTCGAATGTAATCGTATAATAAAGAAAGTGGATCAATTTGCATAATTTAATTAATTTTCTTTATTAAATTACAATTCAAGATTCTCTCAACTGCACGTTACAATTAGTTGAGTACAGCCTTCTTCACCACGTTTAAGGTTCTTCTTCAAGAAAAACCAGTTACTATTCAAAATTAAATTATATGAAGGCTTGCAAATTTGTTCAATTTTGTGGCTGGGCCAAAAAAACAAGACACTATTTATTCGCCTCGGACCTCCTTTAAAGGCAGCGCCGTCTCGTTTGATCGCTATCTTTCTTCATTATAACTTTCTTGACTAAAAAAACTTTATCCATGAGAAGGGTCAATAAATTACTGTTAATATCGGTAAACTTGCTGAGTTCGGCAAAAAAGTTTTATCATTTCATGAGGACGCCTGAGGGAGTCCCGATCGCTTGGCGGCAGTGCAATCTCGTCGCTTGCGGCGCTTGCAGCAGCAAGGGCAGCAACTGCAGCATTTCAGTGTAGAAATTGAAAATGGCAAGAGACAGACTAAACCTTACCCGCATCCGCAGCATCCACATCCACATCCGCAGCAGGGACAGCAGCAGCAGTTGTTGCAGCAGTTATTGCAGCAGCAGTTGCGATTGCCACATGAGGAAATCCGTGTGATGAATGTACACTTGAGATAATGTTTGCACATGCTTGTCACTCTCACCTCCAAGGTTCCCCTGTGGATATCGCGAGAGTTTAATGCCACCACCCGGCATTGCTTCACTCTTCAGCAAAGAATTCCATCACTTCCACTGTTCTTCTCGTGACCTTCCTGGCTGGACTTTCTTTGGCAGCGATACAAGTCCCCAAGAAGTCTCTTCAAACTCCGACCACAACACTACCTCAACAGACGGCGCCAGTCAAATCCGTGACCATAAAGCCATCTTCTAACTCGACTTCGGTAGAGACAAGCGATGCTGTGGTTGCTGTGGCGGTTGCTGCAATAACTGCTGCAACAATTGCTGCAATAACGTGAGAATCCTTTGAATATCTCTGAATGAGTGACAACTTGAGCATCCTAAGAATGGGAATTCAGTGCTGCAACCACTGTTGCTGCTGCAAGAAGTGCTGTTGTTGTTGCTGCAAAAAGTGTTGCTGCTGCCACAACTGCTGCTGTGGCAATCGAAACTGCTGCTGCAATAACTGCTGCAACAACTGCTGCTGCTGTCCCTGCTGCGGATGTGGATTTGGATGCTGCGGATGCGGGTAAGGTTTAGTCTGTCTCTCGAAATTTTCGAGGGATGATTACTACACTGAAATTCTGCAGTTGCTGTCCCTGCTGCTGCAAGTGCCGCAAGCGACGAGATTGCACTGCATACAAGCGATCGGGACTCCCTCAAGCGTCCTCATGAAATGATAAAAATGCTTGCCGAACTCAGCAAGTTTACCGATATTAACAGTAATTTATTGGCCCTTCTCATGAATAAAGTTTTCTTAGTCAAGAAAGATATAACGAAGAAAGATAGCAACAAAAAAAATATCCTGCTAAACAAAAGTAGTCTAATGGTAAGACAAATCTCAAGACAATTTCTTCTAGACATTATTTGTCCAACAGCTGCATTAACTACTTTAATTTGATGCAATTCACGAAGTTTCACGAGGTAAAATCAAGTGATTTGGCATTCGAGGCCGATTCGTCGTTTATAAACAATGTTTTTAAGAAAAAGATAATCTTACCCAAGTTTTCGGGCTTGGCTAGGATTCAAGTATTGCGATTGTGACAAAAGGCTTCAATTTCGAATGAACTCTCGAGGAAAGCAAGGAAGAAAATTGATGACGAAAAAATGACGCTGTTCTCTCTGATAATGGCCTTTGATTGTTCTGACTATGAAATTTAATGCTCATGACAATGACTAATCAGTAGTATTCACGAGGACATTGACGTCGGATGGAGATGATTTTCTTTCTCTCTCTCTCTCTCTCTCTCTCTCTCTCTCTCTCTCTTTCTTCTCTCTCTCTCTCTCTCTCTTTCTTTCTCTCTCTCTCTCTCTCTCTCTCTCTTTCTCTCTTACGTCAGAGGGGACTGATAAGGAGGGTGCATGAGGTGTGTGATATGGTCAACAGAGTACACACTCGTGGTCTGTTGAAGGAGAGAGAGAGAGAGAGAGAGAGAGAGAGGGAGAGAGAAAGATGACAGAAGAAGCAGTTAGCAGGAAGCAATAATGTAATCTGGCTGTTATCTATCTCTTCGTATCTGTCTGACTCCGTCTCTCGCCCTCGTTCTCTATAATCTCGCTTAACGCCTATTCGCAAGCTTTGTCTCTGTCTTTTGTTATCTCTCTCATTCTCTCTCATTCTCTCTCTGTCTCTCACTCACTCACTCTCTTTCTCCCTATCAGCATATAAAAGCCATGACAACAATCACGTTCCTCATGCAAACATTGCTGACACTGAGAACGGCTGGCGGGAGAGGAAAAAAGGGAAGCGGCTCGGATATAAGCGGATATATCAAAGCCAGGCTCGGTCTTCCCCTAACGATATCCCCTGCGACTCATCAACAACAATCTCCCTTTCTCTCTTTCTGCCGAAAGTAACAAATCCGCTCGTCGCCTCCTTTGTTAAATGATTAAAATTTCTCTTATTCCTCTCCAGCACCATGGATTCGCGCAATTTTGACACACATTGCAAGTTTGCAATAAGTACAACAGAATTTTCCACCTTTTGTCCAATTCTGAATACGCATTCATTTCTTTTCATTCTTCTGAAGATGGTTGATTCAGCTCAGAAACGCTTGCTTTGTCCTGAGTTCTTTGCATTTTTGCTTATTGTTAGTGTCTGTCTCATTGACTTCCTTCAGGACACTGTCTCTGCAACTTCATACGTGCTATTTCTTCTCACGCTTCTGTGCTTCGCTCTCTCTCTCTGCTAATTCCATCATCACCTGCATCTTTTCTTGCTCTTCTTTGGACACTGCTCGATTGTGGTGTTTTCTTTCTTTCTCTGACTATTGTTGAATTCTTTTCAGAAATCACTTAGATACTACGATTGTTTTGATTTTATTCATTTTCTATGTTCCAGCTGAAATTTTGCGATGACATAGAGGGGCTGTTTCATAAAGTACGGGCCCTTCCAATCCAAACCAGCCATTCTCGCCTGCCAGGCGAAGCCACTGGTCGAGACTGGACCATCTTTACTGAGATTTCCACATCATTTTCTGCTTCTGAGTCCTATGCATGTATGAGTGTATCCCATACATGAAGCTTTTCCTTCCAAACCAAGTTCATATTTATAGATCTACGTGCACGTCATGCTCCCTCGATAACTGCCCCGTGTCCATGTTACATTCAATTGCACACATTTTTGCGCGAAAAGAACTCTAAATATCTCCGGCAAGAAAAAAAGATAGAAACATGCAATCGTCAAACGGTTTCATGCATTGAAAACGAAAGTACATACATATATTCATACAACTATTTCCTATTCCTGTCCCAATGAGCTTACTTTTTATGAATTATTATATGTTATATAAGCCAATGAATCTTTTGAACCTTTATCGGTATGATTTTTGCCCTTTATCGTGCTTTCTATGCGCTTTCTTATCTTACAAGCAGCTGATATTGTCTTTTATATGACAGAGGTTTATATGGCAATTGCTATCTGGCCGGAAAGTTTGTGTTCACATTTGAAATGTTTATATAAATACATACATAAGTATACTTACATCGCCATGCATATGTATATAGAATAGATGCCTGCTGCAAATTCAATACAGCCGCCATTGAGACTATAATTTTTGTCATACGCCCTTTTTACTTCCTTCAATTGAAAGATTGAAAGGGCATTCACTTATTGCAAATTCATTTTCCAGTATTGTACTACATATTCCTTGCCTCTTTGCCTTGAACATACTCTTCTACTACAATTTATGAAACTCTCTCCTTATTTCTCTCTCTCTCTCTCGCTCTCTCTCTCTCTCTCTCAACAAAATCATACTCCTTTTAACCAGCTGACATAGCAGTGGCACCTACCTTAGAAACTAAATTACACACACACACAGCGCAAATTCGTATTTGCGCGTATTCATTTTCTGTTTCATTTTCCTTCCCCCTCCGACTTTCCCATTACCTTGCTTGGACCGAGCTTAAGTCTTGTGAACAACACCAAAGTGAAACATGTGTCGTATTTTAAGCTTCAGTTTCCGTTTTTAATGTAGTTGTTTACGAGAAGTAAATTCCACTTTCATTACACTGATCTTTCAGAACGTTCCGAATCCTTCAGCATAACTCGCGTATGATGTTCGGACTGAAGTAGCGTTGTTGTTTATCTGCTAACAATAAGCTTCGCTCACTCTAATCCTGCTCTCATTCACTCTTTTTACTCACTCTCTCTCTCTCTCTCTCTCTCTCTCTCTTTCTCTCTCTCTCTTTCTCTCTCTCTCTTCTCTCTTGATCTCTCTCTCTCTCTTTATCTCTCTCTCTTTCTCTCTCTCTCTCTCTCCTTCTCTCTTGCTCTCTCTCTTTCTCTCTGTCTCTCATTCTCACTTGTTCTTTATTTATATCTCTCGCTTTCTTTTTATCTTACTCTCTTCCTTTTCTCTCTCTCTCTCTCTCTCTCTCTCTCTCTCTCTCCCAAATCGCTCGTTATCTCTGCTTGTGTACGCTCGTTTCTATTTCAAAAGGCCTCTATTTACTGACTCATCCTCATGCACATTCACATCAAATGCGATCATGACGTTCTTTTTCCTTCAGCACTGAGCTCTTTCGCAAACGGAGTACTGTTATTTCACAATGACCCCGGTCCGTCCGAGCATAGAAAGATACCCCAAAAGATGACACATGACCTGGCCATCTGAAGTCTCTTTTGTACTTAAAATAGAAACATAAAAAAATCAATTTTTATTTCGTTTGCACTATGAAATGAGCTTCACTTGCGCGACGCGGAAATTAAAGCTGCCTTTGTTTGCCGTAAAACAAAGATGAAGAATAACCATTGCGATATTCAGGTAGAGGGAAGCAGTGAGGACAAATAAACACTCTTGCTCCTGAAATCCAAGAATGCCACCAAACGAGCAGCAGCGTCCGGCAACGGATGAAAGTGGTTATATCCATTTATTTCTTGGTTTCTTTTCCACTTTCATCACTTAGCAGTTCAAAACATTGATTCGGAAACATATTACATAAATATATTTACAAAATTATTTATAAAAATAAATAAACAGAACATAAATTCTTAAAGGATGCCTACCCATATAAATTTTTTTCTCTGTAATCGTCCTCGTTTAAGCAAGCGTCGAGCATGGAATCGGAGTGTGCGGCTGGATCCTCACAATCTTCTCGTACATTCTCATCGCCATCACCTTTCCCTTCTCCTTTGCTGGTGCATCAAGGTCAGTGTCGTAGATAAAGCGATTATAAACAAATCCAACATTTATTAGTTTTTTTAATTGTTTATAATTAATATTTATTGCGAATTTGACTACCAGACATCATTGACCATAGATCACTGACCAGAGATCAATTGCCAGGTTGTGCAAGAGTACGAGCGAGCGGTCATCTTCCGTCTTGGACGTTTGCTGCCCGGCGGCGCCAAGGGACCCGGTTTGTTGTAATTATTATTTTTACTAATTAATTAATAGTACTAAATTCTTCAATTAAACAGTTATTTAAAAAAATTTATTTTAAATTATTTTTACATCACAAATTTTCAGAACCAAAAACAATAATTTAGGCATCTTCTTCATCATCCCTTGCATTGATACCTACCGCAAGATCGACCTACGCGTGTTTTCCTTTGAAGTGCCACCGCAGGAAGTCAGAACTCTCTCTCTCTCTCTCTCTCTCTCTCTCTCTCCTTCGTTCTTTATCCCTTTTATCTCTCTCTCAACTCTCGCTCTCACTCTCTTATCTCTCTCTCATCTCTCGTTCTCTCACTCTCTCTGGCTGTCTAACTCTCTCTTCTTTGTCTCTAAGATAGTTAATTCCTCTCTGCTCTTCCAGATCCTCTCGAAGGACTCGGTGACGGTTGCAGTGGACGCCGTTGTCTACTTCCGCATCAACAACCCCACGGCCTCTGTCAACAATGTCGATGATGCGCCACGCTCTGCGCGTCTTCTCGCACAGACAACGCTCCGGAACATTCTTGGTCTGAATATCCTCCTTTTAAAATTATTTATTCTTCCCGCCAATCAATTTTTAAAAGGGCGTCTGCATGATGACCTATTATCAGGCACCAAGACGCTCGCCGAAATGCTCTCCGACCGTGAGGCCATCTCGCACCAGATGCAGGTATTGAATGAAAGTGTATTTTTGGCGCCTACAAACGGGCACCGAACCCGGGGCTTTCGGACGATGACCCTCTGTCACTTATCCCCTCTTTTCTCAGTCATACCTCGACGAGGCGACCGAACCGTGGGGCGTGCAAGTCGAGCGTGTCGAGGTCAAGGACGTCCGTCTGCCGCACGAGCTGCAACGAGCGATGGCAGCCGAGGCGGAGGCGACGAGGGATGCGAGGGCAAAGGTTATTGCTTCTAATTGATTTATTTTTTTAACTAAAAAATTAAAATTATACATCTTTCTTAAAAATAAAAATAAACCTTATAAAAGACGCTGTAAAATATTTTTGGTATAAAGAATTGCGATGATTATAAAAAAATTTTTTTTTTTTCTTCAGATAATTGTAGCCGAAGGCGAGCAGAAAGCATCTCGTGCTCTCAAGGAAGCTGCTGATGTCAGTCATTTCCTATTTTGTATTTTCCCGTTTTTTTTCTTTTTATAAATCAATTATTTTATTCCTCGCTCGCACAGGTGATGGCCGAGTCTCCGGGCGCCCTTCAGCTCCGTTTCCTGCAGACAATGCATTCGATCAGGTCAGCTAACCGTTCTCTTTTTCTCACTGTCTCATTTTACACATCTCTGCTCTCTCTCTCTCTCTCTCTCTCTCTCTCTCGTTCTCTCTCTTTCCTCCCTCAATAATAAATTATACGATGAGAGATTTTCTCTCTTTCTCATACTCTCCCTTTTCCATTTATCTCATATAACTTAGGAAATGTTATATGGGATTTATTGATTGTGTAAATCTTCTCGATATTGTTGTGCAGATTCACATTAACAAATTTGATTTTGTTTTCCTGAGCGACTTGAAGTTTCCATATTTTGAGTGCTGAGAAGAACTCGACGATCATCTTTCCGTTCCCGATTGATCTGCTCTCCGCGTTCATGCCTCGCGCGCCGCAGAATCCGTACTTTTATTATTATATTAATTAATGATTTATTTTATAATTTTGTAATTTGTTGCAACTTTTTCAACCTGTAAAACCGTACTAATAATTATACTTCAACATAAAATGAAGTGAATTACAGGCACCAGACTCCGCCAACAATCCCTGAAACGACCGTTTCGATGCCTTACAGCTTGCCAACGACCAGCAATGCATTACACATTTGATTGCGAGTTTATGGAGTACTGTAGGGATAAAGCAGATAAATCGGATATGAATTCTACATATCTCGAATGGGAAAAAACTTTCCATAGGAGCCAAAACAACATTTTCTCAGCTTTAAAAATTCCTGCAGCTATTGTGTTATGTAAGTTGATGTGCCATTCGCTATCCAGCCAACCATTCTTGTTCGCTATTTATTTCTCTATTCAATAATTCGAATCCTTATTGCGTCCTCCCGGTTACTTCCAAGTCTTGATCGATTGTTATTCTAAATATGCTTTATACTCTACATTTATGCTTTTACATTACCAATATCTCGGTGAACTCTCCAAATTCCAAATGTATTAATTGCTGTGATAACTGTCATTCCAATAACATGAATTGTATTTTTCAGTTAATATGTGTGTACAAAGAAGTTTTGCCCAATAAACTACACGAAATAAACGTTGAATAAATCCCTTTATTCGCAAGGTGAAAGGGAAGTTGACTTCCGAGACAGTCGCTTCCTCACTCGCGGGTCTTGGAAGCGCGCTTCAGACTGCAATACAAATTATCTTTTCTCTCATATCTTGATAAAACAATAAACTAAAGGAACTATTTTTTAATAACAGCAGCTGGCTTTTCTGTTTCAGTAAACTTTTCCAATTGGGAAATTTCTCAACCCAGTCTAACAATAAGCTAAGATCATGTGGGGAACTACTGAGAACTGCAGAAATGGGTTCTCTTGAGAGATCCCGAGAACCGACCGCTCGTCCACGTCGATGACCAAATGAATGGTGACCGGCCAGCCCTGGTCCTTGACGTGCTCACGCGCCTTCGAACGGTCACGCCACTCTACGGGGTCGTAGTGGGCGTTGCCTGCGAGGGAGAGAGGTGGGTACATACTATAGAGGGAGGGAGAGAGAGAGAAAGAAGGAGAGATAGAAAGAGTGAGAGATGATGAGAGAAGGAAAGAAAGATGTAGAGTGAGAGAGAGGATTCACCTGAATAGGCATGCATAGGATAAATATGATATGACAAGCTTCGATATCAATCCCAAAAAATTTAGGCATTATTTTTGAATGAACCGCGCTCCATGGGCGAGCGGCGGTAGGCGAGGAGCGAGCCGACTCCCGGATGACGCGTCAGTTTCTGCAGCTGCATGCACGCGTACACCATGTCTCCTGAGGGGAAGAAGAAGAGAAGAGTACGGTAGAATTGAACAGCTACTAGATTGTCGTGGGCTTAGATTTTATCCAATTAATGCGTCAGCCATATCTGTAATATTGCAAGCGCTGCCACAAGTGGCAGCCAAAAAAGAGAATTGCTCTCTTTCTCCCTTTTACTGATTCCATCTCAACTGTCTCTTTACTCGATCTCTCTCTCTCTCTCTCTCTCTCTCTTTCTCTCTTTCTCTCTCAATCTCTCTTCCTCACCAACGCTGAGATCTCCCGGAATCATGATGGAGCGAATGGTGTGGTTGTAGCCGTAGAGCGAGCACGACACGAGCACTGAGTCCTTCTCCTGGCAGGGGAAAAAAGCCATGTTTTTTTTGCTCTCCAAATTGTTTTTGAAAATTTTTTAATCATAATATTGCTGGATTTTTTGAAAAAGAAAAAAAAGAAACCACGGCAGCGGCGTCGGCGAGCTCGTCGCTCTTGGCCGCCTCGAGCTGCGGCAGAAGGACGGCGCCCGCGTTGAAGAGAGGCGTCGAGCGACGCGTCAGGTCGCGGATCTATTCCGTTTTAGATTGATATTTAGATTTTAGCTTCAATTTATATTATCTTATAGTTTCTTTAGTTCTGTTTTTAAACTATTCAAAGAAAGATGCCTCGTGATAAGACAGCTGACTGGCGCAGCAGAGAACTGGACAATTCGGCAGCTGCTCTGCAGAGAAAGAAGCAAAAAAGAGCGGGAATGAGATAGATGTAGAGGGAAAGGGAGAGAGAGAAACCGAGAGAGAGAGAGAGAGAAAGATAGAGAGAGAGGCATAAGAGACGGAGAGATGAATCGAGATCGCCGTACTCGACTTGACGGCGATCGCAAACTTCTCCTCGAGGCACGTGAGGCACGCGACGTGGCGGCAGTTGCGCAGCTCGATGCGGCCGCGGTTCGGGCAAGGGAGACCGTCACGGATGCAGTCGCATCTGAGGGGTGGGAGATGGCTCAGTGGTTAAGTTGCGGAAATTGGATCAGAAGCACGCGGGTTCGAATCTGCTTATCTAAACATCCGGAGATGAGATCACCGTACTTGGCGCACTCCTCGAGATTCAGAATATTCGAGCTGAAGCTGCCGCCGTCGCTCAGCTGAAGAGTCGCCGCCCCGGTGTATGCAATCATTTTCTATTATTTATTTTACTAACCATATTTGTATTCGAAAAGTAATAGTATTCAAAAAGATTATGCTAAATATTTATAGAAGTCTGGTTGAAATATATTTAAATTTAACATGGAATCATTTTGGCAGATTGCCAAGTATTCACTCGGTTTAGCGCCAATTTAATTTTGGCATAGTCTTTTCTTTGTATATTTCTTACCTCGCAGCTCGTCGACAACAATCTCCGTGGTACGTGACACGGTGCAGCCGACCTCCGGACAGAGCGTGCCTGCAGAGCGAGGGAGAGAGAGAGAGAGAGAGAGGGAGGGAGAGAGAGAGAGAGAGAGAGGGAGGGAGGGAGAGAGAGAGAGAATGAAAAAAAGAGAAAGAGGCAAGAGGGAGAAATTCGAAGAGAGAAGAAAGGAAGAGGGAAAGAGAGGAAGAGGGTACTTTTTTAAAATTATTTTTCTTCTTTTCCTTTCTTGCCGTTCCGGACATGTTGTTATTTTAATGCGAGCAATCTTAAAAATCCTCCTTTTCGTACTTTGAATGAACAGGGATCATAAAGCGACTTTTTTTTTCTTTTATATTTAATCATTAAAAATGTTCCCGCAAAGCTAAATGGTAAAAAAAGCCTTAAAAAACCTACCCGAGATCGTTTAAAAGTCGAGTGCCATCTCGGTTGACTACATTTTCTCCTTTTCTTTCTCGTCTCTCGTGATGTTTTGGCCTCGCGAATCGTGCACTTCTTTCGCCGTCTCCGTTTCTCGTTCTTCTTTACTCTCTTCACTCTTGTTTATCTGCTCTATTTTTCACGGTTTACTCTAAATTTGTCGCGGCTGACTTCTTTGAGCTGCTGGTGAAACCTTTTTTGCACCCTTCCTGGAAAGCACGTTTACTGTGTGATGAGATCACCGTACTTGGCGCACTCCTCGAGATTCAGAATATTCGAGCTGAAGCTGCCGCCGTCGCTCAGCTGAAGAGTCGCCGCCCCGGTGTATGCAATCATTTTTTATTATTTATTTTACTAACCATATTTGTATTCGAAAAGTAATAGTATTCAAAAAGATTATGCTAAATATTTATAGAAGTCTGGTTGAAATATATTTAAATTTAACATGGAATCATTTTGGCAGATTGCCAAGTATTCACTCGGTTTAGCGCCAATTTAATTTTGGCATAGTCTTTTCTTTGTATATTTCTTACCTCGCAGCTCGTCGACAACAATCTCCGTGGTACGTGACACGGTGCAGCCGACCTCCGGACAGAGCGTGCCTGCAGAGCGAGGGAGAGAGAGAGAGAGAGAGAGGGAGGGAGAGAGAGAGAGAGAGAGAGAGGGAGGGAGGGAGAGAGAGAGAGAATGAAAAAAAGAGAAAGAGGCAAGAGGGAGAAATTCGAAGAGAGAAGAAAGGAAGAGGGAAAGAGAGGAAGAGGGAACGATGAAGAGATAGTGCGAGGTGCGGAGTTTGTAGAGAATGGCGTGGAACAGGCAATGATTCTTTGCTTCATTTTACTGCTAAAATTTTTCTCAACCGAGAAATGGAACGTGGAATTCGCAGTGATATTGTCAAGGAAATTCCAAGGGCAGAGGAGGCTTCTTTTCGAGCTCACAGACCAATGCAGAAGCCAAGGCACATCTTGCAGAAGCTGTGGCCGCAGCGGAGTCGCTACAAAATTATTATTATCATCATTATTATTATGCTGCTTGTATGTGCGATGATGCATTTATTCTTATAATATTAATTACTATAATTCTAAAAGTAGTAAATGAAATAACCTGGAAGCTCTCGATCGGACGCGGCAGCCAGCAAATCTTGCAGTCCATGGTTGCATCGACGCGAGGAGCTGGAGATGGAGCTGGAGCTGGAGCCGGCGCCTGTGCCTTCTTTGCCGACGAGAGAGCGGGCATGACGAGAGAGTAGAGAGAGAAGAGAAGGAAGAGGGGAGAGACTGAGGCAGAGGTAGAGAGCGGCAGAGCAGGCAACCGCCTTTGGTCGGAGCAGTGTAGTGAAGTGACTGTGAAGTTTGAGATCGGCAAGGTTTTAGATGAAAAAGTGCAAAAGAAGCAACAATACACATGTCTATATGAATATTTAAGGAATCTTTTGCAGAAGGTTGAAAAAAGGGCTCCGAATATTTTGCCATTATCACGAACAGTTTATTTCGAAATTCTTCTTCAAACTTTCACTATATGTAATTACATGAATAAAGCAAGATATTTTAGTTCGTTCCATAGACGCAGCAAAAGCAAGCAGTAGTATATATTCACGTAACCAAATTTTTAATTGTTAAAAAAATTAATGGTTTATAACTTACTTGGATATGATAGAGATATGAATTACTAGTAACGACATCTTCTCTTCATTTCCCATGATCTCTGCTATCTGGCGTTTGTCTCCGTTTTTAGGTAATGGAGGAAAATGGCAGGGTTTTTTGTCTAGGCTGCTCTCGCCCGCAAAAGGTATTTCCATTGCTTTTCCTCCACGTGTTTGCTTCAGGCATGATAATGAGGTAACGAGATAGACAGAGACAGAGAGATGTAGAGAGAGAGATGGAAGAGAGATGCTAGAGAGAGAGAGAGAGAGAGAGAGGAGAGAGAGAGAGAGAGAGAGAATTCTTGCTGTTCCTCTTCTCATACATTCTCGGTTCCTTGCGGTTTCTTGCTAGCCTTGCGAACAACATTCGCATCGCATCACGCGACAACTGCAACAGCAGCAAATGGGCAGAGAAGACGCGGAGAGAGAGAGAGAGAGAAAAAGAGAGAGAGAGATAGAGAGATAGAGAGAGAGAGGAACATTAGGAAAGAAACAGAGAGAGACAAAGCGACTTTTTGCTCCCCCCACCAATTGCTTGTTCACTTCCAAACAGCCCCCTCCTCACCATGGTTTTCGAGGGAGGGAGACACTCTCGCGAGACACGGGAACTATGGGCGACTAGGGCGAGTGGGGAGAGAGAGAGAGAGAGAGAGAGAGAGAGAAGAAGTGAGACAGAGAGAAGAAGTGAGACAGAGAGAGAGAGAGAGAAACAGAGAAAGAGAGGGAAAGAATAGGAAGAAGAGAGCCTGCCTAGCCGGTCCACTCATCTTCCTCCTTTCTCTTCGGAAGAGGAGCAGTGTCCTCGTACTGCTAGGCTCTCTCTGTCTCTCCATCTCTTTCAGCTCGTCGCGAGGGATTGAGAGAGAGAGAGACAGAGAGAGAGAGAGAGAGAAAGAGAGGAGTGAGAGGAGTGAGAGTGAGCACGGTAGGCTTAAGAGGGCACAGACGACGAGGGAGAGAAGAGGGCAGAAAGAGTGCATCCCTTGCCTCGCCGCCTTGTGTATATGTGTGGTGATGGAAGGTGCGGCGGCTGTGCCGCCCTAAATTCTCTCCCCCCCCTCTCTCTCTCTTTCTCTCTCCCTCTCTTTTCTATCTCCGTTTCTCCCTCTTTCTCTCACTCTCTCTATCTCTCCTCGCTCACAATCAGTCTCAAACCCCTCTCAATCATTCCCTATCACCCGGCTGTCCTCGACTCTCCTCGTTTTTGCAGCTCCCCCTCCCGCTTCCCTTTCCCCCCCCCCCTCAGCCTCCCCCCCCCCTCAGCCTTTCTTTCTCTGCATCTCTCTTTCTCTTCATCTGCTCGTCTCGCTCTCACTTCTTCCTGCACTCTTTCATCCATCAGTCGTCCTCATGCCTCCTAGCCTCGCGGCAAGCGCGCTTTCGGTTCTCTAACCCGCTACTCTATATTCTCTCTCTCTCTCTCTCTCTCTCTCTCTCTCTCTCTCTCTTCCTCACTCTCTCTGTCTATCTCGCTCTCTCTCTCTCTATCTCTATCTCCACCTCCCTCTCTCTCTCCCCCAGCACTCGCCATTGGTCCCCCGTCGTTTCCTCTCTTTCCTCCTCCACTACCCTTTTCCCCATAACCACACACACACACACACATTCCTCTTCCCTTCGTACAGCAGCGGCTGCTCGGTGTCCTCCTCTCTGTCTGGCCCCTCCCCCTATGCGATGCGGTCGCGTCGCGGCAACGCTCCCCCGCTTCGCGGACCGCCTCTCCCAGCTCGCCGCCCCAGCAGCTGCTAGAGAATCCTTAGCGTCTCTCTCTCTCTCTCTCCCTCTCTCTCTCTCTACCGCTCTCTCTCTCTCTCCGCCTACTCGCTCCCTCCTGCGACTGCGTCCTCTCTCCCCCTCCTCGCGTCTCTCTCCCCATTCGCGCTCTCCCCCTCCACTCCATCTCTCGCCGATCACGCGCCCTTTCGCACTACCACTCGAGATGGGCGCGATGCGGTCGCGTCGCGGTCTTCCCTGGCCCCTTGCCAAGAAAACGGGTCAGCGGACCTTCACAGCACCTCTCTCCGCGTGGTCTGCACAGCAGCAGCAGCAGCACAGACACTTATTCTCGTTTTCTCTGTTCCTCTCGCTTTCCCTCTCTCTTTTTCTCTCTCCCTTTCTCTCTTTCTTGCTTTCTCCCCTCTCCTCTCTCTCTCCTCTCCCTCCTGCACTCAACTCCTCCGACACCGCTACCACCACTTCTTGTCCTCACCAGGCATGTTTGCGCTAGCTCACTCGGTTTTATTCGCCGTTTATCTCCTCTTGCTAATTATATCCCACCTTATCCGGGAGGATTTTCGCCAAAGTTTAAGCTGAAATTGCAAAGTTTTCCGTAATCCGCTTGATCTTGTTTTGACATTTATGGGCTTTTTTTTATATTTACGGCGTTCTTCTTGTGTGTGTTCGTGTATGCACTTTTAAGGTTGTTTTCTCGCGAGTTCCTTTGTTCTTGCGACGTTTACAATTGGTTCTTTTTATCTTATGAAAGTTTTTTTCTTTCTCCACTTTTCGCTCCCTTGATTTCGTCATATCCGCTTGTTTTCCTCGTTTTCCCCTTTTATTCGGGCACTCGTGCGCTTCTCTGCTGTTTTTCTTTGCCTTCTAAAAGTTCTCTAGCAATCGCAACAATACGCGCATACATCAGGCTTTCTTCTTCTTTCCTTCAGATATTCACGTCTTATATTCACTACTTGTTATTTGCTTCACTGCTCGCTTTTAGTTTTACTTTTGCTCTCTCTTATCAGACCTTATATGTCTGCTTATTTTCTTTACGTTTCCGGAATGGTTTTTTTTTCGAAAATTTTTGTGCCAAATATTTCGGTATTTGATTAGATTGTCACTCCAGATCCCGTTTTTATTTCCGTTTCTTTTTCCTTCGCTTATTGTTAGTGGCGCTCAAGTCGTGCTCTTCTCTTGCGGCTGTTCTTATACTACTTTTTTAAAATTATTTTTCTTCTTTTCCTTTCTTGCCGTTCCGGACATGTTGTTATTTTAATGCGAGCAATCTTAAAAATCCTCCTTTTCGTACTTTGAATGAACAGGGATCATAAAGCGACTTTTTTTTTCTTTTATATTTAATCATTAAAAATGTTCCCGCAAAGCTAAATGGTAAAAAAAGCCTTAAAAAACCTACCCGAGATCGTTTAAAAGTCGAGTGCCATCTCGGTTGACTACATTTTCTCCTTTTCTTTCTCGTCTCTCGTGATGTTTTGGCCTCGCGAATCGTGCACTTCTTTCGCCGTCTCCGTTTCTCGTTCTTCTTTACTCTCTTCACTCTTGTTTATCTGCTCTATTTTTCACGGTTTACTCTAAATTTGTCGCGGCTGACTTCTTTGAGCTGCTGGTGAAACCTTTTTTGCACCCTTCCTGGAAAGCACGTTTACTGTGTTTCCCCAAGATTATCTCGCTCGCGTGATGGTTTGATGTGACGACAACGTGATAATTTGTTTTCCCTTTTACACTCTCCCTCCCTCTCTCTCTCTCTCTCACGCTCTCTCGTCCTCTCTCTCTCCATCCCTCGTGCGCCCTCCGTCTCTCTCTCTCTCTCTCTCTCTCTCTCTCTCCAGAAGCCCTCCACCGCAACGGCAGCGACGACGGCCTCAGTATCATTGGGCGCGGGCGGCGGCGCCTCGGGCGGTCGCGCCGACGTGCGTCTCCGCGCCGATCTCCGTCGCATGACTGCGCTCCGCATCGGTGAGTAAGGGGTCGAATTGGGGAGGGGAGTCTTATTGGGACAATCCGGGGGCCACCTTAGACCCCCTCGAGTAGCATTGTATTTATTATATTTATATATTTATTCGGTACTATTTCGGTATTTATTCATTTATTTAGAAGATAATAAAAAAAATATATTTTTATGCCATGATCATTTTTCATGTTCCCATTGCATTATTGAGGAACCAGCAGAAATACCCAGCTGATTTTTATGGTCTCGCTGTTGCTTGTGCATTATTTCTGCCTGCGATATCAAGAGAAGCAGCGAATTCCTCTCTATGTCTCTCTTTCGCTCTCTTTCTTTCTCTCTCTCTCTCTCTCGCTCTCTCTCTCTCTCTCTCTCTTTCTCTCTTTCTCTCTCATCCTTCGTGACTCTCAGCTAGACATGCAAATTAATTAATTTGCGACGTCGGCTCAGCTCTTGTTATATCCGCGGATTAAAGCAGAGAGAAAAGAGAGGGAGAGAGAGAGAGAGAGAGATGGGACAAGTGAGGGAAAGAGGGAGAGGGAGACAGGTGAGGAAGAGAAAGAGAGATATCACTGCGATATGTCCATGATGCGCTACTGGAAAATAATCCAAAAATAATCATGTTCCATCTTTCTGCAAAGCCTTGTTTTTTTGTGCGTATTCCTTGCGAGAAGTGAGCCTTTTCTCAATCTCGTAATCAAATTTTGACCGTTTTCCAGCTTCACCGTGGTATCAGAAGAAAGTTCACCTGGTCTTCTCGTTTTTTTTTTGTTCTCTCATCTTCCAGTTAGCTGCCTGATAACCTCCTCTGCGGGTTCAAAAACACGCGCTATGCCTCTTCGTTTTCCCTCATTTTCCCCCCTCCCCTCGCTTAAACGGTGACTAAACCACCACTGGTGTGGTGGTGTGATCTCTTGCGCTGATTTCATTAAGAAGGTCTGTCTGTCATGTCAGATGTTCGCTCTTCTCTCACTGTCTGCCTGTCTAATCTCTCTCCGTCAGTTTCTTTCTCTCTCTCTCTCTCTCTCTCTCTCTCTCTCTCTCTCGCTTTATCTCTCTCTTCCTCTTCTGTTTGTCTGCCTGTCTTTCCTCTCTTCTACTCAACCGTCATAGTACGTATGTTGCGAAAGAGTTTACTTGCTCTCAACACAGCAATTTCTCTCTATGTCTCTTTCGCGCTCTTGCTCTCTCTCTCTCTCTCTCTCTCTTTGACTCTCTTTTCTCACTCCTTCGTTTCCTTAGTATTTTTCTTTTCACATTTTTCTTGCATCGCCACACCTTCGCGCTCATTCGTCATATCTGTTTTGTTTCTATTTCGCTAGCGCTCTCCGGTTCTCTTTCTTAAGTCTTCTCTCTTGCTCTCTCACTCTCTCTCTCTCTCGTTCTCTTTTCTCTCTTTCTCTACCTCTCTTCTCCATCACTGCCTATCAGTATTCCGTTACTTGCCACTACCTCACTCCCCAGAGTGTTTGTTGCGATTATGACGCAATTTTATGCTGCCTCACCGAGGACACACAACACACAGAGGATACTCCTCTGGGGAATTGGCGATGTGCCAAAATATAGAGAGTGAGGGAAAGAGATGGACAGAGTTGGTGAGAGAGAGAGAGAAAGAGATAGACGAGAGAGGGTGAGAGAGAGCGAGACAGAGATAGAGAGGGAGAGAGAGAGAGAGAAAGTGTGCTGTAAGAGTACTTCGCGTGAGCTCATGGGAAACAACTGCTAGAGAGGGAGGGGTAGAGAGAGAGTGCGGGAGAGAGAGAGAGCATATGGGATTTTGGTGGAAGAAAGGCAACTAGAGTCTACGACGTATACAGGGTAATTAAAGTACATCACAAGGTAATTCGAAGTAGGAGCAAAAAAAGTAATATTTCGCCGGTGTCTTTTTACTATCCTTTGCCGGTTTTTTTCAGCCTTTATTTTTTCCTATTTTTCTTATTCTTATTGGAATATTTGTGGGCGATGACATGTGGAATCTGTATGTAATCAACTGCCCTCTTGGACATCAGAAAGTTCGCTGTTTCTCATGAGGGAGAAAGAAAGGCAGGGAAAGAGAGATTGAAAGAACGATAAAGTGAGCGAGAGAGAGAGAGGAGAAAGCTCCGGAACAAAGTCCACCTTGTTTCACAAGCCTGTTTGGCGCGCGTGGAATGCTTTCTCCCTCCTGTTTTTTTTTCTTTCCGTCTATACTTTATTTCTCTGCCCCTCTCTCTCGCTCTCTGTCTCTGTCTTTCTCTCTTCCTGTCCCTATCTCTCTAGAGCTTTATCTCCCCCTCGCTCTTCCTCTCTCTTTCTATTCACTCTCCACTCGGAAGAGAGGAAGGCAGGTTGAACGGGGAGAAAAGCAGCTACAAGCATTTCCATGCCCTTCCTTCCCGCCGCCTTCTTCCACCCTCGCTCAGGAGAGTGCACTTTCCTCTCTCTCTCTCTCTCTCTCTCTCTCTCTCTCTCTTTCTCTTCCCTCTCTCACTCTCTGATTTCTCATAACGTCTCTTCTTCTAACTGATATTTTTAATCTTGCTCGTTCTCTCTTTCTTGGCCATGCTCCATGTGTTCCTCATACTTCTCTCTCTCCTCTCTCTCTCTCTCTCTCTCTCTCTCTCTCTCTCTCTCTTCTCGCTCTCTCTCTCTTTCTTTGTCCCACTTCCTCTCTCTCAGGTGATTTGTTCCTAGAGCTCGTTGATAAGTGGACAAGAAAATGTATGGTGCACGATGAAGGAACACGGAGAAAGAGAGTTCAAGAAGAACACAAATGCATCAGATTTGTGGTCTCTTCCTCGCCATTCTGCTTGGCGCGCCATTTTTTCGCGCCTTTTTCGGAATTCAAATGTGTGAATGTGACAACCAACCTGACAGAGAGGCATTCTCTGGAATTCCCGTATTTCTCAAACCATTTTTTTCTCCAAAAACTTTTGTAAGTTTAAATTACCTTTGCTTTAATAAATTTTATATGCGTATCGGCAAATTATTTAAACCTGAAGCTTAATAACATTAATTTTAGATAATAGTAGAATTATATCTAGTTCACAGAAGGGGTTGTATTTGATAACAGATGTTGAATTTATTATTATTTTAAGCACTGGATGATTTATTTGCATATTTTTGTAGTACTCACTTATTTTTTGCAGAAGGCAATCTAAAGATAATATTATTGCAGTTTCAATTCAGATAACGATATTTTGAGAGTGAATATTTTTATTCGCACTGATGTGTCATTGCGAGTAAAACTAATACTGTTTATTTTGTTTTTAAGTAAAAATAAAATATAGAATGCTTTAAAACATAATTAGGGTTCCGTCTTCTTGCAGAAGATACGCTCGGGGCGTACTCTGTGAACTCGTCGGCAACTCCGATGGAGAGGCTGCTGGTCGCTCTGTGCGAGGCGACCATGTGGATGATGAAGGAGTGGCCGAATGAGCTGGATCAGCATGGGGTTAGAGAGAGAGAGAGAAAGAGAGAGAGAGAAAGAGAGAGAGAGAGAAAGAGAGATAGAGAGAGAGAAAGAGAGAGAAAAAGAGGGAGAGAGAAAGAGGAAAAGAGAGAGGGAGAGAGAGAGGGAGAGAGAGAGAGGAAAAGAGAGAGGGAGAGAGAGAAAGAGAGAGAGAGAGAGAGAGAGAGAGAAAGAGAGAGAGAGAGAGAGAGAGAAAGAAGAAAAGAGAGAGAGAGAAAGAGATGAAAAGAGAAAGAGAGAAAGAAAGAAAGTGAGAGAGAGTTGTTGAGAAGAAAAGTAGTGAGAAAGAACCGAGAGTTTTTGTAAGCAAAAGAAAACTGAAGATACTTTACCGTAATCATGAAAAGTAAAACAAAACGAAGAATATCGCTGAAATGTTCAATGATGTAATACTAAAGAATAAAGAATAATCTTCTTTCCATTTCCAGTGCACTCCGTCATCGTCAGCTTCTTCTGGAGTCTGCTGCGGAGGGGGCACCGGAGAATCGCCCGAGGCATCCGTCTCGAGGCAGAGGTAAAAATTATTTATTTTTATATATTTTTCTTTACTTTTTATTCTTAGTTTTTGCTATTTGCTTTTCATTATTTTACTTTTTATTTTTTGGCTTAATTTAATTCCACCGTCCCACAAATTTGCTAGAAAACACGCTTTGAGATGCAATACTGGTTATGAAATACACATGCGTAGCTAGGAAATAAGACGGAAAGTAGACATAATAAATGTAGACATCGGGGGGAAAAGTAGCAAAGAAGTAATAGGAAAAGGAGAGGAAATAATAAATGTCCAGCTTCTGCAGATCGGTGCTGTCCCTCCGCGACATGCTCCAGCAGTCTCGACCCCCTCGCCAGACGCCCATCGACGGCCTCATCCTCCTCCTCGCTGACTCTGTTCAACTACTCGCAGATCAGTGGCCGCCATACTACAGGCATACGGTAGGATATTAGATTAGATATTTATGGTTAGAAACGCAGCGAGGCCAAAATCTACGTAGAGTGCTTCCTGATCCTTATGTGCATCTGGAGCAAGTAAAACCACCGGTGAGGATCTTGAGTTGTTTAGGAGGCTTAAAAAGTAATTTTAAAACGAGAATTTTTTTTTAGCACGCCATCGCAGCTGAAATAGTGGCAAGCTCGTTTCATTCCGAACAAAATAAAGGTATCTTTTCTTTTCCTTCTAATATTTCGCTTAATTTTTATTATATTGTTTTATTTTTTACTACTTTTTATTTAAAATAGTAGATTTTTTCTTATTCTGGTACCTGAATAAACAATACAAAATGATAGTTTTTTTCTAGCCGGAATCGCCTCGGCTTCATTATCCTCAGCAGCGCCAACAGTGGTGTCCATGGCAGGCGAATCGTCGTCGTCGGGGGTGACTTCATTCTCATCGACGGCCTCGATCCTGCCGTCGACCTCCTCGAGCTGCTCTTCGTCGGGAACAGCCATGGTGTCGGGGGGCGCGCCCCTCTTCCCCTTCTTCTCCCCTGCCGCGGCCGCTCTATCGCCCGTGGCGTCTACTGCTAGTCATCAACAGCAACAACATCATCTCCACGCAGGAGGAGCAACAGCAGGAGGAGGAGGAGGAGTGAAGAGCGAGGTTGGAATTCGAACTGGGTCTTTTTAAATAAATAGATGTCTTTATTTATTCGTTAACTGCTACTTTGTTTCAGATTTATAAAAAAGTAATTGTAAATTGTGTTTCAGATATATAAAAGTTATTGTAAATGTAGAAAAAGGTATCCATGAAAGGGCATAGAATTTTATTTTACAATCGTCGAACGGCCTTTAATTTTATCTGTCATTGTCTCTCTCTCTCTCTCTCTCTCTCTCTCTCTCTCTCTCTCTCTCCCTCTTCCACATTTGCATTCTTCCCAGAGCCGAGAAATATTAGTATTCATCTTTCAGCCCGACGCTGACCTGGGTGGCCTCTGCCGTAGCAGCAATATCTTGGCGACCGGGAGTGGAGGAGCAGTGGTGGGTCTGCACCAAGGAGGGAGTGCAGCGGGAGGGAGTGGAGGGGCAGGCGGAGAAGGCGAAGGGGGCCATCCAACCACCGCGCACGTCGATAACGAAGAGGTCATGCGACAGTTCCTGCTCTACTCTTCCGGGTACAGTAACCCGGAGGATGATGTTGTGAGTAATTATATTTCTTTTTCCCTTCTTTTTTCTTTATTACTTCATTTATTTTGCGCTTATAGAAAAAAAAAACAATTTTACTTGAATAAAAAAAACATTTAGAATTGTACCTGAAAATCTTGAAAAGAAGATTGAATTCATTCCAGTTCCGAATGCGATTGAAGGATGACCTGAGAGAGGAAGAGGAAGAGGAGGTGATCGATGTGGTGGAAGCACCGAAAAAGAAGAGAATCAAGGCGCCGCCCCTTTCAAAGTCAGTTTAATAAAAAAAAAAGTTCATAATTAAAAAAAACCTTTAACATAATTTTTATTCAAGTTAAAACTATTTTATCCTTACTTAAAATCTATTTCTTTCTATCAGACTATCAAAAAATAAGTGTCTGTGGAAGATGAGAAGGTTGAATAAAAATAATACATACACTTCTCTTTACGCTATAAGTTTTTAAATTGAATATGGTGAAAATTTTTCCGTTAAATGATATTAAAAAAGGGGAATTTTCAGGACCGTGACAGACGAGCAGCTGAAGGAACGTCGTCTGAAGAGAAAGAAGAAGAGGCGCGCATTTGAATTCTACTGGGAAGAGAGAAGAGGCGACTACGCCAAGACTCACTCTCATCTTGGACACAACGAAAGAAGAGCAATCGCTCAGCAAGAGTGGAGATCCGTCACGAATCGAGAGAAGTTAGCTTTTTTTTTTTAAGGATTCATTCATTCATTTTCTTTCTTTATTTAAGACATTTCGTATAAATATAAGGATGTATGAGATATGGCTGATATAGGACAACGAGATTTATCTTATTACTCGTTTCAGTCAACGAAAATTAAAACCGTAGAATTATGTTGTTTTTAATGAGATAAAACTGATTGATGCAGTGACGCAAGATTGGCTTAAAGGCACGTGCAAAAAGCATTAGTTGATCAGGGCTTTCATTAAGCTATGGTGCCAATCGTGCAAAACAAGAAATCGTTGATATCAAGGATATGTAAATCTTAATAATTAATAGTCCCCCTTTTTCCCAGATGGCAACAGATGGCAGACGACTACAACGTGAGGATGCACGAGGAGAAGTATCGGAACAAGCCGAAGCCACCCGTCACGGCCAATGCTTTCTTCTTCAAGGAACACCACAAGCGATTGAGGGTACGGTATTGGGTTTTATTAGTCCGTTTTTTTATTCATTTGGGTAATTTTATTGTAATCCTTCATGACCTTAGATTTTTTTCCATAATGCTTGCGTGCAAAAATTGATAAAAAGATAGGATTTCATAGAATTAATTTTCTAGGAAGAAAATCCCGGAATGCGAGGATGCGACGTCCTGGCGGAGATTGGCAGAATGTGGGAGCGGACGACTGATCGGCAACGCTACATTGATATGCAGGTCAGTGAATACTGACTGCGTTCTGGCGGGAAATTTAAATGTGGTTTTTTTGTATATCTTGTCAAGAAGCTTCTGATCCGTCTTTTGTCATTTTTAAAACATACCTTTTTTTATTTTATTCTCTAACATACAACGGATGTTTTTCAAGAACAATAATAATTAATGGCTTCTTTAAAATAGTTTTTCTTCAAAATACAGAACGAAGATCGCAAGCGATACGAGACCGAAGTGGCCATCTATAAGATTCAAAACGCGGTTGCGAAGAAGTTCGGAGAGGCCTGAACATGAGAGCACAGAGCAGAGACGACCGACCAAGTGTCTGGAGGAGAGCAGGAATGACTCTTCCTGCACTCTTATTCCTTTCTCTGCACTGAATACTCCAACCAATGTACATTACCCCACACCGCATCTTGTACATAGACTTCATTTTCTTCACCTTTTTGCCTGTTTCTATTTTTTCTCTTCTCCTACCTGCTTTCCTATTCTCCCCAAAGCCTTCGAAATCTGCTGAATATTCTTCGACTGTTTATATTTCTCTTTCTTTCTCCTAGAAACTTTCCACTGTTTCTTCCTTCTCTTTCGCAAGTTCTTTCACTCACATCTCTTCTGACTTGATACCATTCGAATAGAAAGAAACCTTATAATTTTATTCATCTTTTGCACCATTCTCTTTCCCGAGACTGAATCCCACTCCAAATGCTCACTATCTTTCTGTCTCCTTTTCCCGATTTTGGATTTGCTCAAAAAGTTTCCCAATCACCATCCTAAATACCATATACTTTTTTCTATCTTTCTTTCTCTTTTCTTTATTTTTCTCCCCTCGATCGCCTCTCTCTCTCTCTCTCTCTCTCTCTCTCTCTCTCCTCTCTCTCTGGGCATGATAAAGATAGCTAGTAGCATTTTCTAAGTTACTAGATATGAATTAATTCCAGCACATTGCTTGCTATCCCATTTAGTTAAATTCCCAGACTTGATTTTGCCCTTCTCTTGTCCCCCTATTATTATAACTTTTGCTTCAGTCCATAAGCAATCCGTGGGACTTCTTATAAACTTTATATTTTAATGAAATTTATTATAAGGATTATTTTTACCAGAATTACATATTTCCCACAAATTGGCTACAGCAGCTGTGACGTTGCTTTATAAGCAAAGTCGTTTCCCGCCTCTTATCCGTTTGAAATATTTTATCTCTCTCAGTACTAGCTTGCTTTGTGTTTCTCTCGGAGAATTTCGCTCAATGTACAGTACTCCCATTCTGTGCTCCCGCCGTCGCTAAGCGAATTCATTTTAATTATTATTCTTTTTTCTTCTCTCTGGCTCTTGAAATGGAATGCCCTGGAAAAGTAATCGCTCATTGATTGAGCTGCTCTTTGTTTTTCTTCACTTGCCGGGAATTAAATTCAAGATCCATTTCCGTGTTCCCACTTATTCCCTCCAAAGGAACCAGTGTAAGAGATGAAAAGGGGAGATATCCGTCAAAGTTTGCTCATGTACATAATACATAATATGCACTCTTGGCTTGTTTTCTTTTATCAGCACACACTATTATTCGTTACAATTCATTAGTCAATATATCCGCGACAATATCCCTAAGGCCATGTATATGTCCATTTCTTGTCACCCTTGACGCGCATTCTTTTCTTCTTCTTTCCTTCCCCAAAACAACCTGACAAAAAGAGTGATAATGAGAGATAAGAATCTATGGCAGAACTCGAAGATGTTATCTTCTTTCGTTTCTCCTGTTCTATATCAATCTGTGTTTCTATCAAGTGCTGCGAGTGTGGGATGTCGTTTCGTAAAAGAGCAACAGCATAAAGCCGAATTTCATCACGTTAATCAACAGTATTCCGATGTGTTTTGTATGGACGGAAGATAGGGTTGCTGCATAAGCCCCTCTCCGAATATTTTTGGTGGCGGAACTGAGTGTACTGAGTATGGTGTATAAATGTGGTATTCTCTTCAAGTACATTAGCTGGCTTGAGATATCATTAATAAATAAAAAAGGAAGGATTGTCAGCTCTGGATTGAGAACCGGGAATTTTGCTCTAGTTTAAAAGAATTGAAATTTTT